>VXBH01000716.1:91310-125404 GCA_013400035.1 Rynchops niger
GCCGGCCGGGCGCGCTGAAGGTTAAACGCCGGCGTCGAGGAAAGCCCCGCTGCCTCCCGCACACCCCGCACCTCCCGCAGACCCCGCACGGCCACTCACGGTCCTGGAGGTGACACCGTCCGGCTGCGGGCTCGGCTGGTGGCAGCGGTGACAGCCGGCAGGAGCACGCCGCTTCCCCGCTCGCCTTGACTTTGCCACAGGACTCCTCCGGCTCGTCCGCAGGAGCTTGCAGCATCCTCCAGTTCAGCGGGAGAAGTTCCTCGCCAGGGAGGGAGGGAGGGAGGGATTTAAGGCAGACCCTGCCTGGGATGCAGATGCCTCCGGGTGCAGGCAAAGACCCTCCGCTCGCTGGCCACCCCGCAGCCCCTCCTCGCGTGCCCCAGCCCGGGCTCGGTGCCCCGGCCCCAGGGATGCTGTCTGGGCGATCTCTGCCGAGAAACACTCTCCCTCCTCGACAAGGCAGCCAGGGCTGCCAGCCGCACGCAGCCAAAGCGCCTCTGTCCCCCGCCACCTGCCCTGTGTCCCCTGGGTGGGGGTCCCAGAGCAACGCCATGGGGAGAGCCGGCATGCATTGCTGGGCCCAGCATCAGCCCGGGGCAAAGCGGAGCCTGCGGGGTGCTCAGGAGAGCGAAACTTGTCACCACTGTAGCCACAGGGGTTCTCCTGGGCTGGGGGGACCCCCCAGGGACAGGGATCCCTGGGCTGCCCTGGGCCACCCACTCTGGGTGTCCCCAAGACCCGCGAGGTGGCTGTCCCCGCACCCAGAGCAGCACAGCCAGGGGGTACGGGGCTGCTCTGCCCACCCCGGGACCCCGCTGCCTTCAGGCTCTGGCCGGTCCTACCTCTGCCTGCGGAGGGCTGGCGGGGCGAGGGGGACCCCCAGCTCAGGGCTGCAGCAGGGGCAGGACGCCGGGAGACACCTTAGTGTGGTTCCCAACGGGAAAAGCCAGAAAAAGCAGCGGCGTCCCTGCCTCCCGCGGCGGTCCCGGCGGCTGCCTGCCTGCCACGACGCCCTCCCCACCCCGGGTGCGCTCTGTTTGCCTGCTATTTTTGGCAGCCTCCTAAGAGCTCCTCTCAGGCTATTAATAATGAGAGTGCGAAATTCGTTTGGCCTCTCCTATATAAGGAAAGGTAGAGGCTTAGAGGCAGCTAAATATACTGGCGCGTGCGGGAGCAAGCGGGGAGGCTTTGGCACCGAGTGTGGAAAAGAGATTGTTTGAACAATGGAAAGACGGACTCACTCGGCGCTCGGGGCCCCGCACGGACAGACAGACGGACGGAGGGATGGACGGAGGGTGATGGCACCCGTGGGCCTGCACGGCAGCACCCACATGGCACCCCGACGCCCCTCGGGGCCCTGCTTTGGCAGGAGAAGCAGTGGGAGAGGGGAGGAGGCGGCTGCCGCAGGGATGCTGTGCAAAGCCCCTGTCCCGAGCCAGCCACGCTAGCCCCAAAATGCCTGTAACTTGCCCCACGGGGCCAGCAGCAACCCAGGGACGGCGGCAGGGTCTGTGCCTGGCCAGGAGGGAGGTGTGGGGTGCTGGCGGTGGGGAGTGGGGCGGGCTGTGGCAGGGTGACCCGTTCCCAGCGGGACACAGCCAGCACAGGGTCGCTCCTCCAGCCCAGCCCCCTGCAAATCCCGGCCTCTCCCGGGACGGCTGCCAAACGCTCCTGTCCCTGCTCCTGTCCCTGCTCTGCCGCCCTGACACGGCCCCGGGGGCAGCTCCCACGGCCAGGGGGTGCTGGCAGTGCCGCGGTGTCCCCAACTCCCCAGGAGCCACCAGCATCCCCGCAGTGCCCTTTGCTGGCAGGGGCTGCCCCCATCCATCATCGCAGCGATGCCACCTCGGATAGTTACCGTTTCCATAACCGTACCCGTGTCCCCCCGGGGCTGCGGGGGCCTTGGCGAGGTGCGGTGCGGGAGCTGCTGGCAGGGCGGCCGCCGAGGCTGGGGAGAGCCCGGCTGGAAGAGGTAAAGCAGCAGCGATTCAGGGAATCCTAATGAGAGGAAGGCACTGGGGAGCAACGCCAAATCCACATGGTCAGAGCAAGGACAGTGCAAGCAGAGGGGTGAGAATGTGTGTGGAGAGAGAAAAAACCAAAGCCCTGCTCTCCCCCCAGGATTCTGCCAGACGTTTTTTCTTTTTTAACTCCTCCTCACCACGGGCGCTGCTTAGGGAGGTGGGGGTTGTATTTGCAGCTGCACTGAGCTCCCCGCTGGGTCACGCTCTGACCGGGACCCGGCTCTTGGCCTGGGCAGCGCCAGCAGCCGCATCCTCGCACCCCCTTCCCGAGGGGCCCCGGGGCTTCCCCAGGCAGCTCTGCCCCCGGAACAGCCGCCGCGGCGCTGGGCAGAGTCCTCCAGCTGCTGCCTTGGCCGCGGTCACCACTGCGTCGGTTTCTTGAGCTGTGAAACTCCTGCAACAAAACCTATTTCTCTGAGATTTCTCCCAAATGACGAGCCTGGGGCTGCTCGGAGGCTCCAGACCCGACCCAGATCCCCCAGGGAGGGGATGCAGCCACAGGCAGCAGCAGCTCTTTGCCCTGGGGCAGCGAGAAACCCGGGCTCTCCCCGGCTCCGTTCTGCAGGCAGGGGGCTGGGGAGCCCAGCAGATTTGGCTGCCCCTGTCCTTCGGTGACATTGAGCAGCGTGAACTGCGAGGGCTCCAGCAAACCCCTGCACCACGTGAGATGCGCACGGACTGAAGGGCAGCTCTGAGTGTGAGCCTCCTCCCCTCTCTGAAAAATCCGTGTCCCGTGGTGCCACCGCGGGTCCCTTCTGGCTGCCGAGGTGCTAAAGCGCGTTCCCTCCAGCAGCCAGCCCCAGTGACAGCTGGGCAGCCTTCTTAATCTCCTTCAAGGACTCCACTAATTAATAAATGTTCCTCTGCTCCATGGGGAAGAACGGTTATCCCAGGTGTGGGTGCAGCCTGAGCCCCGATGCTGCTGCTATTTTGCTTTCCAGTGAAAATTAACAGTCGGCCCCTGCCTTGGCTGTCAGGGAACAGCCCCGGGCAGGACAGGGGACTCCGGACCCGGTCAGCAGGAGACCAGGGGCAAGAGCCTTTGGGGGCTTAGGCCGAAAGTGGACTTGAAGTAGCAGAAGCGAATTACAGTTGTGCTAAAGCAGGGGCAGATCAACAAACCAGGGGTCAAAACACAAGCACAGGGCCCGCAGCATCTCCTGCTCCCTACGCAAAGCACAGCGACCAACACGTCGAGGTTGCTGCACTGGCCGCTGGGCAAGGAGCGGAGCTGGCCGTCTGTCCAGCAGGCTCCTGGCAGCCCCAGTGGCCACACTGGCCATGGAGCCCCACTGCGAGCCACGGGGGCTGGAGCAAAGGCAGCCCCTCGTCCAGCAGCGCCTGCCCGGAGCCCGCTGCCGGGCACGAGGAACGAGGGGGGGCTTCGGATTCTTACACAGAGAGCACAGTGGGGTCACTGGGAACCACCCCACAGCTGGAACTGGAGAAAGAAGCAAGCTGAGCAGCAGCAAAACATCTTCCCTGTTTATTTGCAAGAAACATTTTGTTTAAAAAAATTACTTTTAGTCTTGATCCAAGTAACACTGCAATCAACAAACATTGTTAAACCAAAGTTCAGACAGGTTGGGCAGCCCCCGCTACAACAGAATGAAGAAAAGATTTAAGAGCAAACTATTTTAAAAACTAGAATGCAACATTTGCGTGAAACATCTTAACCAGTGTTTGAACATATTAAAGAAGAAAACAAAACCAAGTGGAGCTGAGGGTTCACCTAGCAGATGTCTCAGCTTTTAACTTCCCCACATGGGTAACTTGTAGCCAGTGTCTCTAATTGTGAAATCATAATGCATAGCGATGCAGAAACCTGCCCGAGCAAGGTCAGCCCCGCTCGCGGTGCTCGGGTGACAACCCAGCAGCGATGTCAGTGACACCGCGGGGGAGGAGAGGGTAGCCAGGGATTTCAAAACCGACACGTTTGCTGTCCCATGCACACACCGTGGGAGAGCTCTGCATTAACGCGCGCTAAAGCCGACAGTCCGCCCCGGCCCCGGCTCAGGGGGGTCCTACGCTGGGCCAAAAGCTACTGCCTTCAGCCCGGGGCAGGGTCTCCACGCCTCCGTCAGCTTCACGGGTCCTCGCGCTCCCACGAGGCCAGCTGCTGCGTGTCCCCGTTTCTCACAGCCCTGCGAAGGCGAGGGCTCAGCGGCACCGAGGGTTAACGCGTGGAGCGAGGAAAAGGGCTGCACAGCCCGGGAATGCCGATGGGAGCCAGAAATCTAAAGGGAGCTCGCACCACGCGCTGTCACAAACCTGCGCTCAGCAATGACAAATGACTAAGGAGCGAGGAAGCCATCCTAACCGAGCTGCTCGGCGCGGAGGGAGCGCCACAGCCCACCGCGAAATCCAGCCTTGGCGGGCGGCGCATCCCAACCCAAGTGCTGGGTACCCCACAGAAGTGTAAGGACGAAGAAAACGGCCTCAGCTAAACAAAGGTGGTGGCGTTAACAGATGATAATCCTTCCCTCTTCTGTAACAAGAAGCCAGTCTCGCTTGAAAGCACGCTCTGCGTCTCCTGTGAGGGTACCGATCTCGGCAGCAGGGAACGCCCGATGGCTGAACCACCGCCCCCAGCCCCGACCTACCGCAGGGGGACGTCCCCGGGACGGGCGGGAGTGAGAGGCTCAGAGGACACATGCCCCAAGGACCAGCACAAGTCCCACGGCTCTCCCCTAACAGCACAACCCGCTTCCAGGTCCAGGTCCCAGGACCACATGGGATCGACCCCTGCGGCTTCAAAGCCTCCTTTCCTCATAGTTTGTTCATTTTACACCCCAGCAAAGGGAAACGCACCAGAGGGGAGCGTCACCCAAGAGTTAAGCGTCCGGCCATCACACAGCTCGCAACAGCGGCTGCAGCCAGCGCTGAGCACGCCGTGGGGAGCATCCCGGTGTCCGCGTCCCCGTGTGTGGTCCCGGGCGGGCTGGGAGGGAGGGAGCCGTGGGGAGAGCGGGTGCGGGAGCAGCCCGGGAAGGGGGAGCCTGGCTCAGAGCACCAGCTGTGTGCCAGACACCAGCCGGAGGATGGCCCACGCCGCGACGCAGGCAAGCGAGAGGCGAGCCCCGTGCCTGGCAGAGCCGGGAGGGCAGGAGGGTAACGCCTCGGTGCTCGGGAGAGCAGCAGGCTCCAGAGCTGGTGCCTGAGGAAGACAGCTGATTGCCCAGAAAAATAAACTTAGCAGCAGCCATGACTACATTCAGTGAGGGAACGTTCCCTCGCATTCAATAGTATTTAATCTTCATCTATCCCAACACAAATCAGTAGTGCAGCAATATAAATACAACCAAGGAGGATAAAGCCTTTTGGCTTTCATAGCTCAAAAAAAAAAAAAAAAAAGCCAATGAAACAAGTTTCCAGTTTTTAAATTATACACAAAGAAAGGCAATAAACTGCCCATCCACAGAGGAGCATCCTTCATGCCAGCAAGAGGCCGGTTTCTGCCCGAGGACGGGGGTGCAACTCATGAAAGCAGCACAGTAAGACAAAGGAGCGGGTATGGGGAAGGACCGCCACACGCCTGCCTCCCAGAGACACTTGGCCACTCGCTGCCGGCGCTCACCACGCGATGCCCTCAGGTACCGAGAGTTCCCTTTTCCGCCGACTGAAGGACACCAAGTGTGTGCTTTGCGTCAGGAGCACACAGGGCTCTTCAGCCGTCAGAACACGAGGCCACTAAGCTGCCAGCCAAGGGAGCAGCCTGCTGGTGGGAACTGAAGGCACCAACCCCTGGTTGCCTGGCTTGTGCAAATTTTAAGGAAAAAAAACCCAACAAAACCCCATAGTATATGGCGTTTCATAACTAAGATATGGTTAATGTCCAGACTCACGGACGGCTTGGCGACCAACAGAAGGTGCTGGGGCCACTGAACAACATCTCACAGCTTTGGAATTAAGCCAGCCATCAGGCAGCAAAGGTGGGTGGCCCCTCCTGGCTCTGGTACCCAGGAGAGCTTGCTGCGGGAGGGGGTCTGCGAGCCCAGGCAATTACCACAGACTGGTCAGCTTTCCACATCTGAACGGGCACCGTGTCACCAACACTCCCAGCGAGAAAAGCCTGACAGTAATTTAGAACAGCTACAAAACCCTCTCCTACCTGCAAGCTGATGGAGGGTGACCATAGTGTTTAGATTCCCCCTCCTCTACACTCCAAAAGCTGCCAAGTGCATGTGAAAGGACAAATCTAAATTAAAATAGTGCTTAAACCATTAGGGAAGGTGGGAGTAAAAGTGAAGAAAGGTATTTGACAGCACAAGTAGCCCGTGGTGGGCTACCGGAGCCTGAAGGGAGCTCAGGGCACAGCTCAAAGCACAGCCTTGACCTTCCTTCTCCGAGGAGCTCCCAAGGCCAGTGAGCTGGGAGTCCGTGGGCGATTCCTCCGCTGCAGTCTGAGGTGGGCGAGGAGGGTCCTGCACGTTCACAGTTGCTCGAAGTGGTTCTGTCCTGCCGCTCTCCAGATGCCAGCTCTGTCCTTCCCTGACGCTTCGCCCGGGGTTCACAGTTGCCTTCTCCTCCCTTTGATTTCCCTTCAAGTTCAAATTCAAGTACAACCAGTTTTAACTGAATGAAAAGAAACCCACAAAGTTATTTTCTGTGAAACGAGTTAGCAGCGTTGTTCCTAATCAAACTGGCCTCCAAAGGCCCTTGTAGGATAGGGATGGGAATGGCCTTTCCCACTGAGCTCCAGCAAAAGGCCGCCTGAGGGGAGCTATAGGATTTCCTCCCTCTGGTTCTTGGGTTTGAGCATCACTTGTCCATTGCGCAAGGAGCCGTTCTGGCTACGGAGCAGCTTCCCTTTCTCACGGTCAGGCCACGTGAAGATGGCTTCATCGCTGTCCAGTTCAGACTCCGAGTGCATCAGGCTAGTGTTGAGGACCTGGGCTTTCTGTCTGCCACCTTTGAAGGAGAGAGATTCCCAGCTTAAAAAGACTTTTAATATTCATCAACAACCTCACCTTATCCCATCCCCCCTTTAAGTCTCCTTTTTCTGTCATGACAAAGGGACAGCCTGATCAGACTTTCCTTTGTCTGTCACTTACTTCCTCAAACGCGGAAGCCAAACCGATCCTGTTTCAGATACTTTGGCACGACAGAGGTCACACACACACTTTGAGATAGCGCAAAGCACAACAAACAGGTAAGAAAGCAAATTATGTTACCAGAAGGGGCTGTGAGTATACGGGGGAGCTTCGTCTCCCTGACCTTGCTCGGGGCATTGCCTAGAAAGCTCTCTGAGGGCTACCGGCTGTAGTAAAGAGAATATGCAGGTGTGTGAGGGAAGATCGCGTTCTTACTACTGTCCCTACTCTCATCTCTGCTTCTCTTGCCTGCAAGGGAAGAAAGATAAATTAGCAGGCTGAATTTAGATTAATGCACAAGGACAGGAGAGGCACATTTGCTGATATTGTCAGCAGAGGAAATATTTAAATTTAGCTTTTCCTTAATGGAGAACTGCAACATTTTCTCCGTTAGCGGAATGCTCCCTGGACATACCTAGCAGGGGAAAAGACTTTAGTCAGCAGCCAGCCTCAGAAGCAGCAAGATGAGTTTAGTTACCAGAGAGCCAACGGTTGAGGCACATTTGCTACAGACTGCAGAACAATGAGCCCTTTATTTAACAGTGGGGCTCTTCTGTGCGAGGTGACAGATGGTCAGATTAAAGCAGAGTTGGGTGCCGAGGGAGGAAAAAACACCCGGTTTTTCTTCAAGGGTATCTGTATTTGCGCAGTTGGGATGGCCGGGTTCTCAGAGGAATTGTCTGCTCAGCTCTGTCGCTGCAATGCCCTCCAACGCTGGCGTTAGGCACCGCTCACTTCACTGGAACGCCATTAAATGGGATAACACTAGGATGAGCAGTTATTTTTCCACCACTGATCAAGGATAAGGGACTATTTCCACACACAGCTAAAATAACCCCTCCTCTAAACAAAACCAAGATGCACACTCTTGAAACATGTATTTCCACAGCTGAAGCGCCCCCCAGCATTTCGGGGGGCTGTTTGCACATCCTTTCCCGCCTCTCCCTCCTTTCCTGGTCAGTCAGCAGGTGACCGCAGCTCGGTTCAGGTATCAGATACAATCGCAGCAAAAATGCTCCAGCCTGAAATAACTCAACGATCTTTGCAAAGCACCTGACAAGCACTCTTGAGGACAGCAATGCGGACAGGAAAATGCTGGCTAAGAACTCTGAAGACAAATAACTGCCTTTCTGGAATGGGCCTGTAGCCACACTGAGGACTTCATGGGTCTCCCGCCTAAGAAAAGCATCTTCCGTTTCCTGGAAAAATTAGAGGATGAGCTAAAATGTGAAACTTTCAGAGCCTGATGCCCACAAGGACAAGAATGAATAAATTTATGAACAAGTCATTTGGGGTGGGAGAATATGGGGGCAGAGAGAAACCTCGCTCTCTCCAGGCCATGAGTACTTTCAGGTTGCTCGCTGCCCCTTTGCTTACTAGCCAAAGTCTACCAGTTTAGTGTACGGCTTAGTGACACCGACTTCATGCTTTGCTGTAGAGCAAGGCCGAGGAATTGCATATTGGCAAGAAGCAAACTCCCTGAACAGAGTGGGAAAGTTTTGAACAGAAGTTATAAGTCAAGACCCAGTTTTGGGCACAGCTTACATCCACTTACTACTTCTACGATAGGAAGTGGAGACATCAGGACCAGGCCAGTTTCAGCCCCAATTTCTAAACCAAAGAGTTAGATAACGTGACTAAATACCCTGTCTACGGATCTGAAACAAGCCCTTAGATCTTCTGAGACCCGTCTGTCAGTGCCTAACATCACGTTTGTTTCACCCTGTGATTTTAAGTCCACTGAGGAAGAGTGTTCTTAGTCAGCATTCTGGAAACACTGAGCTCTTCCCTCTCATGTTTTACCTGCTTTGGGATTTGGTTTTAACTCCAGGCTTTCTTGATCCGTTGCATCCAAAATCTTGTATTTGCTTTTTCTTTTGGATTTTCCTTTTCGTCTAAAGGGGAAGAAAAGGAATTAAGAGGCAGGCCATTTCTAAAAAAGCCAGAAGAAAAAAGAACTCTGGCCTTCAAAGCTAGTGTACTTGCTTATTTCAGATTACGTTCATATCCCAAAGCAAAACATGAAACACGTTGTTTTAGTTGTGCATTCATAGGCTAATCCAAATCTTGGTTCTTAACTGAACCCAGAGTTCTAGGACTTCAATGTTCCACATGAAACACCGAGTGACAAAAACTAACGTCCCAGGGCTGAGCAGATGACCTGCTGGGACAATGGGTTTGAATCTTTCACCTCCTGATGCAGCTACTTGGCTCTGAAGCACCGATACAGTGGGGGTTATGGCCTCAGTCCCACCTCTTGCAACAGCAGATCACCATCCAGGAGAAGATTCCAAAGGCAACCACAATGACGAAGGATGCAATGATCACATACAGCACACTCCACTCTGAAAGCAAAACACCCCAGAGATAAAGATGTTTTGGCACCTCATACAGTTGACAGCGTGCGCTTTAGATGACTGTTCTTGGGAAAGAAAAAGAAAGGCCTGACCCTTTGCTTCTGCAGGTTACTGTCCTGCACCTTAACACTGAGAGGTTAGTGTCCATCACTGACAGCACCGCTAACTCACCTATGGAAGCCAGAGGCTTGAGATCCAGTGTGCGGACTCGCTCACAAGGGCGTTTTTCCATGTGTGTTATTTATAAAAATTGCTTTCCTGTGGCAGGAAAGCCTCTGTAGGAGCATGACAGAAAATAGGTGTGATTTATACACTAAGAATGGACACAACTCTTAGTGAGTGTTCACTGAGAGCGTGTGAAGAGGAGTCACTTCCCTATCAAGGGAATATGCCTAGAAGGTAACGTGTGGCGAGATCAGGGCAGGGACTATCTCCTTGTGTGAGCATCATGTCACAGACACTGCGAGAAGGTGGGTACCTCTTACTCTGCCTGCCCTGGGCTTCAAACACTGTTTGCTTTCCAAAGGTGAACAATCCCAGGGAGGTTGCACGTACCACAGTTGCTTTCGCCGTCCCCCATTTGCACCCTGATGAAGTTCTCCATCCAGAAGGGGTCACAGACGCAACGCTTAGTGAAGGAGTCACAGCGACCGTGCTCAGAGCAGTTCAGCTGACACGCTAGAGACCAAAACCAGCAAAGTGAACTAAATGACTCACACGTGAGGCAAAAATGGGACAGTACAGTTCAACACCGCCAGCCCCCATAGGCTCTAACTTGAATCTCGTCACGCTGTAGTCCACCCTCTTGGCTTAGACCTCAGAAGTGCAAACATAAGCACCTAGGTCTCATGCCAAATCAGAAAGTCCTGCTTCACTCACAATGTAACACACAGAACATGCTAGGACAATTTTGCCTGATAAATCATGATTTTGATATAGAAGTTATGGAATTTTTGTATTTGTTAAGTATTTTTCAGTAAGGTTTTGATTTTCAAATTCGAACACAGCCTGTGAGATAGACAAGAAACAAACAGATCCTTTAAAGGGACCAAACAGAACTGAAGAGTGGCTTTTGAAGGCCACAAAACCGTAAGATCAGAAAATCACGAAAATAATTACTTCACATAATTCTAGTTTAAAACATCTAACTGATTAGCACATGATCCTCAGGATGGCGCTCATAAAAGAAAAACAGCTCTAATGGAAACTTGTAAAAAACTGAAGGGAAACATCTCCTTCAGATTGATATATGTGCTAGAGAGGAAATTAGTATGTTCACAGCCACCAAGATCTGTGGTTTTATTGTTTTCATTATGACACTCATTTCATTGGCTGCATTCCATTAACGCTTTATTTTAGTTTCATAAGTATCAATCTGCTTTTGATTTTGTGAATTTTTATCTTCCCAGCAACGTTACAAGTAACCATTTATTTATATGAAGTTGAATAGTGAATAGTGTATCGTCTAGCAGACTTATTTTTCTGTTTCCCGTTTTCTAACATATGAAAGCTACTGGAGTGAGCGTACGTCTGTGCGCACTCAGGTGTTTTAGCACACACAAAGGTCATTACTCTTGCAGGCATCTGAGAAGAAAGAGAAAGATGTTAACTTGTGCCACAGTGACTCTTACTTACTGACTGTGTTAATTTCTAATGCCCGAAAGATGAGGAAGTCTGACTGTTGTTTCCGTAGTTCGTTTTTTAGGGTCCAGGCTACCTCTCGTCCTTTGAATATCTGATGGGGAGGCTGGTTCTTCACAAAAAACACCATCTTCGTGCTGGAAGTCAGACAAAAACAATTATCTGCTGCTTCTCCAAACATCGGGCAGAGAGCCATTCTCCCCAGTCTGTCATTAGATGGACTTACTCAGAATCCCAAGTCTATCTGAAGACCAGACTTCTGTCTCCGTCTTGGAAGCAATAACAGTAGACCCGGTCACACAGCAGAAAACCCTTTGGGACATCTGATTCATCCACATTTTCAAAGCTCGGGCTGGACTGTTCCTGAGTTTGCTAATGGTTTTGTCAAGTCTAGTTCCAAACGCCATCAAATACATCTTTGCACATTCATGCTAAGCATGAAATTCCCAAAAACTTTAAGGTCCTGCCATTTTCATAATCTCCTCCCTCCCTCACCGTGAGATCCTCAGACCTTCCTGCACGTGGAAATTGGGGGCTCATTTCACTGCTCAGCACAGAGCTCCAGGATCAGAGAAGACAGTGAAGGTTTACAGTCTTTTGCGAAGGTTAGTTTGAATGCGCAAAGTGTTATAGCCAGAAAAAAGCACAGGTGTTGAGAATCCTGTATTCTGCATCTTTTATTGCATTACCTTTATGATAGAACTTGCTCCCCTAGGCTTGCTAGCCTTGCAGAGCCCTGTGTCTCCTGCAGATTCGCAAAAGGATGCTTGGATGTTTCAGATTTATTATTACCAGTAAGCCTATGAGTCAAAATGATATCAGTGAAGCCCTCAGAGTATGTGAAAAAAACAGCAGCTGGGGGAAAAAGATCTTTTTTAAACAGTATGAGTTACTTTGATAGCTGAGGCAAAAATGGGATCTTAAAGCCATCTGTCTGAAAATAATCTCTGCTCTTCTATAACATTTCCCACTCTTCTGTCTACTTAATAAACATATAAACAAATGAAGCATTAATTACAAGAATACCTTACTTGCCTTACACAGTGAAGAACAATGGCAACCGGCCTGGTCATGGCGGAGATAGAAAGGGAATATTACCCCAGAAAGTGCTGGCTGAGCTCTTTAGGTTTGCACGGACAATGAATTCTGGTTTTACTGCTACAGCAAGCAACGTGGACACGAAGGAATCGATACATTACTGAACTCACGAGTGTCTAAAGTGTAACTGCAGATTTATTGCTGACTTGCTGCATGACTCTAAGCATGACTCTTAAATCTTTTTCAGTGCATTATCTACCTTAAAACTACTCCATTTTTAGTAAAAATTAAGTGCAATATTGCACTTATTTCAGCAAATTACCACTCTGCCCTCGATAAGTTTGTTGCCATGCCACTCACATGCGTGCTCAGGCATCCTCAAACACACCTACAGTACGATGGGCCGCTGTTAGTAGGAGATATGTGCAGCTGTTGCTGTGACAACGCTACAGCACCAGACGCTGAAGTTTTCTGCAGAAGAGTGAACTTCCCAGACCAGCCATTTGTACAGAGCGGGAAAGCTAACCTCGATCGAGTACTTTCATGCCAAAGCAGCATGGGCAGGATCCAGCTGAGCTAAACCATCCCTTGTATGACTTGCTGGCTGCCGTACTTGGAGCTGAGCAACACTGTCCAGGCAGGCAACACAACCCTGGCCAACAGCCCTGCCTATAAGCAAACTTCCACTTGTTTAGAAGAGACCCGCTGTAGTTTATTGTAAGCTGAATAGCAATCAAACCCAAGTTTTCCTTATCTCTTCAAACGAAAATTGCATTGGCTTTCAACATTTTATTTTACATTAAATTGAAGCAGTTGCGTAAGGAGTAAAGCTAATGTAATATCGCAAAGCTGGCATGCAAGGCTGCTGCTGAGGGCATTGCCACACCACCACCTCTGGTCTGGCGTCAGTCCTTCACCAAACCACTCTGTACCAAGCCCCATTATCTGTCCAGTTGTAGAACATACTTCAAATAGTCTTCACAATTTTCAAAACCAAATCAGATTAGTTCTTATTTTATAGATTTGGGGGCAAAGATGTTAGCAGCAGCAAACAGCTTTTGAGGACAACGCACTATCTCCAGAGGGGAAGATACCCAAGACCTGCTTGGCCAAGACCTTCTCTGACCGAAGTAAGCAGGAACATCCATTTTAAGCAAAATCTCCACATGTTCCGATTGTCCAATCTGCTTCCCAAAAGAAAATACCTCTTGGTTTACAAAACCTTTATGCAATCCCTGCTATGGTACACTCACAGACAAACCCTACCTTTGTTCGGTGTATGGCTGGATCTTCTGCACAGTAATGTCCGAGTCGAGGACCCCCAGCAGAACGCCTATTTGTCGGATGAACATGCCCTTCTGCCTCTCGGTCAGTTGGCTGACATTAACATCCAGAATCATCTCCACAAGGTTATTTTTCCTAGGATCTAGTGAGAGGGTAGAAAACACAGATCTTAGAACTTCTATTTAACAGTCTGGGTACAAGTCAGGTTTCTATTATCTTTCCAGAATCTCTGAACACAAAATTACAGAACCTCACCGTAGGAAGGGATACAAGTCTATGACTTTCACAGGTAACGGCAACAGTAAGAGTGAGCCCCCAAGAACCACACGAAAATACAATCACATCCCCCGAAACTTTTGACCTTCTACAGTTCTGAGCTGGACTAGATTACATGTTTTAATCTCAGTACGCTGTAGACAAACAGAGGGGTTGTGAACACACCGCAGACAAAGATGGTACAGCACAAAACCCAGACTCACCAGGTTTGACCTCCACTGTGCTCCTTTCCACATCGCTCTCTCCTTTAGCATCTGTTACTCTGAGGTGGAATGTGTAGGTCCCTTCTACCAGATTGGACAGGAGGAGGACAGGATGATGGTCTGAATTATTTAAGACTTCCTGGAAGGCAGAGCAAAATAAGCATCAGAAACAAAGGATCAAACTAGTGTGATATAGCATCATACTTAAGGCTATCACTAAAAGGTAACAGGTACACCCATCAGCTTTACATTTCCTCAGGATCTGTCAACGCTACCTCTCGCTGGCTTTTATGATGCTGCAGACTGCCATTTAAAAGAGAAACCTCACCCCAGCTGCAGGGCTCCCCTCGTCCCGGGTCCACAAGTAGCTGACGATTCCCTTATCATCAGAGGATTTTGATCCATCCAACTCGGCTGTATTTGTGGGCAAGGTGATGACAACATTACCAGCAATCTTTGCAACTGGCGGCTTGTTTATCTCTAAGCAAACAGAGAGAAAACAGTTGGAGAAACACCTGTTAAAGCCCAACAAAAAACCTACAGCATTAGATCTCCGCTGTAACCCAAAAATCCCCATCTAACCCTGGGGGAAGAGAAGGAAATTACACCCTGTGGGATTCAGCTGAAGATACTGTTCCTCCAGAAAGGGGTAAATCCCTGATTTAAATACGGCCGTTTTAGTGCTCTCCACATTATTTTTCACCCATCCCTTGCTCTTATTGTGCCTCTGAACACAGGGTTTGCTGAACTGCTCAGAGATAACCTGTGTCTCCGGCAGCTCTGCTCATGGCTGGACGTACCTTCCTTGACAATGACGTTGACCGAGCTTTGGCTCTGCAAGTTCCTCTCATCTTTAACTGTCAGAGTAAACTCATACGTCCCAACTTGAAGGCCTGTTACTGTGGCAATGCTGCTGTTGGCATTCTCCAGCTTGACACCATCCGGGCCCCTAATCAAAGCACAAGAGGATGAACTTAAACTTTGTGTGGACCATGGGAGCCAGCCTCAAGCCAAACAGGAGGCTCAAGCAGAATTTACAGGGTGCAAACAGCCAGTCCCCTGGAAATAGAGAGTCCATGACAAAAAGCAAAATTATTTTTTCTGGTTACAGTAAGATAATAAAAAGATTAAGTGGAGCATTCAGAACAAAATGCATAATTTCTGGTGGTTTAGTGTTTTGGTTATTTTTAAACCAGGGGAGCACTGATACCAGCATTTAAGTAAGGTTTACAAAAAGTGGTACTTTCAGCAAAATTGGCTTGTGAACTGCACAATAAAGCAATATTTTAAAGAAAAGGTAGAGTGCAAAAATAGTTCCTTCATTTATAAGAGGTTTGCACAGACTTTGCATTAGCAAACAGAAAAAGCTCCTGCAAGTTGCTCATAGGCTTTTTCCCTGAATCCTCTAAAGCACTTCAGGGAATTTATAGTCTGAAGAGAAGCATGACAACGAGAAGAAAACAACACTGCCTATTCAAACATGCTGCAGAAGGATCAAGGCCCTGCTGTTATTTGATTACAAGAGTCAGTCCCTTCATACAGCCAAGACCACATTACACTGCTGTGATTCAAACATGGCCTGTCTCCTTTGTATGCCGCAGCCATGCCGAGAACGGGAGTCAGGCCTAGAGATGAAGGCAAAGGTATTTCTAATGCTCAAACAAAACTCCACCTCTCTCCAATTAAACATAAATCCTTGTCTCATTCTAGTCACTGGTAAAGCTTGTCAGGCCCGATGTGACCAGTATTTAACGCAAGGGAACTATGTGGCTGTGTGTCTTGTTTTAAATGAAAGATCTAGACACTTGCTTAAGAACAGTCTGGAAGATGATACACACCGTGTTTTTTCCCAAAGAAAGGAGACTATCTTCTGGTCATCTGAGCTCTTGCTGCCATCTAGAGTGGTGCTGTCCACCGGAAGAGTTAATTCTTTATCTGGACCAGCATCTGCCTTTGGGGGCTTATTGTTCTCTGAAAAAGGATTGCAATATTTTTCATACAGATGCCATAAAAGGCGGAGCTTAAAACCCCAGCATTAAGAAGTTTCTACATGATCCCTAGTATATTTCTTGCCCATTATCTGAACTTTGTACTCAGAGAATGTGAGGTTAAAAGCAGTTACGAGTTCAGGTCAGCATTCCATTCACACACCTGCAATAAAATGAGAGGAAATCAAAGAGCTCTGATTTTTGCTCTCATTCTCTAAGCATTACTCCACTTTTCCTGCTCCTGTCCCAGGACCAAGCACTGTGGGCAGAGGCAGCTGCTTGGAAATACGATCCTGCCATTATGGTGGGATAATGTCATTAGACTACACTGTGTAAAAGAAGAGAACAGCCTAGAAAGGCAATATTTCTAGAAACTTTCTTTTGTTGGTTTATCAGCAATATACCAGCCCAGTATGGTCCTAAATTAGAGCAGCTTTTCTGAAAGAAACACAAAGCTACCATAAAATCTGGAGTACGTTGGCAGATCGATGCTCACCTCTAACCCCTGGAATGGAAGTGGCAAAAGAAGCAGCTAAAGGCAGCTTACCCGGCTGGACTATCACAGTGACCTCTGCGGTGGACTGGTGCCCAGCAGAATCCGTCACTATCAGCTGGTAAGTGTAATCACCTTCTTGCATTGCAGAGAGCTGCAAGACTGGTGTCCTCACCCCCTTTGAGAAAACATATTCACGTATTAAGAAGATTCCTTACACAGATTATGATAGATCAGAAGACCCTGCTTCTAAAACAACTATTATCAGCAGATTCTGAGGCTTATGATTAACTCCTGCTATGAGGCCAGAAGTCTGGGCCGCTTAAGCGTGCAAGGCACTTACAGGTACATTTACGCAGAGCAACAAGGACACTGTTGTGGAACATAACAAGACTAATGCCATACAGGTGTTCAGACCTTTTGAGATTCAATAGATAACTCCTCAAGCAAAACCTCTGGGGAGCCCTATACAAATCATACACATTGAGAACCTGATTCATGGACTTTCCTATTCCATAAATTTGGCAGTAGTAATAATCTTTAAAAGAAAAAAATGATGACATGGAAAAGAGAGATATATGGCTGCGATTAAGTTGAGCTGAGACCCCGTCTATGGGACATCAGAATCCAAAGCCATCATGTTCCCCCTCTCTCAATCCCCCAGTTCTTGAGCAGTATTTAAAACTGCATTGCTCAAGAAAAGAAACAGGATGCCGGTGAAAACCTCTGGCTAGACTGGTGCACTCCAGCTCAGCCACTAAGTCAATATCAGCTTCACATGGATTTAGTCTTAAGCATACATTTAATCCTCACACGCTTATTCTGTAGGATTATAAGAAAAGTTTGCTAACAGTCAATTAGAAATGGTTTTATTATAGAAAAAAAGCCAGCTAGCGAGTAATCCAGGATGAGCACAGGAGATCTGCACTGACCTGCATCTCCATCACCTTCCCTTTGCTGTTCGGGCTGAGGAGCCACTCGTAGCTGACGATGCTGTGATCATCGGTGCTCTGATTCCCGTAGAGGGTGATGGAGTTCTGAGGCAGGGTGATCACTTGGTTCGGGCCCGCATTTGCCACTGGAGGATAATCCACTGCTTTGTTCACAGTCAAGTTTGCAGTGGTGGAGTTGCTGGCGCCATCTGAGTCCACTACTGTTAGACTGACGAGGGGAGAAAAAAGCCCAAAGAGAAAGCAGTGAATAGTCACGATTACCAGAACTGAATACAAAACAGTGGCTGGAGTTAACTGAAATGCAAAAGAAGAGTTAAAAACTTAAGACAGGATAGTAATTTTTTTTTTTTTAAGGAGTGAAAAAATCCTATGGTCTGAGACAACTGTGCTTTTTCTGAATAGAAACTTCCCTGAAATGCCCAATTATCAGTCTCAACGATGCAAGAAATTCAGGAGTCACGTCCATCTCTCACTTGAACTACCGGCTACCAAGATAAAACTGTGCTAGTGAAACATCATCAGCTTTCACAAACACAGCTGTGATGGAAAAGACCTCCCTGAGTGTGACACTGCCTCCCAACAGCAGACGCTCATTAACATGGGCACAGAAGTTCATTACTAACCCACAAGTGGCCTGAACACAGTATGCTTCCTCGGGTAGGCTCGTACCACAAAACAGAACTGCTTCCTGCTATATCTAGATCTGAATGTCGATCTGATTAGTTCAAATACCAACTGCTTAAGAAGAAAACAGTGTTCAGTTACAGGTACTCAGGTTTATTTTAAGTAGATCTGCTGATGCAGTGCACAGACATCACACCAAAATGCAGACCAAAGGAAAACCACAGAACAAATATTAAAGTAAAATCGGCTACTATCTATTACTCAGGTACGTGCAGAAAACCATTAGGCCTTGTTCACTTATCTGGGACAAACACATTGCATTTAAAAACTGGATGCAAGACTGCATTTATTCCTAAGCCTTTACCCAAACAGTTTAGATGTGACATTTCAAGAGACATTTTGCAGCTTTGGCAGACCATACGTTCCCTTCTGCCATCATCTTAAACCAGTGCTGCAGCTTAAGAATAAAAAGTAGCTGGGTAGCTTATCTCTTCCAAAGTGAAAAGCTATGAAACCACCTGGAAGTGGAGAGAGTACATCACAAAATAAGAGTTCTCTCCCTGTCGGTTTTTTTTTGTTTTGTTTTGGTTCTTTTTGTTTTCCTTTGTTTAGTTGGGTTTTTTTTTTTTTTTTGAAACCACACTAACACTTCAGGAATCTTGTAAATTTTACTCTTAAAGGATGAGAACTGATCAACTCTTCCAGGTATAACCTACCTGAACGTGTAATTCCCAGGTACCAGGTTGGTCAGCGTCAATATGGCAGTATTGCTAGAAACCTTCTCCTCCCGCAAAGGACCCTTCAGCTCTTCCCAGTGATAGCTGACAATTTTATCATCATCAGTGCTTTCTGTTTCAATTATAGAAGAAAATACACATACAAGGAATTGGAAAATGCTGCTTTGTAAAACCCAGATGTTCAGTCCCCTACTTCAGTACTGGGCAAAGGCATTTTTGGCCCAAGCCCAGGGGTCTCTGTTCTGCTCAGATACCCAAACTGTACACCCTCCTCCACCCTGTTTCACGGGTCTACTCGAACACCCTTACTCCCAGGTCTGCATGTGTGCTGGGGGAGGACAAAAAGTCTCCCCAAAACAAAACCCTAATAAAATGATATGAGTTGGGAGTAAGACAACCTGAACATATTTAAAGAAATTCCTGAAAAGCTCTAGTGCGGGCCAGAATCAGTAAAGGCGGTGTGTTAGCTAACTAACGCGTTTGAAGCTTAACATAAAAGAACAATAATTTTGACAGCAGTATTTTTTTTTTTTTATTCTGAGCAGCAACCTCTAGAGCTTTTCCTTTTTTTTAGGAGATTGACTCAGGCCAGTGTCCTTCAAAAGGAAACATGGAGAGGTGCTGTCGTGTGCGTATTCCCCTTTCCTGGCAAGAGAAGCTGGTTCTTTTCACTAAAGCATGTTTGATAGTGTCACGCCAGTTCCTCTTAAACTTAACCCAAAGGGCCAGCCCAGAAGCAAACACACAGAAACCAGGCTTGCTAAACTCCTGCATTTAAAACAGGGGGTACTCACGGCTGCCATCGATAACAGTTGAAATGGTTGGCAGTGAAATCTCCTGGAACTGTGGGGACACGATGGCAACAGGGGGTTGATTCACTCGAGGCTCTGCAACAACAACCGAGCCGTTACAATGACATCTACAGGCAGACCACGATACAAAGCCCTGTCCAAGGAACTCTGCAAAACGACTCTGCCTTTGTGCACCAGGAGTAGCAAGCAGAACACATACTGCACATCCTCTTCCCTCTCCCCAGCCCCATCTACCCTCTCTGTCCTGCAGTCAGCGAGTCCAGGAGAGGAGTCCAAAGCGTGGAATTGCTGTGCCACGCAGCTCCAAGACAGCCACTGAGCAGGCCGACTGCAGAGAAGGGCACAACCAACGACAGTGATTCGTGCTTTCAACAAGTTATGCACCAATGCGGGGAAACAGTGCTAACAAACTTTAAATTTAAAAAAGCAAGGAGGTGAACTGCCACAGCTCTGCAAATGGCTGCACAGCATCAGTTCTCCCATACTGGGTCAAGCATTCCAGCACAGACCATTCTAACAGAGCAGCACCTAGAGCTTCTTGCCAAAGTTTGGCTGCTGCTCTGAAAAATGAATGATTTTGATGCATGCTGCCAGCTGCAGATTCACTGCTTATAAGGAAGTGATCAGTAACAGCACCCAAAAGGCCAGCCTTGCACTCTCGCTAATTTAGGGAGTGCAAGAACACTTCTTTGCCCACAAAGGTTGTAGAAAAAGTCTTGCTGAAGTGTGCAATATAAAGTCTTTTTTGCATAAAAGGTGGTTCCCTCTTCACACACACCATCTAAAGAGTGAGACCTGGTGAGACAGTCAGCACAAGCTACTGTATCTACACCAGCTCATCTGCAAACCATGCCTTACAGTAAGGAATGAGATTTGACTTAACCTGCCTGTGGTTGGGAATGATACTTCTTTACTGGACAGGGAAGAAAAGAACCTCCAAAGGAGCTTCAAAGCTCTGGCCTCCCTTCTTTTTTTGCTCCTGCTGCTATAAGCTTTTTACCCCATTACAGTTAGTTTTTGTTGAAGCAGTGGCCTTCCAGGGTGAGGCATTTGCTAAGCACTTTTGTATCAGTATTCCAGATCTTTAATTGAGTGGTTGGCCTGTATGCAGTATAGCAGAAATAGCTACGTGTATTAGCAATAGTTTCAGATCTCAGGAAATGACTTAAGACATGTATGTATATCCTGAGTTCACAGCACAACGAATTTTCACTAAACCAGGGTCCAGTCAAACAAGCAAAACACCATGACACAGGTATCAGAGACAGACAAAGTTATGGAAAGACACAATTCCACCAACTCACTTGGATTTACGGTAACATTCACGTAACCCTCTCCACGTGCGTTTTTGCCATCAACAACGACTTTGAATTCGTACAGACCAACAGTAAGCTGGAAGGAAACACAAAAGCTTATTTACCTTCAGGCTGGTAGCACCTTGTCAGGAGCTAGTAGAAGGTCGAGTGCCCATGCTTTGGCACAGAAGTACATTAGCAGCATAAAACAGGCAATTATGCTGCAACCTATGCATACACAGCAAGGGATGGTTTCCATGCCAAAAAGGTATTACGTATCTTTTAGTTTACAATGGCTATGCAGAAACCGAAGACTAGTATTTCTTTCTACCACAGGTGCCACAGGATTGTCAGTCAAGCTTTATTTTCTAGCCACAATAGGCAAACAGAAGAGAGATAAGAGAGATTAGTTCAGGTTGTCTGGCCGCAGGAATCTGTACTAGCAGATTGCATTTGAGATGAGAAAGGCTGTATGTAAGAGAAGAAAATCTCTTCTTGTGTGCTTTTACAAAGGAAAGAATTTATTCTCTTCCTTCTAGGTGACATGAGTCAGGCAGTCGCCCCTTCATTGTTCACTGTTGAACCAATAAGAGAGTGTGAAGAGTCACTGCTGGACAACAACCATGGTATCCAAAAGGCTGAAACCCTGACAGAGACAGACACACTCCTTTTGAAGGGCTTTTCTCTGCATGATATCGTGACTGGAACCTGTAGATTTTTTCCGAGCACAGCAGAATCCAAGACACTCAAAGGAACTTCTCAAATACAGAACTGTATATTCACACAATATTTAAAGCCATTCCCTTGTTAAGAATCCCCATGTGCAGAAACTGGCAATCCTTTCACTGTTAGAACTTGTCTAAAAGCAGCAGCCAGGGACGTGCTACAAGGCAGTTCACAGCTCTCATTAATGGAATCAGGAAGTCCCTTTTTCAGTGGGTAGTACAAGGCTTCAGACCTAAACAGACCACCAGAACGTTTCAGTAGCAGAAACATTTGCCACCCTTTGTTAATGTTAAATTGTGCCATTTGTATGGCTTGACACACTGCTTGTAGGCAGCTTTTAGATTCTGAAATCAATTTCTTCTTCCCCTCATGCCAGATCAATCTCCTTTTTATAAGAGACTTAGAAGAGGGCTTGCAGTCTACTGTTGGCTGCCTGCCCATCATGCAATTTCCTATTCATCCTGAAATCACATACGAGTCTTTCCTGGCTGCCACGGTCCTCGTCTTCTCCACTTGGCATGTCACACAACAGGATACTAAGCAGCAAAAGCTTTACCTTAGATAACTTAAGGGTCTGGGAGTGCTTCCCTTCCATTTCTCCACTGTAGTCTTTTGGATGAGTAATCAATTCCCACTCATAGGAATAAGTGGTTCCTTAAAAAAAAAAAAAAAAAATCCAGATGTTAGTTTTTAAAAGACTGCCTTTCTGCCATGCTAAATAAAAGCAAAGGTATTAAACATTTACAAGGCACATTCTGCTGCACTATGGAGAAATGCGACAGCTTGGAATTTGTGCTGCAGCTTTTTGGGAATATACCCAGGAAAAGAGACAATCTGTGCTTCTAAACATATTTACTCTGGAGCCAAAACCCATCTTTCAGCCTCTAAGGCACTAAAGAGCTTTGGAACAATCGCAGCTTCATGCTAATAAGAGAAAAATTGTGCCCTCCAATCCTGCAGACACAACATAATGCCAGTGCTTGAAGAGGAACGGGTCTCATCTATCCCTGCTGCTGCACAACACCTAACGTGCTTGCCTCTCCCCTGCGGTCTCCTGCTGCCATTGTGGACAGAGCTATAGACAAGAACTTCACAAATGCTTGCGAATGATTCGCATGATGAAATGAGGAGCATATAGAAACGCCTTCCTCAGCATGTCAACCCCGCACATCGAATTTCAATCCACCAAATGAGAGACCACTTGCTAAGACAGCTTGTCACCGATCAGCAAATATCATGAACAGATGCTGAAGATCCACTGCTTCCTCACATACCGCTTTGAGAATATGCCATCACCCAAATCTAATGACTTCATAGAGGTTTTTTGTGTATTGCTGTCTTCTGTAAGAGACAGCATGAGATAATAGCACAGGATGAAAGATTTCTACAGTTACGTGTTTTCTGACAAAACACATTTTCAAGATTGTCCTTATCTAATGCTGTATACAATGCCTATTTGCCATTCCACCGTTATAAGCCCTAAGCAGAATTCCCAGGGAAGCCTTACGAGGTGGTGGTTCAGGAAGCACAAACGCATTCAGCTGAACTTCGTTCTTTGGCAGGGTCACTTCGACGCTGTCTCCAGCAGAAACCACCAGCTCCTTCATAACTGAGAGGAAGAAGCACAGAATTGAAAGAGGAACAGGAAAAAAAAAAGTCAGATACGTACTAAAATCCGCCATGGCTTCAGAATCTGTGGAATAAAAACCAGCTACAAATGGCTGTATTTTGTAAACATGCCGTCACTCAATATAGCTGCTGTTTCAGGTTTCGCTCTCATTGTTAATGCAAAAGCACTAATGGGGTTTTACAATTTTAAGACAAGCCCAAAATTACTCAGTCATCTCTCTTTGCCGATACTGTGCAGCTCCTGCTCCTTTTTCCTAAGAGCTGAAACATGACCCTCGGGCTCTGTACAGGGGAATCTGCCCCCCCCAGCTCCAGCAGGACGGGAAGGGTTTTCCCTGGCAGGTTTTCGGCAGAGAACCCAGCTGCAGTCTCACGGCACAGCAAGACAAACACTCCACTTACCAAAGTGCAATTTCAGATCTTCACAAATATATGAAGAATCCACGGTATTTCTTTTTTGAAAAACTGCTTGGGGACTGAAGAGATTTGTGTAAAAAAAAAAAAATGCATAGCTACCACACTGAGTATGGAAACTCAAAACACAACCTGTTGCTTTTATTTATATTTTCATTTCATCCCCTGCTTAAGCGTTTTCTTGAGATTCTGTTTCAAATAAATTGTCAGGGAGCTTGTTTTTAAAGACTACAGGACAGAGACTTGAAAACTATGGCCAGTGACATTTTTTTTCTGCTTATTATTAGCATTAAGGTAACCAGAAAGTTGACCACATTTCTTAAGACCACCTCTTGGCCTCCTCATCCTCCTCTTCCTTTGCCATTTGCTTTCTTTTTGTCTTTTTATTACTGGGCTTGGGAATTATGCATACAAAATAGGAATTAAAGCTGCTTTACCCTAGTTTGACCCCGTCAAAGACAATGTTTCAGAAGTATGCACAAAAAAATCCAAGTTAAAAGAAGATGGAGAAAAAGTCATGTAGCCTTTCTTCCATCTGTTTATTAGCTACTGGAATTAACCAGTTAACTAGAATAAAACAAATTAATCAAATTCTTTTTTCCCCCCTCTCAATTACTCCAGATCCTGAGATATTAGAACTCCATCAGTCTTTCAGCTGCAAGGAGTTCCAAGGCAAAAAGAAATATGATCTCAGTAAGAAAAGGACACAAAAGACAACAAACAGACAAAAACCTAAAACCCTGCCTGGAAAAACTACCCTTCACGTCATCTTTGTATTATTTAGCAAAACAAGGAGGCCCTGGCTACGTTACTTTTCCAACACGAGCCACTGAAGACGCTTAAAAATATATTTTCCAGCTTTAGTGAGGGTAGGCCCTTAAAAAGAATATTAATTTATTAGCACAAGCACCCAATCAGCTTCCTGCCAAAACTGTCTTTGGATGCAGCGTTCCCTTTACACTTTCCATTTGTTCCCTTGTAAGGGAAAGGAACCCTAAATTCAACAGAAATTCAGCTGTGAATACTTCAGCGAACAGGATTAACTGGATTCTGAGATATCACACGACCAGTATGCACCATTCACTGGAAGCACACTTCCTTACAGGGTGAGCTAATGGCCTGGGTGAGTTAACAGAGCTGTCCAAAGCACGCTTTGGCTTTTACATATTTTCAATAGTTTGTTTTAAGGAACAACAGCATGAAGAGAAACATCATTTTGCTGCAAAGCAAAGCATGGGCTAATGGCCAAGGACACTGTTTGCCATGGCTGGACGGTGCACTGACGTTTCAGGGATGGAAAAGAAATCAGTTACACCCCATTTTGAGCAGACATTAAGGTTTCTGCTCAGCTTGATAGATAGCAGCAGGTCAAGACTACTGAAGGAATGCTTCACGGCACTATGCTTTGCACCACACCTCAACTTTCACTTTGGGAAATAAGGATATCACCATTACTTTCAAGCTGCTCTTGGAAATAGATCCAACGGTCACATGCAGATTTATGATGCCAAAGTCCCATTCTCAGCCCTCATGAGCACGTGGGGTCCAACCGGAACGTGTGCTGAAGGATATAGCTCAGCACTTTTTCAAAGGTACCATAATTTCTGAAATTATCTGGTATTTTTCAATGCCGCAATGGCTTGTCAACAAAACCTGAACAGATGACACTCGTTGGAGCACTAGAGGTCCTCACCTGGTGTGGTGGCAGTAGTACCTGGGGACGCAGCAGTGGTGGTCTGGACTGTAGAAACGCTGCCATTTGTGGGAACTCCACTTGGCACAGAAATAGCCATCGGCATCTTCGTTGTGCTTTTCCCTGGCATGGGGCTGGCTGTGGGCAACACATCTGAGGAGTGAGGATGAACCAAAGCATCATCTGGCTGCCCAGGCTTCTCCATCTTCCCTGTGGCCGTCAAGCCCTGGGCTACAGGACTGGAGAACGTAGCCAACACTGAGGGTGCTGGTGCAGAGGTTCCTGTGTGGATCTGTAAAGAAAGAAGTTGTCTTAGTTTGATTGAATGCTGAACGTCAGTTTTGTTTTAGTGCGTTTGCTGCACTTCTCCTCCTTCAGACAGGGAGGCTGAAAAGTCCACGGTTTGTTTTTCCCAGAAGCAGGATGTTTTACTGCTTCCTCTTCTCTTTTCTAAAATGTTTCTGTGTTCTTCCTCCATAGGCCATTTCTATATCCACTGAACACTGGTTAGGACCGTAGGTTTAACTACACCATCTTAAGTATTACAGCTGTTGATGTGGCAAAGACAGAAGATCTAGGTTCAAAATTGCAGCGAGTGGAGCTAAGAGAACAGAGAGGTGGGATAAGACAGAAGCAAAAAACAGGGACCAGGAACTGGGGTCCATTTGGCCCATTTGTTCTGGCCACATATTCCCTTTTCTAAAGCTGTGCAGTTGGCAAGCACAAAGCAGGAGGATTGCAATGGCATTTTTATGTAATAATGGGATCATTGCAGCAAGAGGAAATTTACTTCAGAATCATTCTTCAAAGCAAGGTGACCTGACACAAACCATTCCCTGCGCGCACGCCACAGGAGATGCTGCTGGGGCAGGGAGCCGAGCTAGCGGGCACAAAGTTTGCTCACATCCTTACAGGATGAGACACTTTATTGAAAGTAATCAAAGTGGCAGTAACAATTTCCTTTCTTTCGTCAGAAAAATTCCTTTTACAGTACCCATCCCCATTCCAGTTCTTCGCCTGCCAGGCAACACTCTTGACAATTCACCTTCCACCGTGAAGTACATGTGTGTAGCACATTTTGTGGAGCTAACTCTACTTTGAGAGCATCTGCTAAACATTTAAAACAGAGCAAATTACCATCTTTGACTTGGGAAGTATTTCGGAGCTGACTTGCCCACCACTACTCCCCACTAGAGGAGCTGATCAAAAGCTCACATTGGAGGAGACATTCTCAAGCTTTTATACCCTGCTGCTGGCATTCAGGCCAGGAAATGGGAACTGTAAAAACGCTCTAGACCATGGTGGGCAACATCCTCAGCAGTAAATGAGCTGGGCCTCAGTAAATACTAAGTGCCAGTTGTAAAAATAAAGAAATAAAGCCATCCTGCACATACTGCAACAGCCGGCCAGGCCAGGAACAGCAATGAAGGCACTGAAAGCTCCTCTGCAAGAAGGGGTTTTTTTTTTGCAGTTTTGGGTAAATCATTTTGTCTCCCCATATCTCAGTGAACTTTGCCTCAGTCACAGGATGCAAAACATCTCAATTCATTTGTACATTTTATTAGTGTCTGAAATTTATGGACCAGAGAACCAAACACCATTTGTTAGCGTTATAGACGTAAGCTGTTTTTCTTTATTTGTCTGCTTTTTGATGGACTTCCTTTATCTTTAAAAAAACCTACAGATTCTTTGAAACAAAGATGCAGGCAAGATCCGGCTTACTGCTCTGTGCACACTTCATCACTTCTTCATCACTGGCCAAAGTCTAGGTCCCCAGCAGTACTGTCTTACACCCACCCAGAACTCTGGCCAACTCAAGACACTGACTCCCTTTTGCCAAGCAAGCGAGTAAGATAAAGTTAGAAATACTGGCACACCAAGAGGGGAGCTGCCAGGCAGGAACTTGGACACTTGAGACAGACTCTTTAGGGAAGACAGAGGAGCAGAAGGTCTCCATAACTTCATACCGCTATGGGGAACCACTCTTTGCTTAGCAAGAATCAACCCAGACCAGCTGTCACAGCGCGCAGGAAACCAGCATCTGCCCACTGGGCACAGCGGCCAACCCCCAACTTTGCTCAGTAATATTTTCAGTGAGCTGGATGCTTCCTTGACTCACTTTTTAATGCCTAAAAACCCCCGAACTTTACAATTAAGAGAGATCCTCTTCCTCCCCGAAGTCTTGAGGATGAACTGACAGCCAAATGTCTGTGGAGAGCTTGAGTTAGATAAGCTTTGCCGGGGGCAACATAACAGTCAAAAATGCCTCTAATGCTTGCAAGCTGAGACATTTCTTATCTTTACTCCATAACACTGAATTCTTTACAGCAAAGAAGATTTCATTCTTGAGGATAAATGAGGAGGAGACTAGAAGTTTGCCAGCTGTCCTATCTTATTAGCTTAGAAGAGAGAGAGAAGTGGCACATTGACGCGAGTGAACGCAGGAGTGTCAGACACTTTGGATTCCAAACCTTAACTGCCTTTGGCGTGGGACAAGTGACCTGGTCTCCCCGTCTGAGAGTCCTTTGTCTGTACGATAGAACTAGAGCAGCTATGTGCATCAGAATCCGCACCAAACCTATGTTACTTGAAAGAAAAATACCTATCTTCCACAATTTTCTTTTATTTTTTAATTTAAATGGGCATCACTTTGCTAAGCCTGGTCTGAAATTAAAAAATGGGCTCTCTTCAGCTGAGATTGTGCCCTTAGTTGTTTACACAAGGTGCCATGTCTGTGAAGACTCTTAAGACACAAAAATGTGGGTAATGTCACAAACCATTACAGAATTGGTGCTGGCTGTGAAGAGAGACTTTTCCTTCTTCCTTGCAGCGTAAATATCGCCCAGCACCAACATGAAACAGGACAGCAAGAGCCAAACTCTGGGCTCGCTGGGGACAAGAGTAGCCAGAACTGGGAGTGCAGGAATGAGCTCTCCGGCTCCAACAACTCCACTTGAAAGGCTGCAGCTTTTCCACAGCCTGCCTGCAGAACTGCTGCAGTGCTGCAGCAGCCCTTCTCACCAGCAGCGCTGCGCTTAAATACTTCTCCTAACTGGCTATTAAATGCAGTGCCATATTTTAATATTGACAAGTATTTCTACGATGAGGCAGAAAAAAAATTGGTGCCTGGAAGATGTCACTCACTCATGGAAAACCATCAATTTCTCTCCCTTAGATAAGGGCTGATGAGCAGAGTGCACTGTGGTTTATCCTGGTACCCTCTCCTTCACCCATCTCTGGTTCCATAGCATGGATGCAGTAAACCCACAGATTAAAGCTAGCTGCACATTAGCAAAGGACACTGCAGATGGCTCTGGTGCTAGGAGAACTGCAAGAGGAAAGTTAAAACTCAGTGAGGCAATGTCTTCCTAAACCAGTCACTTGACTTTTCCCTCAGTCTCTAGGAAAAGATTCACCTTGCTGCGCATTCAATGCTCAGCAACAAAAGGGGAGAATACACACATTGATTTCTTTTGCCCCTTGTAGAGAGGAGTTAAGAGCCACTTTGACCTCAGATGTCCTTTCCCACTTCAGATGTTTGATGCTCCCGGGTATGAACTGCTTTGCATGCAGCAATGATCCAGTATTTTCCCCACGTTCCAGCCCACCTGCCAAACCTAACCTTCTTTAAGAATACAGTACTAAATGCTTGGCATTCACCTGCTGAATCCATGTGCTCCATGTACTGGACCAAATCTAGCCCAGGTGAAACTCTGCTGATTTCCTCACGTGTGTAACTTTACTTACTCTGACCCACAACCAATCCAACTTAGAAAACTCCCTGCTTTAGCATCTCCCTCCTGCAAAGGCTGGCCACGTCCCAAGTACACAGCCTTGAATGTTATATCCTTGGCCTAAATTAAACTGCTCTCAGATCAGAAATGCAAGGACAGCTGCAGAGCTTGCCTCAGATTTTGCCAGTGAAAGTTGGATGGTTCAATAATCAAGGAATTAGCCCAGGGCTGTGTAGAACCAGCTTCAACTCAATACTCCTGTTAAGGTGGATTTTTTAATTCTTTCTCCTCCTCAAAAAAACTCTACCCTAAACCTCAAAAATGCGACTGCCAGGAATTCCATCACAGCCAATATACTTTAGTAAGAAGTATTTATTTTGAAGAACTTGCATTTTGTCAAGAGATCTGGACTTTCTTACTAGCAACAAAAATCAGTAAGGAGAATAAAAACCTATCCTCAGCACACATCCCAACAGTGCACCTTGATGACAATGGAGAGTCGTTCCTAAAGACGGGAAATCCTGGATACTATGCAATATTCAGAAGCTGATTAATCCATGTAATTTAATATTTGCAACTAGTTTACTGGACAGGCACTGAACAGTAATAATACAACTCAGAATACCACACTTCAAACTGAACAAGAAGGGAGATACAACAACTATTACGCAAGAACAAGAGAAGACATTTAAGGCTGGCTGCAAAGACGTCTCCCAAGACACTGCATGCGTAACAACTGAGAGAATGGGGTCACTGCATAAATCTCAGCTATTAGGAGGAGGAAAGAACAGGCAGGGTGGAAATGCTGCAATACTGCAGGGGAGAAAGCCGAGATCTCGCGTCAGCCCTAAATGCTGTGGGGTTCTGGAAAATCAAACATTTGTAAAGTTTTAGTGCGTGATTTCACACGCCAGCAGGGCTGCCCTGGAGCTCTCAGCGGCGTCCCTTGGCTGCTCTCCACATCCTGCTCCGCAGGGGGGTGGCTTGGACCAGTCACAGCCCTACCTGGAACCAAGATTTGAATACAAGGGAGAGAAACAAATTCAGTCAAGTTTCCATAACAAAAACATAACTGCAGGGAAAGGCAGCAGGCTTCAACAGTGCCAAATCCTAGAAATACGGCAAAAGATTCACAATCACTTTCACAAAGTATAATTCTTTCTATCTCGCTATCACAAGTGCATGGGCTTTTTTGTATGATAAGGCTCAAAAAAACTATTTGCAGATTTAAAAATACAAACATCATTTCACAACTGAAACATGCCAATTTCTCTTTAAGACTAACATCTAGATTTACTAGATTAACATTGCGCATGTTTGGAGCGGAGACTAAACTGGTTTCATTCAACCAATGCCAATGTAAGCTTTTGTGGATTTGACAAACTGAAGCGGTCTTAAAAACTGAACAAAGAAGTTGGCATTAAGATGCCAACTCAAGCAAGCAGGCTGACATGGAAGTACACTGCTAACTCCATGCATGAATCTATAAAATAATGTATGTAACTGCCTCAATTCAGCACTCAAAGGAAAACAGCTTATTATATTTTGTGCATCTGAAAAGGTACTCTCACAGGTAAGAGTTTTCATCTCCCAGGCACTTCCCACTGACATCACATCTCACCTTTCCTCCTCATCTGGCAAGTACGCTGTATGATTATACAAAGGATAAGCATCAGCATGAGCTCCATCTCCCCTCACCTTCCCAAAGACAGGTCGTCCCAGCTGGGTAGAGGAGGGGAAAAAACCCTACCACCCCAAAAAAAAACAAATTAGAAACCCAACCCTTGTCCTTGCCTTGTTGACAGGAGGCTGAGAACAGGCATCCAGAAAGGTACCCTATCACTTCAGTAGTTCTAAGTCAAAGTCTACATAAAGCAAGATTGAGCAGGAGGGTGACAGCTGTCCAAGAAAGCCCCATTTCAGCCCCAGCAATCACACTTACCTGTGGCAAGCCAACACCATCTGCATCACTCAATCTAGTCACATTATTGCTTTTAGGAGGGAATGGGCTTTTGGTTTTCTGCTCTCTCGGATCCTGTCCATTTGTCAGTGAGTCTTCCTTTTGACTTGGATGGCCTTCAGGAACAGGCCTGTCTGCCACTAAGCGCCTCAGTACTTGATCCTTCAAGTGCTCTGCTGCACTTCGCCTGCTTCTGGATTTGCTATCTGACGTGCTGGCTGCAGCCCCACTGCTGGGGCTCGCTGCTATCTCCCTTTTCAGGGGTTCCACCCTGTTACCTGCCAAGCTCCACTGCTGGAACGACCTCCGTAGTCTTTTTTTCCCCTGGACAGGGGTGCCCCAGTCCAACCACTTGTGAAACCAGGTCTTCACATCACCTTCCGTTTGAAACTTTAAGTGCTCTATGCTTTGTGATTTCTTTAAAAACACCAAAACTGACTCAGAAAAGCCAGTCCTGTTTGCCTGACACATGCCAGGCATAGTGCAGTTCACTTGGATGCACATATTTTCGAAGAACCAAAATGCATCACAAGTGGGGCTCTGGCAGCAAGCAGTCTGACAGGACCGTACGGTATGAAATCCTTCCAGAAGCTGTAAGTGGTGATCTTCCCACGATCTCAAACGGCCACCAAACAGGATCTTCCCCGGCTCACATTTAGATCTGTTCCAGTTTGCATCTGGGAAAGGGGAGGGAAGACAAATAAAGACAATTCTCAATCCTTTAAAGCATTTGACAATAGATCCTCATCCCTGTTGTCAAGATGAATTTAGGGTACAAGACAGTAAAATGGGGGCTTCTTGCAATCTATACCTGCCCTCAGTATCCAGTACTTTAAAAGTTTTTAAGCAATAATCTGTTAATTAACGGGACCCACCACCCTTTATTATAGCAGTGGAGCTAAATCCATTTACAACAAAAGAAGCAACACCAGAAACATTCCTGTTTCAGAGAAGACCATAAGGCACAGACTGAACAGCGAGGCTGAGGTTACGCAGCAAGTTAAAAGGTAGAAATTGAACTCAGGAACCCCGAGTGCAGTTTCTTATTATAACCAGGAAACAGCATTGCCCCTCTGCCCATAGTTTGCCTTGAAGGAGAACTCCAGAAACAGCATCACTGGCTTGGTTCATAGTATGAATGAGGCATGTTTTCCTCTTCCATACTGATGTTTGAAGTCAAGTGACTTGACTGAAACAACTCCATTTGAGAAGTCACTAACATTTTCTAGAACACAGGTTTGCAAGGCCTGTCCTCACCACCTGCTCCGCTGTAGTGCTTTCTCGAACAGAAATTATCTGTCAAACATGTCTTTTAAGAGACAAGTTACTTCAGATCTCAGACCAGCAGTAAAGCAGCAACTGCTTTGCATATGGATTTATTTTTTTTTTCTTAGCATGAAAAATTAGAGTGCTTGCAGGGATCAATGGATTAAAGGCTTCCAAAATTCAGAGCTCTGCAGATTAAGGACTCCCTAAAAATAGACTAACGACCTATGGGACTGTTACACTGTGCTGTGTTCAGCATCCAAGGGATAATAGGTCACTGGAAGATTTCTTTACAAACTACATCGCTGGACTCTAAGTGGCACAGCTGGAGACTATGCTCCAGATATGGCTCCCTGCTTGTCAAGAATGGAGCTCTTGACCACAACACAAATGGGAAACTTTTTTCTTCATTAAAATAAAGAAGTCTGAATTGCAATTATAATCCCTCAATCCCTATTTCTCAACAGCATATAAAGAAAAGTTCAGTAACATATTACTGTTCCAGTAACTGAACAAACACAGATTTCACATTGCATTATACCCACATTCACTGCAGTGGGAACTAAACAAAGGCGCAGGTAGCAGGAAGCTTTCCAAGTGCCAACCACGACACAGACAGAAGTGCAGAGGGGGAGGTTTTTTTCTGATCAAGTCCGAAGCTCACAAGCAGTGGTCAACCTCAACCTCCTGAAGCATCAATCCTGGAAAACTCTCTGAGAGACCCTAACAGTACAGACGGATGCAGGTGTTTTGGGCTACCTGAAGCATTTGACTTCAGGACTTTAAACCCCAGCCACAAAGACACTTACCTCACACTACTGAGATGGCAAGGAACTCTGACCCTCTGAATCACAGCTAATAAAACCCCCAGGTGCAGGAGGAAGAGGAAAGTCATAGCACTTCTATAAACTTTTATGTCCTAGATAACCTTGTATAACCAAAGAAAGCAAGCAGGGAAGACAGAGGACATATTTCTATCCCAAACACCGCAGTAGGTATAACAGTTTTTCTACTCCTGATCATTAAAGGTATCCACGTACAATGGCTTTCTCACACAGAATGGACTAGCCACTTTATTTAAAATAAAGGACGATGGCCATATTCATGTACCTTTTGTGTGGAATCTCCTCCTACACCAAGAATTTCAACCCAAAAAGGGAACTCACACCATCACCAGGAAAAATTTGTTTATGAGACATCAGAAAGCAGGAAGCAAAAGCGTTACCTATAGCTTATTGTGAAGCCACTCAGCAAAGGCAGTTTGAAGACAAGGCTCCAGAAAGCTAGCATCAGCTCCAACAGAACGCACTCGAGATCTGTGACTGAGTCACAGGGGTGCAGAGCTCCCTGCGGGTGTCTGAACCCACAACTGCACAGAAGGAAGGGAAGTTCTTCAAGTGACCAATGTCCAACTGCAACATGTAGATGAAACTCTGCATGTGTTCAACAGAGAGAGAAGTTGACAACAGCACCTTTAAAATCAGCCCTGTCCCTGTCTCACTTCATCAACCTACAGCCCTTCCTTCGAGAGCAAACAAACAGGCAGCCTGTCTGCCCCAGGGCAACAACTGACCTCATTACACCCCGGAGCGCTCGGCTGACAGTCACCCTGACACCACCGCACACAGGCGGGGACAAGCACCTGGCACTGACCTGATGGGCCTGGAATTAGGACAGAGTAGGAGGCAAGGGGTGGTGTACACACAAAAGGTGCGTGTGTGTACACACACGCATCCCCCCTCCAGACTCAGAGAAACAAATAACAAATGGAAGAATAATACTATTGCTGTGAATTTCAAGAGGGTTTTAACCATCAGTTTAGCCTAAAAAAAAAAAAAAAAAAAAAAAAGACAG
>VXBH01000716.1:143578-217810 GCA_013400035.1 Rynchops niger
GTGCAATGAGAGGCAAGGGGTAATCCCCTACAACAGTGCTTACTGACTGCTCTACCAAAGTTCCTCCAAAAAAAAAAAAAAAAAAAAAAAAAAAAAAAAAGGTAAAAGAAAGGGGAAAAAAGGAATAAAAAAAGAAAATAACCAAATAACCCTGGCTGAAAAGCGGGGCTGTGGGTGCAGTGCCTCTGCAGCCCCTGTGCCTGCGGACGCTTGCTCTTCCCACTCCGGTTCTCTTCTTTTTTTTTTTTTNTTTCCGTGCTGTGTTAGGAATAACGATGCAAAGTATATTTTGGAGAATGATCGGATTCCGCCGGCAGCCTTGGGGCGATGCGCTGCCGGGGTGTCCCCGGCTCTGCTCGAAGCCCCGAGTTTGCTGGAGCAGCCTGAGAAATCCATAGATCCAAAGCAAAGCGTGTTTGTGGGGGGACGCGGGCGCCCCCGCCAAAGCGCCAGCTGCGACCCCGGGAGCCGCGGGACCGAGGCGCCGGGGGGGTTTCTCGTAGCGGAGACGGAGTTCGGGACCCCTCGGTCCCACTCCGGACGGCGGCAGGACCGGGGGCCGCATCCTGCGCCGCTGCCCGGGGCTCGGGCCGGGCTCCGGCGGGTCCCCCGTATTTCCATGGCCGCGCTCCCCCTTCTCTGCGGGGCGGCTCTGGAAGAGGTGCCTCAAAAAGAAAGTTGGAGAATTCTGGAAGCCGCAGTCGAAGGAGTGGGGAAAGGATCCTGCCGCAGGCCCGGCGGCCGATCCCCCCCGTGGACAGGGACAGGCCCCGGGCGGCAGCCGGGAGCGGCGGGTGACGGGGTGCGTGTCCCCAAAATAACCGGGGGGTTGCTCCGGTTCGGGGGAAGCGCTGCGGGCAGGAGCTGCGGGCGGGAGCAGCAAACGCCGCTGCCCTCCGCTCCAACCGGGCGAATTCATTACTTTACCGCATGCTTTATTTCATTTTTTAAAAATATATAACACGAAGTTCTTACTTCGCTGGCTCTGCTTTGAGCTGACTGCCGGGGGCCAGGGCTGAGCCCGAGGCGAAGCCCCAGACCCCGCGGACGGAATGAATTACACTCTCGGAAAAAAAAAAAAAAAACCAAAAATAAAAATATCAGAGATAAATCCCGAGCGGTTTCCAGGCAGGCGGCGAGGGCGAGGAGGTGTGCGGGTGGAGAGCGGGGTTTCTTGTGCTTCTCTCTCCGTGGGGAGTGAGGGGAAACGTTAAAAAAAGCAGTTTTGTCATAAATCGCGCCGAGACCTCAAATACCGCACAGGGGATGATTAATCCTTGAATTCCTGACGGTATGGCCCTCGGACAGAAACCTGATATAAATCTGTGCATGTGAAAACAGATAAATCTCTCCTTAATTAGTTGCCGAGATACTGTTGTTCTAGTTCAACAAAAATATTAATTACCTGCCTCACCTCCCACCCCCCCAAGTCACCTTTTAACTCATGGGCTCGCCGCCGCTTTTCAGTCGAGCCAAGCGCAGGGACCCCCGCTCAAAACCAGCTGGAAACGGGAGGGAAGCGCCCGCAGCCCCCGGCGGTGTCCCCGCAGCCTGTCACCTCCCGCGTCCCCGGAGTCTCCGGGGCCCGTCCACATCGCGGGGCGGGGGCCGGGATTGCGGGGTCCCCCCGCGGGGAAGGAACGGCTCGGAGCCCCGCAGCGCGATGCCGGAGTATCCCTGGCTGCGTGTTTGCTTCCCCCCCTTTTCCTTCTTAAATAAACTTCAACGGTTTTAGCAGTTAATGTCATTACAGAGGATTTTCGAGGAGACCTGAGGGGTGCAGCGCCCCGGTACACCCCGGGGGGCTTTTCCCAAGGCTCGGGGGGGACCGGGGTCCCCTCCCCGCAGCCCCCGGGGACAGCGCCGGGAGGCAGATTTGGGCTGGAAACAGGCGTTCAAAACGGAACTTCCACGCTCGCTGTCGGTTGGTGATTCCCGTGGGCAGCCCCCGGGTCGGGGGCGCTGGGCGCAGGCGCGGGTGCTGCGGGGTCCCGGGGGACAGCCGGGGCCAGGGGGGCCGGTTCGGCGGCGGGGAGGCCGGGTGCTGGTGGAGGCAGAGCTGGGATCTCGCTCTGAGCGCGGAAAACAGCACTGGAAAACGGAGGGTGGGCTTCCCCCGTACTGGTGCGACAAACAGGGGGTATGTTCAATTTGAGAGTTAAACGGGCAAAATCCCGAATAGGGGAGAAGAGCCTTTATGAATATTTTTTTTTTGTATACACATGTATTCGTTCTTCCTCCTTTTCAAAAATATTTCAGGAATTATTTGCTGTCTCATTTTTATTCTTGGTGGACTTTTTTTGTTAGGTTTTGGTTGGTTTTTTATTTTTTGTGGGGCTGGGTTTTGTTTTTTTTTTTTTTTCCCTCCTCCCAAGCATTTATATAAGACCAGGAAGATATTTGACTTGAAAGCAGAAAAATTAATTCTGAAAAAGTTTAGTCCGGGGCTTTGGCTGCTTTAGGCTGCAGCACCTACAGGCATTTTCTGCTCTGTTCACCTGCTGCCCTGGTGTTTAGATGCCCCGGGACAGTTACATCCTGCCGCAAACCCCCCCAGACAAACGGCTGGAGACCCAGCGAGCGGCTGGAGACCCAGCGAGCCCTGAGCAGCGGTTGCTCCTGGTGCCGGTCCTTCCCTGTCTGAGCGCAGGGAGGGTGATTTTCTGCTTATGAAACCAAGAATTACGCCATTGCACTTGGTAGCAAAAAAGTCCTGCAGCTTGCTCGTAAAACAAGGAGGGGTTTTATTGCTTTGACATCCCTTCAGGATCAGCCCAAAGCTTCTGATAGAGCCTTTTTATTACAAAGAAAAATACAAATCTCTTTCCCTGGCCATGGGAGCCTGGGGGCACGCCGGGGTGCGGGAGCAGCCTGGGGTCCTGCTGGCAGTGAGTCGGGGCAAGTCAGGGCCCTGCAGCAGAGCCACGGGGGCCTGTGCACCCCGCTGGCGGGCAAGCGTTTTGGCTGCAGCATTTTACAACCCGGAGCAGGGTGTAGCCAGCGTGGGCTCGGGCTGGCACCCAGGCGTGCATGGCACACGGGCACTGTGCGGCTGGTGGGGAGTGAACTCCCCGGGGTGACGTTGAGGCAGCAGGATTCGGCCGCTGCGCTCGCTTTCGTGTTTGTGACTTGTTTAAATTTCCATGCGAGGCTTTTCGGCCGCTCTGGAGTGGCCGTGCTAGCGTTTCTGCTCAGGAATGTGGACCTGTTTGGCGGGATGCTGGACAGACGGAGGGAAAGCTGTGCCTCGGAGTGCTCCGAGCCCACATTTAGAAATATTGCAAGTAGCTGTCACTACTAAAGAATGCAGCAGAGGAGGGAGATTAAGACCGAGATGCTTAGATCCACTCGCTACCGCGTGCAAGCTCCAGGTTGGGATGGAATATCTCTCCATGGGCTGTGCGTGCAGGGCTGCTGGTGGGACCTGGGTGCTGGCGTGGCGGCAGCAGTGCCATTTCTCCTTGGTCTCAGCGTGGGGAGGAACCGAGCTGTAAGAAATGCCGTGGGAAGCCAGATGTGGCAGGGGAAAAAAAAAAAAAAAAAGAAAGAAAAAAAAAATCCTGAAAGAATGGTAGATTAGATAAACATCATTTCCTGTGACGAGCAAGGTAATAAATGAGGTCATCCTCTAAAACACCCGGGGCTGCGAAGACACGTCTTTTATAAGACTGGCCGCAGACAGCGGTACTTGGACTGGAGGCAGGGACAGGGTGCTGAGCTCCGCTGGCAGAGTCCCCCCCTGGCTCCATCTGCCGCGGGAGTTTGCCGGGAAAAGGGGCTCACCTGGGACAAGCTGGGTCTTGACTGGAAGCTTTGCTGCCTTAGCGCTGCTCATGAAGGCTTTAAAGTTCAGACAAGCCCTCGCACACACCGGGAGATAGAGCCTTCATCAAATGGCAGGCACACCTCCGAGCCCCGCGCTTCTCCCCTGCACACACGGGCGTGCGCGGCAGGAACACCTACTAATCAAACAGAGAAACTTAAAAGAAAGTTTTTACTCTGAACTGCATCCAGATCACCATTCCTTCATTAAAATTATATTTTTAATGTCCTATAATTGCACCAGGATAAAACCAGGTGTGTGTTCATGTGAGATAACACATGCGGGTACCGGTGAAGGCGCTGGGCTTTGTCTCAACCTCCCCGCTGCCTCCCAGGCATGTGTTATCTCCAAGTTTCATGTACCTTGTCATGACTTACTGTTTAATTAGATGTTTTTAATTTTTTTTTTCTTTGTTAGAAGTAAAGAGCAGTTCTTAAAGGGTAGGTTCAGAAAAGCCAGCTTGGCTTGCATTTTAGCATGTGGCTTGAGTCAAACCAGCAGCGCTTCTCCTCAGCTAGACCCCAGGTGATGCTCCTTCACGGGCCACCACCGAGCGAGTCCCGGGGACGCACTGGGCTGGCTCTGGGCAGCTCTTCCTCGATTTCTTGGTTTCTGTTTTTGCAACTGGGTGGTTTGGCTGGTGCTCATTGGGCTACCAGGGCTGCAGCCATCTGTGCTCACGGGCAAAGGGGTCACCAGGGGCTGTCTGTCCCCTGCCGCCCCATGTGCTCCCTCTGTAATTTGAAGAACTATGTAAAGGCATGGAAACTTCTGGGGAAGAGCGCAGCACACGCTCCCACCCTCCTTGGTGGTGGGTCACAGCCATGTCACACCACAGCCCTGGCTCCCACAGGGGGTGGGTTGGCAGCGGGGCCACCGGGAGCAGCCTCAGCTGGGTGACATGGTGCTTGTCCCCACGAAGGAGGTGGCATGGGGATTCTCACTTTGCAGACAGGACCACGCAGCAGGCATGTGCCTCGTCTCCTGGGTCGCAGACGTAGGTAGACCCACGGGGACTCATTCACGTACCTCCAACCCAGGGTCACACCAAGCCTGCGGCAGAGCAGAGGCAAACGTAGACCCTTCCTTCCTGTTTAGTAATATTCCAAGATAAATGATCTCAGAAAAAAAAAAAAAGTTTGCAATCTATCTTAATTATTTGAAGAGCCCAAACGAGGTTCTCTGAAGTCCTAGACTAGCACCCTAACCACTAAACCATCCCACCCTTTCCTGTGTGATCCTGGGGAATTACTCATTCTTGCTGTCCTTCCACTTGTTTGTTTATTTTAATTCTTAATGGAGGAACTAATTACCAAACGTGGATATAATGCTCAGAGCTGCTGCATGCTCAGCTCTTGTCTCTGCACCCTCTCCCATGTGGAGCTCTGATGTGCCTGGGTATCGGAGAGAGGGGAAGTGTTGGGGCTCGGTGGAAAAAGAGCAAAGAGGCACAAGGAAGTGAGAAAGAATGGCCAGAAGTGAGCCCAAATTACCCGTTGCAATTAAATACCCCAGAATATGGTGTGCCTGTGGCTTGGGGGCTCTGGAGCGGGACGAGGGGAGCTGCGAGCAGGTTCACCTTCGCAGCCCAAAGAGCCACAGCAGCTCCTGCAGCGTCTGCGGTGCGTGCTTGGGATTCCAGCCCGGCCGAGTCTCCCCACCCTCTATCTCAGGCATTTATCTGGCATCAGTCACCCAAGTGCCGAGGCGCCAGGGAGCAGGGATGGGGTCAGGCCCTATTCCCTCCGGACTGGTTGGACAGGTCCCAGGGAGCCAGCGGTGTCCCCAGGGAGGCGGCTGCGTGGGGATGGCGTGTCCCCAGGGCTCCCTGCGAGCCCCGAGATGGCCCCATGCATCCGACCAAGGCCACTCAGGGTTGCTTCAAGCCCAAGATCCAAGTTAGCAAGAGACGGGGGCCGTCGTTGGAGAGACATGACCAGGGGGTTTGTAGACAGTGCAAGAGCTGTGCCGCTATCGCCCACGTGCTCCCGCGCCGCTGGCTGGGTTCTCCCCACGCTGGTTCTGTGCCTGGTCAGAGTTTTTCCCATAGGAAGATACGGATGTTGCTCCTTCCCGAGGGCTCCTCTGTGGTGAGTCCCGGCCGCTGCAGAGGGTTTCCCGGTGTGGCCGTGGCAGCCCGGGCTGGGACATGGTGCTCACCAGGCAGCAACACGTCTGCTTTGCCAGACGTCCCGCCAACGCACAGGCATTACAAACCCAGGGCGGCTTCCGAGCGAGGAAAAGCAAAGGCGTTTTCGCTGTGACAGCGGGCAAGCGGAGCCTGTCCCCAGAGCGATCCCCGGGCGAACCCACAGAGCTGCCTCGCTGCCCTCGGAGGCTTGGAGCGTGCTCTGCGCGTTGGCAGCAAGTTCTATATGAAGTGAAGTTTTTTTTTTTTCCCCCCTATTATTTTTAATGCCTAATCTTTGCTGAAGGGTCTTTTGCCCTTCAATAAATCTAAATACATTTTAACAAATTGATAGCAACAGCCGCGTGGCTTACATAGGATCTACCGCCGTTTGCGGAAGACACTGCATCTTTGTTCTCCCTTTTTAGATTATGTAGATGCAAGCCACACAAATTCAGGCGCTTCTATAGGGAATGCAGGGAAAACCTCTCAAGCATGTTACTGTAAAATGGATTATACTGTTTAAACACATAAAGATCCCGTAGACTGGTTGCCAAAATGTAATGGGAGTTTGTGCTGCTAAATGAATAAACCTGTGCCGGTTGATGCCACGGGGCAGAGCGACGGCGGGTGTGAGGGTCCGGGGGTGTGTGCGGCCGCGCTGGCCTTGGGGGGCAATATCGGGTGAGAAACTTGCCTCGGCATCAGCGCAGGGTTCCGGTTCCTTTGGCCCAAATCCTCAGGGTCTCCAGCCTCCCGATTCAGTTCCTGCGCAGTTTTGTGCTGCAAAACACGTGAATTCCGCAAAAAGAGGCAGAGCTATGTAGGTCCATCCAGAGCAAGTTAGCAATTGGTCTGAATTTTAAATAGTTGTCATTTTTCTAATGTAGATATAAAAGGGTTTAGCTGTAGATTGAGGAAAAAAAAAACAAAACAACAATTTTGAGTCAGGGGGCAATGAAATAATCTGAATTACTGCACTAAAGTGACTTTTCAGATGGGGTTGCAGAGGGAGGAGTGAGAAGCACAGCGTTTGGGAAGGGGATGCTGCGGCACCAGAGCAGCTCTTGCAACGGGCAGCAAAACCCACACGCAAGAAACATCTGCAAATGCACTTTGGCATTCAAAAGCGGAATCTAAACCCTTTTTAATTAATTTCCTGCTAAGGTCTGAGCACTTGGGTTTCCCTTATTAGGGGGACATTTTAATCATTAATATTTGCTGCTTTCCAGTGGGGCATTCCCCAGGTCACTGCTCAGACCGCTGTTCCAGAGGCTCCCCAGACAGCACGGCCCACTCCATCAAACCAAGTGTGGCAGGGAAAAGTGTGGGAACTCACCACAAACTGTTCATCAGCAGTTTCCAAAAAAATTCACAAAATAATCTGAACAAGCAGCACATGTGAGGCCGAGTCATTCCCAAACAGTAAAGCAGGGAAATGCATTAGCCGAAATTATTAATTGCAAACTGCTTACTAATCCCCTTCCCAGTCCCAAAGGGTGCTTTTGCAGGGCTCTGAGTAAATTCTGTTGTTATACCGATTGTCCGTTCCTATCAAGACACAACGCGCTACGCAAGTACTGTCCGTTACTGAGACGTCGTGTCTCGGGGAGGCTGAGCCTTCCCGCCCCATCCATCCATCCATCCATCCCAAAGCTCCCCCGGAGACACCTGCAGTGACGCACGGCAGGTTCTTCGCTGGGTAAAATAGAGGCACAGAAAGAAAAACGCAATTAATATCATATGGCACCTTAGTATTGGTTCGTAACCTAAAGTATTGATTTGCATGGGAAAGAAAATGTTAAGTACGGGAGCTTTGCATCGGCATGGGACCTCTCCTGATTAGCTTTCTCATGGGAATAGTTTGAGGCTGCTGAGTTGTATCCCTGCTCCCTCTCTTCTTCCAAGGGTCCAAGATCCATTTCCCTATTGGGACTCAGCAATCTGGAAAGCCCAGAGATTAAAAAAAAAAAAACAAAAAAAACCCCACAAAACCAAACAAACAACCCCAAGATTCTTTCCATCCTTCCATTTGAAAAGGCCTTCGAGCCGATTACAGCGTTTCCTAGAGAGGCTCTTTGACATGGGGACTCGGTTCAGGTTGTGCATTCAAGATAAAGAAAATACCTGTCTAATCCCCTCTAGGAAGAAAGGATAATTACAGACTGCGGGTTTGAAATATAGCTGATGGCACTGACCTCCTTCCCTGGACCATCAATAAATACCTCTCTGCTGAAACACCAGGAAATTGAAGCAGCCGAACTCCGCAGCACCTCCTCGGCGAAAGAGGGCTTTTAAAGCCATGGCAGGAGCAGTTGCCTCTGGCTCACACCCACATGCAGATACCTCTTTATAATACGTATCTCGTCTTATAATTTACATCAGAGACATTCAAACGAAGGTTAGATCAGTTCACTGAAAGCTCTTCCTGAAAGATAGCAGCGATCCCTCGCCTTTCTGGAGTGCCTTCCATCGGGGGCTGTGCACCAGCACCCCCCCAGCCAGAGCCGCAGGACCCCCAGCTGCCGGGGGGAACAAAACCCGGGGAGGGTTGGGGCTGTTGTCACTGGACCCGCAATACCTTGGAAGCAAATCCCAGCGGCTGCAGCGAGGAGCAGCCAAAGGGGGTCTGTGGGGTGCAGGGGTCTCCTTCTCAGGGCAGCACACGCAGAGTCTTCTGGGGCTGCCCTGGACCCACAGCGATGCCCGACGCAGCCGAGCCAGCCCCTGCGTGGCCCCAGAGAGGGACCAGGGGGCTGAGATGCTCTTGGGGTGGCTGAAGATGCGAGATTGCTTTGCGCCATGTAGTCTCCTAAAAGGATTAACTGATACCTCTTTAAAATGTGATCTGAGCAGTAGCACACTCCCACTTTTGAAAGAGATGTTGCAACCAAAGCTCCAATATCCAGGGGTTCAGCACTGCCGAGGAGGAGGATTTACCTGTAACGTATCCAAGGAGAGAAGAAAACAGACTTGTAAGACGGGCGGCGATTTGCATGTTCCCTCTGGACTTGTTTTTCCCCTCGCAGCACCCTGAGCTCCAGCTGGAAATGGAACTGAACAAATAACACCACGATAAGCAATTCAATTTCCAAGTACCACAAATTTTCCTGCTTACAAATCATTTTGCAGACAGGTAGCACGTTTCTCATATGGAAATGAGTCGGTCCTTCATCTTTTTCTTTTTGTAGGCAAAAATCTCTTTTCCCCTTAGAAGTCCCCAGAAGCGGATGGTGCACCGCCAGCCCCCAGCACGGCACCGCGACCCCGCAGCTCCCGCACGCAGAGCCTGAGCCCGGGCTGCAGACGCGCCTTCCGCACTGAATATTTACACCTAACAGTGGCTGTTTGCAGGAATCGTAGCGGTGGTTTCAGACACAAGTGTTTGTGAAGGCGGATGGGGAAGGAGAGGGAGCAGGACGGGGGCTTGGGGACGGAGCATCGCCAGCCCGGCCGATGGCAGAGGCGCGGGGCTGCGAATCGTCTCTGCAGAAACTCCTCAGGGAAAAGCAGGAAATTCTCCGAGGCTTTCTGTCTCCCTGGGTAAAAGCCTTTGAACAATGGGTTTCTTTTGGTCCTTCTTCTTTGTACCTGGAACTTAAAAAAAAACCAAGGGACCCACCTCTGCAAACCAGACCAAGTGTCAGAAACTTCATGCTTTGCCTTGAAGGCAGGAAGCTCCTTCCTCCCTCCACTGGATCCCAACCCAGCCATCCCCAGCTCAGCGGTGTTTCTTCTCTTTCACCCTGCTGCCTGGTACCTCCTGAAAAGCCCTCACAGAATCAAGGCTGCGGCATCCCATCGCACCCACGGCATGGCTGGGGGTACCAGCACCTCATGGTCATGGGAATTGCCTTTCCACGCCTGTCCGCTTCTCCAAGGAGCATCTTCACGTCCCGTGCTGAGGTGCTGGACTGGCTCCTTCAGGCTACATTTACCACCCAGGGGTTTCTCACCTGGAGAAGTCTTTCATCCAGGGATCACCTGGCAAGTTTTAATTAGGTATCACAGCATCCCTCCCAGGTAGGTATTATTATCTCCATTTTGTTGCTGGAGACAGCCAGGCCCAAAATGGGGAGCTGACTTGCCCAGAGTCATAAAACCATCCCCCGGCAGAGCAGGGAGCCGGCTGTGTCCATCCCAGCCATGGGCTCCCCACCACCCCGGGCCTGCCCAGGACATGGGGGGACCGACACCGGCAGGGTCATCTCCTGCTCAGGAGAATCAAGGGACGAAGCCTTTGGAGTTCTTGGAAACCAGGAGCTGTTTTGAAATCACTTGCTGAATCAGAGGTTTTCATGCCACAGCAAGCGGAGTCGTGCGAGTTGCATCATCCGACCGTTAGACCCGAGGTGTGTTGCGAAGACAAACTAGATCCGACTCGGCACAAAAAAAAAAAGGCATCTCTGATGGGAGATCACCAGCCTCGCGGGTTCGAAGGGAGGACGAAGCCGTGGATACCTGCTGTGTAGCACCGGGACGGGCGACTGGCAGGGGAGTGTGTCACTGCGCGTGGCTGCTCAACGAGCTCGTGAAACGTGTAACGTATTGCCGAGGTACCTGCCCCGCAACGTTAAAGGAGGCGGTGAGATGCGGAGCCCCATGGAAACGCCTCCCGTGACATTATACAGATGAAGTGAGGACGGTTTCCCTTCCCTCATTCAGCAAGGCATCGTACAACTATTATTGACACGCTGCCACTCTCAGCGACTGACTTCACAATACAAGAGCACCACGGGACAAGATGACGCAGTGACAAATATCACACAGCATTAAAAAGAAAGTTCTGGAGTTATAAAAGCGGAGGCCACAATTAATCAGTTTTCTATAGCTATTGCTCAAGTGTTAGGAAGTGCCATAAAGCCCGGATTGCTTATAAAAGCTTTCCCCCAGACCAGAATTGCCTGCATTCAGATCATGCCCGTATGCCTGATCGTCGGTAAATCATGTAACTTGTTCTGTGCCTCAGTTTCCCCCAGCTGCAATAATGATCCAGCTCACACAGGCACTGGGAGCCAGTTAATGACTTCAGTGGCTGGTCCTGTACCAGCCCTGGGCTGGGAACTAGCGACGTGTGAAGCTCTTTAGGGTCTGTCAGCAGAACCTGATTTCAAAATCACTTTTCCCTCTCACATCAGATCCCTCCGACACAGCGCAGCCCCGCAGCATCCCCAGGAGCAGGGGCTCACCGGGGCACAACGCTTCACTGGGGCTTTCGTTTGTGAAATCCGCAGCCGAGTTCGCCTCTGCGTGCGGAGCCGAGCACCACCAGGCCGGCCCTTCTGGATTTGCTGAATTAGGAGCATCAGGATTAATCTGGACTAAGCAACTCTTCCATGGGGGGAAAAATAAAGCTCTCAGGAGCGCCTGGCAGCTGAAAGAAAGAGCAAAAAAAAACAACTTTAAGGGGGCAAAGCGAAGCAACCGAGCCTTGATGACCAAGGGGTTTCAGGGAACAGACTAGGATTATTTTTTTTTTTAGCTTCCCCCATGTAGCCACATCTACGTTCTATCCAGCCACTCGTCCTGCCAGGGCCGTGCCCAGGGCTTTGGTCCCTCTCCTGCCACCCCCAGCTCCCCAGGTGACACTAACCCACCTGGCAGCTCATTTTCTCAAAAGCCCCAAATTTCTTGCAGAAACAACTCCACCAGCAGCACAGCACGGCTGGTCCCCTCGCGTTCCCCCGGTTCAGCGGTGTCTCCGCCATGAGGCTCCTGACCAGAGGCCACCGGCACCAGCGGGTCCGGCTGCAGCTCCCAGCTTTTGGGAACAGCCTTTCCCCAGCTCCCCCTCCATTCACCCGCCTATCACGCGGCTTGCAGAGCTCACACAGGGCCAATTAGGAAATAATAATAGCAGATAGCAAAGGCAGACATAAGAAAAAAAAGACCTTATGCTCCCCAGGAGTTTTCTGAACCGTTGCTAAAAGCGTAATGTCCCCTTCTTCTCCTTTCTTCGGCCAAATCAACCCCAAGCACAGCCTTGCAGAGGGAAGGGCAGCTTGTGACCTGCTCTTTATAGCAGCCCGGGGTGGGCGGGGGGCCCAGCTGAGCCCTGTCCCACTCATCAGGCAGGGCCGGGAGGGAGGGGGTCAGGCACCTGGGCACGGCAGCTAACCCTTTCCCCGTCAGCCCGCGCGATGCGTCGGTCCATCACTGTACGAACGAGCATCTCTGGGGCGTGTTTCTGCCCAGAACCCGGTTCCCCACGGTCAGGAGCGGGCGCTGAGCCCGCCCAAGCCGCTGCCATGGGGTCGAGCAGGGCGAGAGCCGGCTTATTGAGGGAATGGCGCCGTCCTGTCCCCGTTCCAAGGACGGGGGTCTCCATGGCTGAACCCAGGAGACCGCAGAAGGGGTGACCAGCTCAGTGACACCGATGTGACACTTCTATTCCCAGTTGCGAAGCGCTGCGTGGGGCTCAGGTCTTGCATTGCCCGGCCGCTGCTCTGCTCGCGCATGGTGGCACCGAGTGCCTTCCGTTCGCCTTGTGGCTATTTGACACCTGGTGAAACCTCGTCGTGACCCCCCGGTCTCTGCCCCAGCAGTTCCTTTCTCTGCCCCGTAGCTGGGACGAACCCTCGCCACGAGGCTGCGCGAAGCAGCGCGTAGCGTTTCCCGGCGGGGCCGGGCGCCTGCATGTCCCCGTCCGGGTTGGGAAGGGTCCCGCAGCCGGCGGCGGGCGCAGGGGGCGGCGTGCCGGTGTGCCGGGGCGCTGGGCTGTCGGCTGCGCGCCGTGCCCGCCCGCAACGCTCTCATGCTTCCTTCTCGTCTGCAGGCTGGCTCAGGTGCTCGGATCACCTGCTGCTTGCGGGAACAGGAAAGCAGCAACTGAAGATCGAGGGGGACTTTTGGTTTACTCAGATGACGAGAGACAATTTTGGTTCCCCAAAAGCCAAGGAAACAAAGCTGTCAGGCTTTAATGGTAGCTTGTCTCCCTCCTGCAGCATGTTTATGGGCAAACAAGCTGCAGATCAGACCAGGCAAACAGCAGCAGGTGAGGCCAAATAACAATAATTAATAATTAATGGCGAATGTGGCTATGTTTTTTTTTGTTGTATTGAGGCAACGCTGTCTAATGGATGAAGCACTGTTACAGGACTCGAGAGACCGGCTCAGCTTCCAGCGCTGCCGCTAACCTCCGCGGGATGCCGGGCCACCCACCCGTTCCCTTTCTCCCTTTGCATCCCCCATGCCCCGCTGCCGAGGCTGCCAGCTCTCCGCGGCACGGCCGGCCCCGAACCGTGCCTGCACGTGCCGAGTGTGACAGGGCTCCAGCCTCGGCGGAGGCCTGGAGGCAGAAGAGCAACGCCAACGTTCCTGTTCGGTGCCATGCCCGCGTGGTTGGCTTGCGGCACGGCGCGGGGCCGACCTGCCTGCGCTGGGCATTGACCTCCGCAGCGGTACCTCCGGGCTACAGCACTTCAGGGGGTTTGTTTCCGACAGTAGGGTCATTCCTAAAAATGCCAGTACGTGTTGCAAAAGTGCCGTGGTGTCTCCATGTCATCACCCCGCGGCACACCGGCGTCCACCCCTGCCTTCCCACCACCCTGCCGCCCCCTCCCCGCATGCTGCGTCAGACCCATCCCATGCCTGGTTTTCCGTAGGCTCCGGGTTTGCCTCCTCCCCGGACGCCATGTGTCACGGACATGCGCGGTGAGACGCGATTCCCCGCTCTCCTGCACGGCTCTCCAGCCCCTCGTGCCTATGTAGGTCCCCAGCCACGCATGCGGCTTGAATGCACGCCACCGCATGATTTCAGGCATGCACAAGTAAAGGAGTATATAAATTGTGCAGAGCTCGTGGTGGACAGACAAAGCGTTTGATACGACAAGCAGCAGCAGCTCTCCAGGGGTGCCTGGCTTGGGGTGGCCCTTGCTGCGTCAGGACCCACATCCGCGGGGTGCCGGGACCTGCCGCATGCCTGGCAGCGCTGCACGGGTGTTTGTAAAACATGCTCTGACTGTTTATTTTAAGGGTGTCCCCTAGAGACAAATACAACCTGTTCTGGGACTGTGGAAGAAAGCTTTGAAGTTGCTGCTTCCTGGAAGTAGCTCCGGTTTCCTTCGTGGCGCGGTGACGTTCTCACGCAGGTTCTTCCCTGAACGTCCCTCCAGCAGCGGCAGCCGTGGCTGACTCCAGCAGGGCACCAGCGCACGTTGCCCCTCCGTCCCCTGGCTTTGGCCGAGTTTCACACTGAGAGGAAACCTAAAGTCCCTGAGCTCCTTTCCATTCATCTTTTAGTCTTAAAACCTTAGCCGTTTTTATGTAACATGTGCTGCTTTTTTATTGCCGCGCTAACAAGTTGTTGCGCTGTATTTACAATATGCTGATTGTAAGCGCCCCCTAATAGGTCCAGTCTACGCACCCTCCCCAATTAATTTTCAGGTTGTCTTTTTCATTCTGGGCGTGTGTATTTCCTTTATAAAACCTGCGCCTCGCCCCAGTGTTCGTTGCTGCGTTACTTGCAGGAACCATCTGAACGCGCATAGTGGAACAGCCATTACCGAGGAACCACAAAGAATGCCAGGGCTGGAATGATCTGGAGCGATGGCATTTGCAGAACTCTGGATTCTTTCAAAACCTGGTTGTTTTTTGGTTTTTGTTTTTTTTCAGAGTTAAATTGGTTGTTAATTTCGGAACATAAAAGCCAAAGAGATTTGGCACGGGTTTCAGCCACGGTTTTTACCTATAAAGCTTTATTGCGTCTAAGAACGTTTCTTACTGGAATGACGTATGGGAAAACCGTGCCCACTTCACCCCGGGTGCGATGCCATGGGCCCGATGCGATGCTGCAGTCGCCATTGCCTCTCTAACCGCTGGTGTTAACTGGCTTCTGCCCATTAAGTAAAAGGAAGTCTGTGCTGGATTAATTGGGTTTGATTTTCTCAAGCTTCCTTTAAGCCAGGGATGAGGAAAGTTTAGGGCTGCGGCTTGTTGTGGGGCTGATCCCAAAGCTGAAGTCAAAGAAACTCTTTCCACGGGTTCCTGTGGGCGCACACCGGGCAGACACGGCTCTCGGCCGCCCTGGCATCGCCCAGCGTCTCCGCAGGGTGCCGAGGGGGTGGCTGCCGGTCCTGCCCGGCGGGAGGCAGCCGCGTGCCCAGAGCTGCCACCCCGTCCCCACGCCGGGAGAGGAGCGGCAGCCAGCGCTTCGCCTGCCACCTGCCTCCGTGGAGCGGGCAGGGAGGGGACGCCGGTCTCGGGTCCGGGCGGCGATGCCACGGACAGCCCTCGGCCTGCCGGGAGACCAGCCCAAAACCTTGGGTTTAATTAACAGCTGAGCTGGGAGGCGTGGGAAAGCAGGCGAGAGCAGCGTCCAGGCTTCTTCCATTCTTTTTTTCTTTATTTAATTTAGTTTCATCACCTCATCTCTTTTATTGAGGAAAATAAGGAACTAACAGATAGCCCAGCCAGCCCCGCGGATGGCAGCTCGGGGGTGCTGGAGGCGAGAAAGCTGCAAGAGAGTCACCGAGCAGCACGCCTGGCTCGGGAGTCTCTCAGCCACGGTCTTCTCTCTCCTTCCCTTGTCTCCCAGTGCCCATCCCCTCGAAGGCCAACGGCACCACCATTTCCAGCCTGTCGATGAACAAAGATGGCCTGATCGGAGGGGTGACGAATCCCAACGAGGTCTTCTGCTCCGTGCCCGGCCGCCTCTCTCTTCTCAGCTCCACCTCCAAGTACAAGGTGACCGTCGGGGAGGTGCAGAGGAGGCTCTCGCCCCCCGAGTGTCTCAACGCCTCCCTCCTGGGAGGGGTCCTCCGCAGGTGAGCTGCTCCTGAGAGCCCCGGGACAGCCCCGGGACACAGGGACGGGCCACACGCGGGAATACAGGGAATACAGCAAACTTTGTGTTCAGCGCCAGCGCTTACCTCTCTGATTAACGGAGACGAGAAATTCCGGTGTGTGGCTATTAGGGAGTAGCATTTTTGTTGCTTTTTTTTCTTCCCCATCAAACCTAGAAAGCTTAAACTGGGATTAGTTATCGTTATTTTAACATTCATTACTTTGTAATTTTTTCCCCCTCCTTGTTTCCTCTTCACAGAGCAAAATCAAAAAATGGGGGTCGGTGTTTAAGGGAAAGGTTAGAGAAAATCGGACTAAATCTACCTGCAGGAAGGCGCAAAGCTGCCAACGTCACCCTGCTGACATCCCTGGTGGAAGGTAAGAGTCACGCTCCGCTCCGGCGGAGGACGGGAGTGCCGGAACTTCCATACCCTTCATTTGCAGCTTTCCACAAACGAGAACACTTAAAACAAAGTACGCAGCGGTCGCCGCTGACCGAGACTGGAAATATCCCGGTGTAAGTCTCCGTGCTGATTCAAGCACGTCTGCCTCCCGAAACTCAGACATTTCTGTGGGGCCAGTCATAGCCCACGGGGAAGGGGCAGCCGCAGCCGGAGCGGGGCTGCGAGCTCCCTTTCGGCTGGGTCTAAGCGTGCCGGTCACGTCTGGGAACTAGTTCTTGGGACGCTTAGTCAGGTTCACAGAAACCAAATACAGAAAAGCTTGAATAAAGCTGCCAAGGGTCTAGCGGCTGTTCTGCAGCGCCGGGCGCCCGCTTAGGACACAGCTCAGAACATGGACCTGTTCTGTCCAGGCTCTGTCGCCCCGCTCGGGGCTGGGTCCTGTCTCCTGTAAGAAGGAGATGCCCCGTGTCCGAGCCCTGCCCTCCTCCCCTGGGACAGCGGGGCACCAGCGGGACACGGGGGAGATGCCGCAGCTCCGAGGTGCTGCAGGCGGAGGTAAAGCTGGCGGCGGCAGCAGCATCCCTCGGAGGGCGGCAGAAAGGGCTGGCTGCGGAGAACGTGCTGCGGGCAGCCTGCGACCTGCCCCTGCTTGGAGCCGCTTCTTTATTTGCTCCCCTCCCACTTTTTGCTCTATGGAAATGACGATGTGGCCACTGCGCCTCGGGAGAAAAGGACACGGGGTGCAAACAAACGCACTGACAGCTCCGGCTCCCTCCGAGCTTTGGAATCCATTGTGTTTGCGCCCAGCGTGTTGGAGGCAGCTGCCTGCAGTTTCTGAATAGAAAATCATCTCCATTGTTGCCGGCAAATTAAATGACCCGCTTCATTAGGCGGAGGTTGTTACTGAGGGCAGTTGGTTCGTGCTGAATGAAAGGCTGATTTCCATTAAAAGAAAAGAAAGAAAAAGAACGAAAGAAAGGAAGGAAGGAAGAAATGTACATTTTGATTTCAGGTGGCTGCTGATGTTTTGGTTGCTGCTTACCAGCTCGTAGTAAATAAGAGAGCGGTGCCACGGGTGCTTGATGGATATAATTTCCTCCTGCACATCAGTGTGGTGGTACCGGGAGATGTTTCACCCGGAGGAAGGTGCTGTTGCATTGTCATTACTCGACACGCAGAAACTGGCTTGGGCCCCTGTGCCCCAGGCACCCTCTTTCGTGGACGTTTGCTGCCTTGGTTTGATTTCTTTCCCCGCCTCTGCCTTTGCAACGGCTGTTCATTTAAAAAAAAATACTGGGTGTTTTTTGAGGACTAACGATAGACTTTTTCTTACACTGACCCACAGCGGTTCATACGGACCGGGGAGAAGCGGGGCGGGGGAGCCCAGGGAGCGCTGCGAGGGCTGCAGGTAGAAACGCAGGTTCCTTTGGGAGCCCTCGGCACCCGCAGCCAGCGCTCGCCCTCTCGGGGGCACCTGCTGCGTGGGAGCAGCTCCAGCACGGCCCCGGGGGCGCAGCTCGGCCCCTGGGGAGCAGCACGGCATGGTTCAACTGCAGAAACACCCCTGAGCCCTCAGACCGAACGCTCTGCCTGCCCTGGCGTCCTGCCCCGCCAGCGCCCGCTCTCCTCCCCTGGGCTCTGACAGCCCTTTCCGAGCCGGCCGCCTTGTCCCCCCTGCGGAAAACTCTCCAAAACGGCACTGCCGTTAGCACGTTCAGCTGCGTGGCCGCTCGCACGCACTCGCGGTAGAAATAAACCCTGGCTCCGGCCTTGGCTCTCACCGTGAGGTCACACAGCCCTTTTTTATCATCACTATAAGTGTTTTTCAGCAGCTATTACTTTCTGATTGTTTTTTAACATACAGACGACTGCAGTTCCGATTCCCTAGGTTTACCTTATTTGCTCCTTCTTTGGAGGAGGAGATAAAGCGGAAAGTGTTATCGTTATATGGGAAGCGCAGACACTTTCCCTATACCGTGGCTCCACAGCCGGAGCTCCGGGAGCAGCGGCGCCTGTGCTGGGATCTGGGTTAATGCTATTAGGATGGATGGCCTAATACATATGAGCAGCAGGGGGGCAAGTCAAATTAGCTCTGCCTGCCCGACCGGGATTTCGGGTGTTGGGCATGATCAATTGCCATCAGCTCTGATTATTTCCACGGGGACGCCTGGAGATGGATCAATTCCATCAATGGGTGGGCATTTCCACAGGGTGATGGATACGCTGCCTGCGCGTCCCGCCCGAGGGCCCCCGCTCGCTGCGGGAGGATGTAACCCCCGTCCTCCTGCCCCGTTCTCACCTCCCCGTTTCATCTTGCGGTCACGGGGCTCAGGTCGCTTTTTCACCCTCCAGCCCCCTCTTTAAATCTCTGCTCAACTGGGAGAGGCCAAGCAGGAGATTTTGGAAGAAGTGGGGAGAGAAGGAGGCAGCGAGGGAAGCGCCCGAGTGAGAAACCCCTCTGCCCTTCCTCCGCATGGAGGAGCAGCCCAGAGTCACACCTCACCCTGCTCTAACTCCAGCACCGTCTCGATGCTTTTTTAAAAGCGAGCAAAGGAAGGAACCCGCTTCTGTTTAGAGTTGGCAACGGGTCATTGAGACCCACGTGGATTAATTGTCTTAGAGAAGAGAACAAGAAACCCGTAGTGCTGTCTCTGCAGCCAGAGCCAAAGGTGGAGAGAGCTCTTGGGTGGTAATTGGGAAAGCGCTCCGGTCCCAGCAGAAATAGGGCACCTCAGTGAAATATGATAAGGCTGCAGTTGCCCAGAAAGTGCTCCCCTTTGAGGCGGGGGCTGACACAGCTTGTCGATCTGTCCTGCTCGTAGGCGAAGCCGTTCACCTGGCTCGGGATTTTGGGTACGTGTGTGAAACGGAGTTCCCAGCCAAGGCGGCGGCAGAGTACCTGTGCCGACAGCACTCCGACCCCACGGAGCTCCACACCAGGAAAAACATGCTGCTGGCTACCAAGTGAGTACAGAAGGCAACGAGCCCCGGAAGGGCGGCGTTAGCCCCAAAAGCTTACTCTTCTGCGGGGAAGAGATGGCCTCATACGCTGCACGCAGATCTGGAAGATGGTGAACAGTTAGCATGGATTGATAGTTAGCAGCCAGGTGGATAGTTAGCATGGACTGAAGGGTTGCTTCGACACGGGAGAGGGAAACTTAACCCCAGGGAGCATTTTGGCACAGCCACATGTGCCGCTTCAAAGCGTCAGTAGCTGCACCAGCTCCAACTCTGCACCCAGGGGCTTCCCCCAGGGCTGGAGCCAAAAACTCCCGGAGGGGAGGCAGCCGCTCGGACAGGGAACGGGAAAAGAGACCCCAAACACAGCTTCCCGACAGCATCTATAGTAACACAAACCTCTCTCTTGCAGGCAAATTTGTAAAGAGTTTGCAGACTTGATAGCCCAGGATCGCTCGCCTCTGGGGAACAGCCGCCCCTCGCTCATCCTCGAGCCCGGCGTCCAGAGCTGTTTGACTCATTTCAGCTTGATAACGCACGGCTTCGGGGGCCCCGCCATCTGCGCAGCGCTCACCGCCTTCCAGAACTACCTGGTGGAGTCCCTCAAGGGGCTGGATAAAATGTTCATGAACAGCACAGGGAATGGGCACACGGCCGGAGACTCCAAAGGCTCAGAAAAAGAAGTGAAGCATCGGAAATAAGGTGCCGTCTCCCTCCCTCTCCCTGGTCCCGACGGAGAGCACCAGGGGATGGGGGGGAAAGATGGTCCAGTGCACTGTTTTCTGAACTGCTACATTTGAACTTGGGATGAAGCTCGTAAAGCAAACAAAGAAAATACAAAAAAAAAAAAAAAAGAAGATTTAAAGAATTTAAGAAGAAAACAACTCTAATGGACGTGGTGAGATTGAAAAAAAAAAACCAAGCCAGGTTAATGGCTTTGGGGGTTTGCATTTTTTTTTTTTTTTTTTTTTTTTTTTAAGATAGGGGATGCAGGAAGCCAAGTCATGTGCAATTTTATTTCGTTTTCTTTTTAAAAAACCCGTAGTGAAATCCTGACCTGCTCCAGGAATTTGTTCCAACTGAAAAACTGAGAGGAAAGAACAAAAGCCCCAGGGAGGCGAGGAGGAGAGGCAGGAGCGGCGGAGGGCAGGGAGCCGGATCGCTGGCTGGACCTGGATTTATCGGCTGGTTTTGACAGGCGAACACAGCGGAAACCTTCCTGCTTCCCCACCTGCGGCCCACGCCTAGAGAAAGTTGCCGGCAGAACTGCTTTGGATTGGAAGCGGTTTCAGACTTCGTTTACAGTTTTCGAACTGAGACTCGGCGTGGATTTTCCCCGGGGCTGCGGAGCCTGGCACGAGGAGGGGGAGCAAACCGCCAGGTTCCCGGAGCCCCTTCCCAATGGCTGCGGTCAGAGCGGGGGAAAGCAGGCGAAGTTAAACCCCGGACTAAGTAAAACTCCACAACCTACAGCTAACAGCACACAAGTTTCTAAAATTAATAATAATTAATAAAGCACAAGGAGCAGAACTTGAACCAGGCCAAACCGAACTGTTCTAAATCTGTATATATTTATTTATGTGTAATTAAAATCTGAAAGTTTTAAAATGTCCAGTGCGAGTTATTTATATCAAACTGAGTTGGGGTTTTTTGTTTTACTTTTTTTTTTTGTTTTGCTTTTTTTGGTTTTGGTTTATTGTTTTGGGTTTTTTTTGAAAGATGAAAGTCCTCTGCCATTAGAAATGGGAATGAAGTTTCGGATACACAAAACTGTAGCATGGACGAGATAGGCTGTGATGATAATGACTATAGAAGTTCTGCAGGATTTTGTACTTGCTGTTGTTTCTCTTAATGCTGCAATAGATGTACAACACCCACGCCACGATGTCATTCTCATTATCTTAATAAACCTCTTTTTATTTGAAGAAAGCACCTCCATAGTCTTTGTGAACAAGGATCCTTCTACCCCTGGGCTTGTATCTTGAAATATTATCTAGATTTAAGAAACAATCTCCTCGAGTTCCATGGCTGACGTTTGACTGACCTGTGCAGTCACAAATAAAGCGTTTGGGACGCCGGGAGCCGGCGTTAATGCCCCGGTCTCGGAAGCCATGGCAGCCGAGCCAGCCGGCGCCTGCGGTACCGCCGGGGATGAATAGTGAAGTGATGCGTTTGCAGATGCTCCAGAACTACTCAGGGCAGTCAAATCCAAACCTGTCTGCGAGGAGCTGCAGCAGGACCTCATGGTATCAAGGCAAGGAGCGATAAATTAGCAGATAAAAGAACCCCACTAAGCTATATGCAATGAAGCTCTCTAAATTAGCTGCTGTGTTTGTGGCATTGGTCAGGACAGGACTCTGAAAACAGCCACCTTGTACTCACAGGAGGTTGGCAATACAGAGAAAACGGCGGGAAGTTTTAGAAAGGGATTAACAAACCAGAACACAGATTGCACTGCATCACGCACACGAGTTTGCTCGGGATCCTAGTGGACTTTTCTCAGGGTTCTACCCGTCGGTTTTCCCTGGAGGCTGCAGAACAGGCCGGTGATAATAGAGAAATAATCAAACAGTCCCAAAAGGGACCCCAGGCTTCCGGAGGGATTTGCCTTTTAGAAAAGTGTGAAAGAAAATATTTTACGTACTAATATAATTTGTGGGGATGGCTCAGAGTCAGAAACTTGCAGCTAAATACTCCCTTCAAAAGCTTAGGGATGTATTTAAATTGGGAATCGGATTGGAAAGGTCCCTTGGTATGAGGGCTGTGAAAGCAGAGACCTAAATGACAGGCTCTGCAGGTCTGGGTTTGCTCTGGACCTTCCCAAAGGAAGAGCCAGGGAACAAGGAGGAGCCAGGGAGCAGAATGGAAATACTACAGACGCGTTAGAGGCTTGTTTACACTTCAAAGCTATTTTGGATAATGCAGGGTGTAAGCGCAAAGCACAAAAAACTATTTCTATTTAAAATTATTCCAAAATAGGAGGCCCTGTTCTGTATCAGCATAATCCATGTTTAAAGTGGATTATGATAAAGGAGAGTAAGGTGCTTTTCTGCTGCAACACAGGTTTCCCTACGCGGACCCTGCGTGGAGTTATTTAGGATAACCACCCTGAAATAATTCAATTTGTAGACATCCTCTGGTGCACGGTATCAGAGAAGAGCAAACTACACTCCGACACATGATGAAAGTCTCTGTGCGCACACTGTAATATACAGGCGTGAAATATAATTTCATAATGTAATCATATTATGAAAACCTGACTCCGTTTGGGCAGTCTTTGAATATCAAGGAATTCTTAGACACAGCAGCGATGAGCAATACAAAGGATCAGGAGGTGCCTACAGTAATTACATGCCATGTCCATCGGGTGGAAAAATACCTCCCTCCTTATTTTCCTCTTCGGGTAACTGCAAGGCTTTTGAATGTTTTATGAAGAACAGTCTGGTGCCCGAAAGACCAGGATGCCTGCAATTACCTTTTAATTGGGAGGAAGTCTGATGATTTGGATTCACTTGTTGATTCTACCAGGGATGCTCAAGACCTGATGATGGACGTGTCATGTGGGATCAACTTTCTAAAAGCTTTGAGATTTCCACATCCTAAAACTTTGGGCACCTTCATTTCTGCAGGCGCGCAGAGATGCCTGAGAAGAGCACGGCTTCCAGGGGTTGTACCAGGCCAATTATTGTTTGCCATGAGTTAGTACCCGAGCTCCCCTCCCAGCTCACTGTCAAACATCCTCTGATGCATCCTTTGTCTTTCCATCCTAAGAGGGGAGAAAAAAAGAAAAGGAAAAGAAAAAAAAAAGCATTTTACACAATTCATGGCTCAACCCTGGTATAAATTCCCACACTGATTACAAATATCATCGTGGGAAAATACGTGGGATTGTGTCAAAGAGTAAAAATAGACTCAGACCCATGGTTTCTACGCTTGTTATAGAACACGCTGGAATTTCAATCCTAAAGGGGAATTGAAAAAAAAAAAAAACAAAACAAAACCAAAAAATAAAATCTTTTTTGAATTAATTCTGAATGAACGACAAGTCCGGGGAAACCACATGACAACCCTTGACAAGCCAGAAAGAAGAACATTAACCAAACCTCTTCATTCCCAACAGCCAGCTCTCCCGAGGGTAAAGCCACGTTAACACTCACCTGTGACTCTCTACTGCACCTTTAACGTAAACAAGCAGAGGCTGCGTTGGCGTTCTGCATGGCCTCGGAGAGGCTAAATAATTACCTTTAAGCAGGCTACCTTAAAAGCAACAGGGTAATAATAGCTCTCCGTACTAAAACAACACAATAACCAGACTTTGCTGACCTGTAGTTAATGCATTCTTTCGTATATGAGAGAGTTCATTAAATTCCAAACTTTACATAGAGAATCCAAGGAGCCACACCATCAGTGAGCAAAGGAAGTTTTTCCTGTTAGTGCAACTGAATCAAACCACCAAAACCCAAAACATTTTCAAATAGGGCAGTAAAACAAGTGTTATTTGCAAGGGTGCAAGCGCGTTTCAGAGATTATTGATTTGGCAGCCTAGACAGATAGCACAGAGTCATGTGCAGCATGCGACTGTAGCCTTAATTATCCTAACAGACTTCGGGAGAAACAGCCCAAACCCAGTCATTACCTGGGATCTGAACATGCTGAGCCAGAAGGTATCATTTTGGTCTTCCTGCCTGACCTCCTTTATATTGCAAAGAATTCCCACTGCGGCCACCTGAGCATCACTGCATTTTCATCAGGATACCATAAATAGCAATAATAATTCCAGACATGGAATATACACCCAAGCTTTGACCCCGTAATCGCAGAGCTGCAGCATCCCGGTAACCTCCGAGACAGGCAGGCGGCAAAAGCGATGCCGGTGTTATCCTGCATGGCTCCTTCGTAGGGCTTTATCCTGACGCCTTCAGACGCTTCTCATTTGATTTTTTGCAGCAGAGAAAAGGCTAAAATAATACGCCGAAATTCAAAAGTATTTCCCATAAGGACAGCTTAATTTCAGTAGCAAAGGTTATAGCCAAAGAAGATTTGTTAAATGGAGACAGCTCAGCTCTTTTCGGGGTGTGAAATGAGTTCAGAGAAAGATCAAGCTCTTGCTCCACGTCAAGAAGTTCTGCAGCATGTCAAGATGCGTCTGGATGCCACAGTCTTCTCACCTGCTGATGGGTCTGTCCGTGCAGAAGTGCCTTGGGTTTCCCTCGAGTTTTTCCACTGTACAGAGCCTTAAATTGGCTAAAGAATCCCCAAGAGGCAGCATTTTCTTGGTGTGACTGAATGACCTGCACTCAGCAAGTGAAAAAACCAAACCAACCGATAATCAGTCCACCATCCTCCTCTGTCCACACCCAAAAGTTTCGTGTGTTCTATGTGGTTCTATTTATTTTCCTTGCAGAATACACAAGTTTCAGCTAATTCTGCAATGGTAGCTTGAATTTATTTATTCTCAAGTGCATACTATAAATTGTAAATCCCATTCTTTCCATACACCACTCCAGGTCTTCCATAGGCAAACTCATTCTGTGTTACAGACCTGATCAAAATGGATCCATGGAGGTTTTTACTCGCGCTTCAGAACGTTGGTGGCTGAAATACTGCCTGCTTTTATTCTGGAGTTCATGAGAGCTTCATCGCACCTTGGAGACCTTACTTAGTTTCTGACAAGTATGTGGAATTGTAAACAGAGGACTTACCTGTATTTCCTATGTGGATTTTAGCATCCAGGGATGCTTTGTTTCCAACCGGTTTACTTCTCAGCATGCAGCAAATATTTTCAAAAAAGGAGCATTTCCCATGAAACGTTTAATCCCATCCAACACAATCAGCATATCCCACTATTTGTTTCAGGAAGATTATGTTTACAGTATAGTAAGACCTTGTTGTGCCATCAGACATCAACTCCCCTTTGTATTAGGCCCTGTGCAAAGAGATCTTACCCCAACATTCCTATTTCAGTAGACAAGATTACAAAGGAAACAGTTACCTGCATCCCACAGAAACAGATGCCACGTACAGAGTTAAAGCGATTTGCAGAGGGAGATATAGGGATTTTGGGAAAGAGCTGGGATCCAAACCCAGATAATTCAAGTCTAGCACAGTAACTACAAAAAACACAAAATTAGTTTCAACAGTCTGTGCCAAAGATATAGCCTATAAGTTTATTATTGTATTTCCGATGATAAAAAGTTATCTTCTTTAAGAATCCCTGTCCTACTTTGCTGCCTGTTGGTTCATCGTGAGGACGCAGGCAGAAGAGCATTCAAAGGAGGGAGGCACCACATGGGGCGTTTGTGCTGCCGGGGCTGCTGGGGAGAGCAGTGGAAAGGCCAGTTCGCTCAGTTCGGACCATGAAAACAGCCTCTCTACACCCTCTTTGTAATGTGCTGCTGTTTTGACTCTTAAATGGACCCTGGCACCAGCAGGAATTGCTGCAGCTCGGGCCTCCCACTCCTGACCCATTTTCATTTCATTTCCTCTCCCCCAGCCCTGTCTAACGTCAGGAGCATATTATACCTTTGAGAGTTTCCTGCTCATTTGGGCATCATAGGGAGCTTCCAGAAGAACGCAGTAATTACCACGCTACATCAGACGAGTCTTTTAGCACAGATACCTCTGACTCTGCCCCGTTCAGGAGCTCTTTGTGAGGAAGTCGGGCTTCGGCACGGTTCTCCGGAGCCGGGAGCAGCCACAGCCTGGCACGGGATGGGGACCTCATCGCCGCCTCGGGTGGCATGGCCAGGCGTGCTCCAGGGAAAAAGGCAGGATTCAGGCAAACTGGGAAGCATTCAGCTGTCCCCAGCAAAACGAGCAAGGCGAAAGAGGTAGGAAACCTGTCCATTCTACGGAGCATCTTCCATAACACTTGGAAGAAAGACGGAGAGTTTAGAGAATCTACACTATAGGTCTTACCTGGTAAAGTCTGAAGATTTTGATGAAAAGATTAAAAAAATAAATGAACATTTCTTTTTTAAAGTATTCTTAAAAAAAGTTGTCATAGTGCCTTTGAATCGAAGGAGTAATTCAGCTGAGTGCCGCGAGGAAAAATAGGTCTGTTCAGTTCAGGGCAGAGATTGTTCCTATTAATGCCACGTGTTAATAAGCTTTTTCACAGCTTTTGAGCATAAAGAACCTTTTGGTTTAGTTCTCCACAAATTTTGGAGCCAACGCAGAAACCAAAACCAAAAACGCGTGGCTTTACAGCTCCTAAAAACATCAGCAGAGGTTAACCTCAAATCTTTAACCACCTTGTGTAAACATGGGAGATGAAGGCAAGCTGACCGCTGGCAGCGTTCACACCACCAGCCTTCCTGATGCTTCATCAAAGCACGGGCAATAAACACTAAGGTAAAGACGAATGCACAAACCCAGGAATATCAGATGTAGCAGACTAAAGCCCCAAGTCTGACGATTTGGACAGGTTTCTCGTGTCCTTCGAGTGAATACTGTAAGACAAATGAAGTTAGAAGCCAGTTTTAACTATTTTCTTCTTGAAGGTGCCCACTCAGACCCACAGAATTTTAAGGACGATTAGAAAAAAAAAAAAATGAAAAGAGAAACACGTTTGAAACTTATCACTCTAAATGAGAGAAAATAAGAAATAAGTAAACCCTGGAGATCTTTTTATATCCTGTACTTGGCCTTGCCCGGTAACAGAAGTTTCAAAGATTCAAGAAACTGCTGTTCCAAAAAAGAAAACCACAAAACGATCTGGCAGCTTAGGAAATGTCTTCCCAATTCCCAGATGTCAGAGTCTGGTTAGGTACTTTGAAGTTTCTGATTCCCATATACTCCCACTGCAGACATTTTAATTATACAGACAAGTGCATTTTCTGCTAAACCCAGGGCCATATAGATATCTTTCGGCCATGGCCTCAGCACACTACGTGTTTGTTGGGTAGAAGCAAATGAATGTGTTGTAACGTGCCACATTCCAAAACAGCCATTTCAGACTTCTCCTGGTTTTTTTTTCGTAAGCATTTTTTTCCCCCCCTCTTCTGGGATCACAGAAAGTTCTTGGAAAATATGTTCACATGGTGCCGGAGGTTTTCCTCCCCAGCATACTGCTGCTGATAAAATACTGTGAGCATCCTCACTTCAAGCACATAGTACTAAACTTCAAGAACAGTTTTGCAAGGGAGAATGGTACTATCTTAAAAAAAAAAAAAAAGAAAAATAAAGATGTACTTTATCTCTGTGCTTGTTAGCGCTTGGACTAAGTAGTAGAAGATGGACTCCAGCTTCTCTTTGGTTGTTTTGGCAACTCACAAGCTGTCTTAGCCTTCACTTGTGAAAACATGGATAATTATCTGTTTCATGGGACAACTGTCCAGCACTTGTGAAAAATAAAGTGTGCATCTTCCAAGGGAAGAAACAATCCGGTACCTCCTCTCTGCTGCTGCTGGGGAAGGCATTACCCGCTTCTCCTTGAGGCTGAGTCGGTGACCACCAGACGATCCCCACGGAGGTGAAGAGGCCAGACACGCTGGAAGGAGGCGGCGAGCGCACGCAAGATCACTGCCCTCTGCTGAAGGGAAGAGGCTTGCGAGACGCAGAGGTTTGCGGCACAAACCACAGCTCTGGCAGCAAGGTTTGCATTTCAAAATGCAACATTTGCAAGAGGAGATGAAGCATCGCGTAAGCCCACAGCCATTGGGGCGTTATGATAGCAGGACAGTCAATAATCCTAAAAATACACAAGATACGATGGAGCCTGCTTTGTGTTCTGTAAATCAAAGGAGATGCGCTATTTTTATGTTTGTGCACAAACACTAGAAATATTTGATGCCATCAAGGAAGCTGCTACTAAGCAAAAGGTACTTTGCCCAAATCAAAACACACTTAGCCAAGTCATCATTTCAGACAATCAGATTATCAGGTTGTCCCCACCTTGTACGGCTGCCTTAGATAATTTATAGATCCAAACTCATACTGCATTTGCTGGCGTTCAGATCTATCCACATTTTAGTTTCACCTGCCGATAGAATTGATCAGCAGAATTTAGTTTTTCACAAATCTTGATAACCTTTAATGCTTTACTATATTACACGGGGAAAGAGAACGTACTGGCAATTCTGAAACGGAGCCTTTTAAATATTTTCTCCCCTCTCACCATTCCTCAACAGCGAAGGGTTTTCTCTATTCCGTCCACAGCTGTCTTGAGTTAGACGACATGAATAAGTTTATTGGATAACCACCTAATTGCACATTAGCACAGAAACAAAACGCTTAAACTGTCACTTTACATTTTCAAGACAACTAACTTATTTTTAACATAGTCCTCAGCAAGTCAGGAGTGCACAGAGGCTCAAACCAACAGTCGAGAACATGGAAAAAAGGAGTTGCATGCTTTAATTCCACCATTTCCATTTTGCTTTTTAAAACCTGTTAAAAAAACTTGTCCGTTTAGTTTGGTAAGTGCAATCAGATCAAATGAAAATTTCCTGTCCTTACTGTTGAGGGCTGACAGGTAACAACACAGGGAAACCCTATATAAGGTTAAACCTTTATAGGAAAAGAACTAAAAATGGCTTGAAGGATAAGCTTTTTATGCGTAGGATAAATTTACAGGCACAGTATGTACAGTGCTTCACAGGTAGCAAAGTCATAGCTTTTTCCCTCCTTAGACACCAAGCTATTTTATGCAAAAGGAATATTCTGCAGATTGGAAAATGGAATCAACCAAATCCTAAACTCTATGAACATAATCCATAATGTCAGCCCTGACACGGGCTAGTACTTCTTGTAGGAGCCTGCTGTCAGAACCAGAGACAAGAGCAAAGGCAGACACGTCCTCGGGAGAGTTGAGCCCGATCCCTCCCCTCTGCTCCTACATCTTCACCCCGAAAAGTGACAGCTCTATTTTACTGCAGTTTCTGCCAGTGACTGTTTCATCGCTGCACCACGAACAGAAGTCAAAGAGTGCTGAGAATACTCTATAGGATTGCTCCAAACACGCTTTATTTTTGTATCTTGATTATTCTATTGCTGGGAAGTCTCTACAGTGGCTCACTAATTCCACAAGCTCACCTGCGGAGAGCCCTCAGCTTCACACAGAACAAGCAACCCCTGCCCGAGGCATTTCACCCGCCCACGGCTGAAGCGTCTCCTGGCGTGTTTAACTCAACCGGGTCGTCGATTTGTTGGACTGGAGAAATCTTGGGGAAACACGTCGGTGAATCAACCTGGGGCCCTCTCCCCCCCGTAGTCGCACATAAAAGCTGAATACAGCAATAAGGGAGGTAGTTTTTAACCTTTCAGCCATTTCAATTTCTAACTGCATTCTAATTTCTGTGCTCGGCTGTCACTTGCCGCCCCACGCAGGGAGAATCCATCACTCCAGACAACTTCTAGCCATCACTTTTAGGATGGCAGAACTGTCTTGACCACATTACGAACTTGTGCTAAGCACAATTATGCCAGTGGGAGCAGGAGTACCGATGACCCCCTCTGTGCCTATGTTTCTAGTAGGCATGAAGCTCTACAATGCAGATGTTCTTCTGTGAAAAAGGTATAATTCATCACCAAGAAAGAGACCCACGAGCACTGCACCTACACTCGCATCCTTCTTTCAGCAAAGCAATCCCAACATAACGTGGCCGAAGGCACAGAGGATCTGTTCCCGTGTAAACCAATCTCGGAGCAAAGCCCGAGCCCTTGAGGAGATGAGCCGGAGCAGTGATCTGTGCCAGTGCTCAGGAAGAGACCAGACCATCTCTAAACAGGAAACCTAACACGAGAAAAAGTGCCTTGTTAACTCTTTAGGCCCTGAGGCTTTGGTACTAAAACATATGGTCAGAATTACCAGCCAAAGCAAAACAGCACAGCTCACTGTGCCTACAATGCCCTAGGAATACCTTACCTTGGTTTACGACATTATTATTTTTTTTTTTATAATACAAAGAACAACAACAACAAAAAAAACCTTATTACTAAAAGCAGTACTGTCCTGCAGTGCTCAGTTCTTCCAGAGATTTCTTACGCAAGAGAGGCCTGTCATGATAAATACAGATGCTTTTCAAATGAATTCTTTCTAAAAGGGATTCCTGGATTCTGGGCAAAATATGGTTTTCAAAAGCTTTAGGACTAAACTTGGAGCAAGTACAAAGTTTTCTCCTTAAGTAATGCAGATGAGAAACTTAAAACATTGATTTTTAAATCAGATTATATATATCACTGTCAAAAATTAAACTTGAATGTTTCTGAATTTAAAAGATCAGCACTGTAGAACTTTAAAACAATCCAAAGTTATACAGCAAGCATATTACACCTTTCCTTAAAAAGTGTAAATTCTTGGAAAGCCCTCAAAAGGATCTATTTCATTAGAGGCTGGAGTCCAATCTCATTTCAGGCCGATTCTTTTGTTCTTCTGCTTTGCAATAAAGGTCTGTATTTATTCATTCCTGGAGGTTGCTGCTCCATTGGCTTCTGGTGCAACCCCTCGTATCTTCCCCTCAATGGGGGATTCAGCCCCCGTCCCTGCCCTCGGGCAAAACATATGTTCCACTCCAACCCGAATCCAGCAAGGGTGTTTGCAAGGGAATAATTGTTTTATGTTTATTAATCACCTGCACGCAAATAGGCGCCAATAAAAACTCCAGGCGGATTCTCTGCCAGACTTACATGATCTAAGAGCACCACACCCCAGTTTGGGGCTCTGGAATAACGAATACCTCCAATATTACAGGCATTACTACTTTGATATGCAGTGACAAAAATATCACATCAGCTCAGCCACGCTGCAATGACGACTTCGAAAAGAGAGACAAGAAAGCTGCAAAAACATTCAACATCAGTGGTAAAATAAATTAGAGATGCTGCATATTAAGCTAAACAAATACATTAATGCAAGATGAAGGGGTGAGATTTCAGTCGCAGAACTAGAACGCTCAGACCCTACTCATGTTAATGTGACCTGCCAAGAGAAAATAATCAGGTTGGGACTTCCTTTCTTACAGCGTAAATGAGGTTTGAAAAGGTTTTTAAAAGAAAAAGTAAATTTCAGCAAAATGTTTCAGAGTTATATGCCATTGGCCTTAAATAAAAGGCACTGCAGCCATGGCTACAACAAAACCAGCTGATAATTAAACTCATTCTGGAAAAAATTAAACTACAAAGCACGATGGGGCTTCAGTTAAAAAAATGGATTTAAGTGAGGGCAGTCTTAAGAGGCAGGGTGAGTTAAGGCGCTGGAGCTGCATTAAGTCTCAGTCTCTAATCCAGTTCTCACGTGTTCAGTAAGATGGGACAACTTGGTCTTTAAGACTGACAAATTTTTGGGGAAGAGACCAACATTTTCAAACACACTACCATGGCAAGAGCAAAAAAGCTTTGACAAATAAAGGCAGTCAGCTACTCTGTCACTTACCTTTCCCAACCGAGAACTGAGGTTTTACACCATGCCATGCAAGCACCGCAGTCCGCACACAATCTCCTACGCATCCAGCCCTCTATTGCCAAGATTCTTTTTCCAAGCTTACTCAAACATAAAATGGGCACCCAAACAGAGCATTGTACATGGGTAACTAATTCCACGACAATTCGAGTAGGGAAGCAATCTCAATGACAATTAATCTCCCAAGAATCACTTCTGGGCAGACCGCAAGTATCAGCCACACGATAATTATCTGAGGCTGTTCTGTGAAGGGAGTTTTTATACAGAAGCATCATCTACAGCCTAGACATCAGTGATTGCTCTCAGGAAAACAAAGCTCTAGCTAGTGGAAAGTAATTCAAAGATTTATGAGAAGTCCTGTACTTTTATTTCGCGATGAACTTCATGTTCTTCGAAATATAGAGACAGAAGAATTAAGAAAAATCCCACAATTGATACATCGGTTTGTACTTAAAACACTTAATGTAGTTATGAGCCTACTGTGCTAGCAGAATATTCTTTCCCAGTAACAGAACCATGACCAGGTGAGTTAAAAATGACACTAGCATTTTAATATCTATTCTATTTGAAAATCTGTTTTTTCACCTTTCGATTGGATTAGACTGAAACAAAGTATAACACAAGCAAATTAGGTTTTTGAAAACTTGATTATTATTTTCTAAAGCAAACCGTGGTAACATCTTTGGAAAAATAAAGTAGATGCTGTATGTTTAGCACGAAACACTTGCCTGGTTTTTGTTGAGCTTTAATTATGAGAGTGGATGACAGCACACTGTCAGCTAGAAAATATAGTACCAGTTTTCCCCCACACAAGAAAACTTATGGGGGAAGTAAAAAATCTCGGAAGAGGAAAGAAAGATATGTAACCTGAATGTGTACCCATTAACGGTAAATCACGTTCCACCTTCACTGTGGAATGATTGGCTTAAATACTCTCAGGAAGGATCAGTGGAATAAAAAGATAAAACTGGCTATATAAACGTCAATCTTTATTCGATCTCCCAGTGCAGTACATGACTTGTGTGCTTCAAATGAATAGAAAAACCCAAAAGTGAACAAAAAAGATGACTGCTGAAGAAAGACCTCAGGGGTTAGGACATTGCTTTTGCAAGGGGGATATTATCCACTTCATGGATGCCATCTTTGTCAATGAACCGGGCATTGAAAGAAGTCAGATTTAGGACGAAGCGTTTCTGAAGCTGTTCAACAAAAGACAGAAAGACAAAAGATGAGATTCATTCAAAGCTTAGACAAAAGAGAAGAGCATAATTTAAGGGATATGCTGTTGCACATCAAAATTTCCGTTCTGGTTCTAGTGACCTGAAATATCAGGAACTAGAGTGGTTTTTACACTGCTCAGGAATCAATTAGTATGAGTTTGTTCTCTGTTTTAGAACTATCCATGTTAGACAAGCCCAGGCTAGACACGCAAAATACACAAGCCTGTTAACAAGGAAGACATTTAAGCAGGAAGGATTCTAGAGTGGGCTACAACTTAGGGCACAAATGTTTGTATTGAAAAGATACTTCAAACAGAACCTCCTTAGAGCACTTCTTCCCGATATTTCTCCAGATGTTTCTTCCCAGTTACATTCAATTCAACCTCTTAGAGACAAGGATAAAGAATATTCTCCTACAATAAAAGCCTTGGGGTCTGAAAGGTTATGTTTATGCTAAAATTGATCATCAACGTTAAGGTCAAATTTTTACCTCCGATATCAGTTCACAAGCTGGAAGAGAAGTACACTTAGAAGTATATACTAGTAAAGCACAATACAAGTAACAGAAGGATGCTCGCATTCTGTTCAGAGGAAATATCAAAAGAAAGAGTCAAAGACTGTCTGTATCAATATTATGCTAAGCATGGAAGAAGCAGAAGTAAAGCAAAGCAATTAAGCTTCAAGTTTACGTTCTGGAGGACACGAACCATGCTAAGACAATTCAAGTGCCCACAAATCCTTTTACTCAGTAGCTATTTCACATCTGGTCAATGCTCATTTATTACCCCTTCTGGCAAAGGCAGCAAAAAAATGCGACAAGAGGAACAGGAAAATATCAGTAAATGAATGCAAACAAACATTCCTTTCTCAAGATCATAAGGGCCTAAGTTTGGCAACTCACCTCCTCTAGACATTTTTTTAGGAGCTCCACAGCTTCCTCACGTGTGATACCTGAAAGAGAAAACATCCACAGATTGATTGAATTAGAGGCCATCTCTCTCAACAGAAACTTTATTAAATTTAAACAACTTTTCAGCTGAGCACCAAAAACTCTCCTTCCCAGCTCAAAGAAAACACTTTCCAGATGTACTGAGGACGTCCTGCACCGAAGCGCTCACGCTGCAACAAGCCATTGAGAATCGATTTGTTACACTGAATGGGAAGCATGACGGAATTCTGCCTCCCATGGCCAGGGACTGGGCTTTGGAGAAGTCCAGCCGTCTCTCTCTCCTCGAGTTTATTACAGTTTTAAATCAGCTCCATCTGTCCACAGCCGGCTGCAAGTCAGTGACAGTAGGCGGGGATTGGTTTTAGTGCTACGTTCCCTGCTGGGTATTAGTTTTAATAATGGGAAAGGCACGTGTGTGATGCCCCTGCTATACTCATATATTAGGATAAAATCCAACACTCCATAGAGATGGCAAGCCATGACAATGTACTGTAGCTCACTATTTTTCCTCTTTTCACAAGGAATGATGAAAACAGAGCAGTACCATTTTCAAGGGACATGACTAGAAAACTAAGCATTTCGGATCTCATAAAACTTGTGTCCAGGGTTTGTTCCAGACCTGCCTCCTCTGTTCAGGCAGAAGTCTCACTAGAATAAAATTGTCCGTTTATAGCTACATTTCTTGCAGGAGACAGACAAAAGGATTACTAAACTAACATCTCTGCCACGAGACTAAACTCAGCTTTGCGCACAGCAATAAAGTAGTTTTGTAGCTAACGCCAAAGATGTCAGATTAACAATATTCCAAGCTTTGTACATTTCCTCATCTGTAAAGTGGGGATGGGGCCATGTTTACTCCTTGGCAGTGCAAGAACTGGTTTATGATTCTAAAATTAAAACTGTAGACAGGTAGAGACGTGTACAAGAATTATGCTCAAGAGCTACCACATGCATAAAACTGTAAACCAAACCAACCAATCTTCATCACTACCACTTCAGAGTACTGAAGATAATCTTGCTAGGAACATATTAAAAACATACAAGTGAAGAGATATCACCCACAATGCCAATCCAAGATATGGAGCAACAGGATCTGAGACTGCCCTCTGAAGACTGATACTCTGGGAAAATGTACATGTCATAGCCAACAGGCAAGCAAGTAGAAGATAAAGTTATCAAAATGTTATTTATTAAAAACAGACTACTAGCAGCTAATGGTCCAGGAAAGTCTACTCATGTTTTGGAATAAATTGAAACTTCCTTCACTTACAGTCTGTTATGCTTCAAACAGGAAAACACTTTAAGGAATTGACTAGTTTCACATTACCATTTCAGCAAAACCAGAAGGCAATCTTTAAAGCTACACTTATTCTAACAAAAAGTCACATTCAAATCTGTAGCATCGCAGCAATTGCACTGGTCCATCTGAGTCAGCAAATGTCAATCTCTCAGTTTAAGCCTTTAATTTATTAATCAGTAACAGGAGAACTTTCTTCTCCATAGACTTCACTTACTTGGTTTGTAATAGCGATCAAGGATGCTGAGGGTGAGGAATGCACCGTATCCATGTGCTGCAAAGGGAGCTTTAGCCAGCGCCGCAAGGTAATCCATGTAATAAAGGGCAGGACCTTCGTGGTCATCATAGCCAGCCAGAAGCAGGTTCACGTGGTAAGGGGTCTGCAGAGAAAAAGGATGTTTTCACTGAAACAGCCACACCCGAATCTTTGAATCTCAATTCCCCCTGCCACCTACAGAACAGCAACATATTTGGTTTCACAATTCTTTGCCATAAATGCTACTAGCAACAACATCAGTACTGTCTGCAAGAGATTATGCATCTCAATCTGAAAAAGATTAGGTCTCTTCATAATACGGAATGCAAAAGCAAATAAAGCCCTAAAACTCCGATTCTCCTGAGAATTACTGTTTGGGCTTGTTTTTTTTTTTTTTAAAAAAAAAGCTCTCATGGCACATTCAAACTTCAGAAAACTTTAATTATGTTTTTGCACCAGATTCTTTCATCTCCACATATTGTGGGTCTTTACTGTCAAGATGCAAGCACAGTGCGAACATTTTGCAAGACCTCTTTGTTAATTTACCATGCTCTTTTCTCAGTCACGCTACTGCTAACCATAGACCATTTTAGCATATGAAAGTTTACATACACTGCAAACAGTTATATACGGTGTTACGCTGTCTTGTTAATTGATAGTTTGATTTTTATTGCACATATCAAGTTTAATCTTTAATATTAGGCTAACTTGACCAAGTGAATGAAGAAGATATAAGGAATACATTTATTTCTATCCAAAATTAAGACACTGCAACATCCGCGGCTTTTGTCTTTGGTTGGAAACAGTTTTCTTAAACTACAACTTTAGTCTGCTTTAGCTGCTGTCTCCTCTGATTCTTGTTTATGACTTCAGCAAGAGCCTATCCAATAAGACTCAGAAATATCAATATCTTATCCAGAAATACAATGCAACTGCATTAATGTAACCATGCCTTTTATTGTGCTGTACTTGCAAGTTTAGCAATTCCTTTGCCGTTTCCTTCGTGGTTTAGGCTTAGTGTGTTCCACCATAATGAATAAAGCAGATGTCCCTACACATCTTCTTCCAAGATGTGTACTTCTTAAGACCATGAAACAGGCTTGCACTGTATTATTTTTAAATATAGGCTGAGAAGAAAATTTGGTAATTGTATATATTTTTTTAAGACTGCTTTTATATCCTTCCAGTATTTCCACATTTATATAATGTTTCTTATTAATCATACTAACAAGGTACCTCTTAAAATGTTGGAAAGCCTAGATCAACAAAACAAAAAAAAATGGGAAGAAAAATGATGATGCAACTAACAATAGATTAGAACACACAAACATATTACCACAGGAAAAACTTCATTTTGATAATAAGCACACTGAATTTGCACTCAAAAAAATATTACAGGATACTATATTTTCACTTCCACCAAACAGTTAGAAAGCAGAAATCAGTTTACAGTTACTTATCAAACACTACATTGCGTGATTTAATCTTCAAAGCATTCAAAAATATTTGGAACCAAGTTACCAAGCAGCTGTATTCATTTAATTAGTCTGTATTTCATCATTTATTTATTCTGAAACATCACACAAGTTGATATTTAAGAGCCGTGACACAAGATCACTTAAATTATTGTGTGACTTTGAATTACCAACATTGGCATATGCGAGATAGTCAACCATAAATAAATGGTGTTACACAGACTGAAACAAATCTGTAAGTTGTGTTTCAGCTGTAAGTTCTCCTGCTAACAGTGTATTAGACATCTTCTTAAAACTCAAACGTAAAAAAGTGTGTCCCCCAGGCCTTGCGATTATTCAAGAGAGGTAGGATTTAAGCATTAGAAAATATACATCATCTATTTACTAGTCGGTAATTACAAACGAAATTTGCAGACAGCACCTCTTAGCGCTGCCTTAGTGGGACTAACACCTCCACGCTGGGACTGGCATTCCTTCCGTGCATTCCAACAGCAGCCTTGGGTTTTGTAACCAAATCCACGCCAACAGTTCTAAACTCTTTAGAAGCTTGGTGCAATTAAAGGGCTACCAAATGAGTGGATGACTAACACTCCAGGATAGATTATAATTTTTTTTTCCCAAAAACTTAACCTTGCTATTAGAGGCACTATTTCTTATCCCACGTAGCTTTGCACTTTATGCTGTTTGATTTAAAATAACCACAGCAATTAAGAGATGTGTGAAATTCTTCAAAATTTACAGCTGAAGAGAACAGTTGTGATAAATACACCAAACCAACAAGCTCAGCAGTGGGAGGCCGGGCGGTGACAAGCAGCGGTGTGACATCTGGCGGAAGCCACAGTCACAGCAAGGGGGGAAAGGTGGGCGTGAGGAAGCATCCTGCCAAGCGTGGACAAGGGGAGAGGAACTGACAGTCTTCCTTTGGACTCAGGCCAGACCCTGTCACCTATAATTAAACATAGCATCACAACAAGAAACTGAACTTCATCGGGTTTGGAGGGGCAGGGTGGGTATTTTTCCTGATCCCCACCGTCAGGCAACCTCAATAGTATGTTAAACGTATTCAACTCAGCCCTTGATTCAGCAGGTAAAGGTGCTGCAGTAGGTAACAGTGGAAGAGGAACTACTGCACTGCTCACCTACGTGAAAACCCCTTGGCCCCAAAGCAGTTTCTAGGTTTGCCTCAATTGCAACATAGTAATGGAAATCAAGGAAGATTCTTCTCAGATCCTAATCTGGAGTATAAACCCCATGTTTTAAAGAGAGAAATGTCATGAAAAAACACGTTGACTATTCAGTAAAATAAGAGAGCATAGTAATGAAACGGCCTTAAGTTACAAGCCCAGTGTATACACTTGATACATGCCACCAAAAGAACAACTTCAAGGTGCTGCCTTACAAGGGCAATCCCCAAAACATGAGGAACTTGGCCTACACAAGCCAGAAGGTTCATAAATTAAATCGAACTAGATAACATAGGAAGGAACCCAGATGGTGACTAACAATGCAGAACAAGGTCTGTTTTGGGCTGGGCCACAGAAACAGTATAATGTCTGAAAAACTACTGTTTCAGTGTTTGTCACACCCCTTTACATATCTTCTAATGCTCCATAACAGAAATGGCTTCACATAGTAAATAGCAATACAGCAACAAACTACCTTTACCCCACCAGACTGTTTACTTCTAAACCATTTCCCTGCTCCTAACAGGAGGTGGTGGTGGCATGTTTTACCTTTTCATTTTTTATCATCCACATAATTAAATGAGTAGCCTCCAGGAATCCTAAATGCAATTTAGATACAGAGAGCTAGTGTTAACCCTTCTGGTATCCCACATATTATGAGGAAAATGTAACAAAATTCACAGGAAAAAAATTCTGATGGCAAGGTTTGTATCGTCAAGTTCCAAATCCCACAAACAAATCATTAAGTGCTATGTTCAAAGAAAAAGAGTTCTCCCTCCAGTATAGAGATCACTGTAGTGTGACAGTAGTGTCAGAGTGCGCCGCTTGCTCCAGGGCACTGCCATCTGCAACAGCACAACATTTTGTCTCCGGTAAATAAACACATCTGCTTTTGCCAGTGTCCTCCCCACTGTGCTGCCCATCTGGAGCAGGTGAGCTGGAAGACAGGCGTGGGCTCAGGAAAGACGGGAGACAGGGAGGATCAGGCCTCAGGGGACGTGGCACAGAGAAAGATGACAGTGCCACATCAATGCCACATCCTGCCGGCCAAGTTCACCAAAAAGCCTGTCAAATCATTCCTGTTAGTGGTACTTTAAATTGTATGTAAGAAATGGCTGCTTCTGCTTTAGTGGGCAGGACATTCAGTGTCAGCTTCACCTACACCATTTGTGCAGGTCAGATGCCCTGGAGAGAAGCCACCAGCATCAGGCAGCCAACAGTCATCTGGGCCAGGCACCAAGCAGCACTGCTGCTCCACATCAACTCAAAAACCGCACAGAGTTCCACAAAACACACACCTTCCAAATCACATCTGAGCAAAAGCTAAAGCAAGCAGCATCACTGCCAACCATCATCTACCAACCATGCTTAATCCATGTGTTTGGCTAAAGTCATTTAAACCAAAAGAGTAGCATTTCACGTATGAGACTGAGGCAAGACGCTGCACTGAGCTCTAGTGACTCGTTCTAACTTCAGTACCTTGAAAACTTGCTACCTTCAGCTGTCATCCACATCAGAAACGAAAAGAGTGATCTTAGGATGTTTCTATGGATAAGTTCTTGAAGAAGAGTCTGGACCTCACTCCACATGTGTGTAATTCTCAACAACACAGCTCTAATGTTCATACTGGCCTTTATTTGCTTTTGTAAAACATAATTTCAGTCCTTGGCAGTACGCTGTTAATTTACCTCATGCCCTATTCCTGACAGAGTTGTTCAACTTCATTCTCAACATCCTATTTAACTTTTTTTTCAAAGAGCATGTTGAGAAGAATGCTAATGAAATGTTTCCCAACCTTGGATCTTTAAAAGTCCGTTTGTCCCTTCATGACATCTTTTCATACTTTGAAAAGATTACCATGAGAATAATCAGTAATTGCAGTTTAGTAACGTGAAAATACAGCTCCAACTTGGATTTGATATATACTGAAAGCCTCATGTTGCTGTTTACAAAAGGCACTTGTTTTGCTAAGTACATCAAACAGCTTTGCTCTATTAAATCATTTTCCAAGAAGATTAAACAGATTCAGTGCATTTGCATGAAAACTGACAACCTTATCTCAACGTTAAAGAGGCTTAATTCACTTAGCTGTCTGCAGTGTTTGTGACAAAATGTTTATTGGGCCCAAGGCTGGAATTTTAAGCCTACAGTTGAATCAGTTATTGATAAGTGATGTGATAAGTTTTTTAAATAAGCAAATTGAGTTATATTTTAATAAAACATCCTTTCAGCAAAGTGAATTCATCACTAAAGAGAGAAGCCACCACACCTTTTTCATCAGACTCCATTACTTAAAAATGGAAATTTTCCCCTGTAAGCCTTTGCCAAAATCTTTCAGCTGTTACTCACTCGACTCCGAAGATAGTCAGCTAGGTTTCGTCGTGTAAAGTTTGCAGCTGCAGTAGGAGACAATTCATAACCTGGAGAAGAAATGTGTGTATTTGATAACAGTGCAAATCTATATTCTCTTTTCACTTCCTGACCTCCCATTCCTATTTTGAAATAACGATATATTCTCTAATGACAAAGTGTCATTCGTCTAATTCCAGTTTATTCTAAAAGCTACAAGCATAAAAAGGACCCTCATATCTGTACAGACCATTAAAATACATAGCTTCAAAAAATTACAATTCTATGGACACGTCGCCTGCATTTTTCAGTCCAGTATTTCAGGAAAAGTGATAACAGTTGTCCTGCAATGGACATATTAAAAGAAATATTGTACCAACAAACCTATTATGTCATTTATATTACAAATAGGGTATCTGAGCTTTGGAGAAACCTCTAGGTTTATACTATATAATCCAATCTCATTTCTTCATCCCTCCTTAACTATTACCTTTACATGAAACTAAAAATGCAGATATCCTTAAAGCTAGAGAAGCTTTGAGAACTTTCCAACAACATTCAACTGTTAACTACCCTTATTAACTCTGCTTCCAAACTGTCAGTGAGTACCTGTTCTCCTTCACTCACCATTTCTCATTTTGTAGAGCTGAACATTTTTCTGGATGTATTCTGCAAACTGTACAGTGTCTCCAGCCTCCCCAACACACAGGAGTAAGATCTTTTCACTCATCTTAAACATTTTATCATGGTCTAGGCAAAGAAAAATAACATTAAGAGCCATGGTCATGAGAAAGAATAAATTACTTTGCCAATGTCACAACACATCATGATATTTCAGAAGCAACACGTAAGAGACTTGCATAACTACATTATAACCTGGAGCACTACCAAGAAAGTCTTCCTGAGCAAACCCTAACATTCAGCGTCTCACAGTTGGTGGCACAATACACAAGACTTGTTAAACACATCACCAAGAGAAAAAAAGCCGAAATGCACCAAGTGCTCTCTTCAGGAAGGGAGGCATTTCAGAAATACATGATCTTTCTGATACAGAAACAGACTGAAACTTCACACAGAATATTGTGTTCTGACAAACTTCAGCATTATGCCTGGTGCTTCCTTGGTTCAGGAATAAGCATTTTACTTAGTGACCATTCTACTCTACCTAAATATACAGCATCAGAAGCAAATCCTTTAGTATAAGCTGAAACATCAGCACACCAAACAAAAGCAATCTTAGGAAATCCAGAAACAAATTCCATGCCAAGTGATGCCCCTCTTCCTGATATCCAGGACTGTCTCAAAAATCAGCAATCTAGACAAGCGAGACTTTCAGAAACAGGTTTCGCTTGTCATTATTTTTTGTAAAAAAAATTGAACCTTTAAGTATTGATTATAAATTATAAAACAGCCCACTGATATACATGGAAATTAATGAACAATATGCTAAACTTTTACTCATAATTGCAGTTTTAAAAACTTGTCTCTGTGTATTCAGGGAATTCAAGTTGTCATGATGACAACACTGCAGACAATTCTGTGCACAGTCTAATGCTGCACTCTCACCTAATCAGAGCAGGCTGGCACTTAGATATCGGAGACAGAAAAAATCAAGTAGCTGTTGGTGTGAAAGGAAAGCCACTTCTCTATACTGAAGGTAGGTTTACAGAACAACATTAAATCTCCACCTCAGAACTTTGCTTTCAGTTTACTAAATGCTGCTGAACAATCTCTGCTGCAAGACAGGTTATGAAGTGTCACAATCCCTTAATATGATTTCAAGAGTTATTAAAGTACCTAAGAGCTCCCCAGAAGCTGCGTGTCTTGAAAGCTCAGGAAAGGCCACGGACATTGATCACCCCTTGCAATTGACTTAAACTAAAGCAACTATTAGTAAATGCCAATATTCTAAACAAATACCTGAAATTTGTTTTCCCCCCAGATGTTTTACCAAATAAAGAAACCCAAAACATAGTACAGTTTGCCTTACACGGCTTGTGCTATGAATTTCACTGACACTTTTCCTTTCAGTATTCCCTTTTTTCCATTAATTACATTTACCAGTGAATTAGACACAACCAAGCATTTAACCTGACTCCCTGTTATCCCGGTGCAGTTTTTAACACAACTATCCTGCAGTACAGAGCAAGGTTTGGGTTAACAAGTCAAGGCTTACCTGAACAGGTAAGTTAACATGACAACCCAACACAGTGCAGTCATACAGGCTCAGGCTTGGAAACTCTGATCGACCAGCCCTTTGAGGCCTAGGCTCACTCTGAGTGACAGAGATCAGCCCGCAGCTCCTACAATAAATCACAGAATGGTTCAGGTTGGAACGGACCTTAAAAATCATCTCGTTCCACCCCCCTGCCCTGGGCAGGGACACCTCCCACCAGCCCAGGTTGCTCCAAGCCCCGTCCAACCTGGCCTTGAACCCCTCCAGGGATGGGGCAGCCACAGCTTCTCTGGGCAACCTGGGCCAGGGGCTCACCACCCTCACAGCCAAGAATTTCTTCCCGATATCTCATCTAAATCTCCCCTCTTCCTATTTGAAGCCTCTCATCCTATCTCTACATGCCCTTGTAAAAAGTCCTCGCCAGCTTTCCTGGAGCCCCTTTAGGGACTGGAAGGTCTCCCCGGAGCCTTCTCTTCTCCAGGCTGAACCCCCCCAGCTCTCTCAGCCTGTCCTCCCAGCAGAGGGGCTCCAGCCCTCGCATCATCCTCGTGGCCCTCTGCTGGACCCATTCCAACAGGTCCATGTCCTTCTTGTGCTGAGGACTCCAGANNNNCAGAGCCGGAGGCAGCACTGCAGGGGGGTCTCCCCAGAGTGGAGCAGAGGGGCAGAATTCCCCCCCTCACCCTGCTGCCACACTGCTAGGGATGCAGCCCAGGGTTCAGGAATAAGCATTTGCCGGCTCAAATTGAGCTTCTCATCCACCAACACCCCCAAGTCCTTCTCCTCAGGGCCGTCCTCCATCCATTAGATCCATGAATAAAACCCAAACACTCAGCAGTCTCCACCTTCACCCACACCTGCCCATTCCAGCAGCCCTTCCTCAGCCGCAGCCAACGCCCGAGGCTCAGAGCTGCCTGACCGCACACAGGGAGCTCACCCCTTGTCGGTTCCTCATGACCAGAGCCCAGGGGCACCCTGCCCACCCAGGGCCGGCCGGGGCTCCCCGCCGGGCCTGCCCCTCGGGAGGTCAGAGCTCGCAGGGCCTCTCGCTCCGCGCGGGCCTCGCCTCTCACCGTGCTTCATCTGGACGATGCTGGAGGCCGCCACCGTGTCGGCGGCCACCAGAACGTAGTCGGGGCCCTGGATGCCGATCAGGTACTCCATGGCCGCCCGCGCGCCGCCGCCGCCTCAGGCCGCGCCGTGACACAGCGAAGCGCCACCGCCCCGCGCGCAGCGATGACGTCAGCGATCGCGAGAGCCGCCGGGGCCGCGGTCACGTGGGGCGGCGGCAGGGCGGGCTGCGCGCGGCGGCGTGAGGCGATGGCGGTGGCCGGGCGGGCGCTGCTCCCCCCGTTTTTATATTCCCCCTCCTTCCGCCGCTTACGGCTCTGGCCCAGCGAGCCGGGGGCGCTCCCGGGAAGTGCCCGGGGATGGCGTGAGGCGCTGGGTGGGCAGTCGGTGTCCCGCGCCCTCCTCACGGAGCCCCGTCCCGCGGGTGAGCGTCCGATGTGCTCCCGCGGCGCTCCGCCCTAGGCCGGCGCAGTCACAGAATCACAGAATGGAGGGGGTGGGAAGGGAGCTCTGGGGATCATCCCGTCCCACCCCCTGCCAGAGCAGGGTCACCCAGAGCAGGTGGCACAGGAACGCGTCCAGGCGGGGTTGGGATGTCTCCAGAGACGGAGACTCCCCCACCTCTCTGGGCAGCCTGTGCCAGGGCTCTGTTGTCCTCAGAGTAAAGAAGTTCCTCCTCGTGTTTAGGTGGAACTTCCCATGGTCAAGTTTGTGCCCGTTACCTCTTGTCCTGTCCCCGGGCACCACTGAGCAGAGCCTGGCCCCATCCTCCTGACACCCCCCCTTTCAGTATTTAGAAGCGTTGATGAGATCCCCCCTCAGTCGTCTTTTTTCCAGCCTGAAGAGACCCAAATCCCTCAGCCTTTCTCCATCAGAGAGGTGTCCAGTCCCCTCAGCACCTTGGTAGCCCTTTGCTGTCCCCTCTCCAGCAGTTCCCTGTCCTCCTTGACCCCGGGAGCCCAGAACTGGACCCAGCGCTCCAGTCACACGCTCTGTGGGGACAGTGGGGCTCCTACACTCTGGTTCATGGAGGTGTCTGACAAAGCTGGCTTTCCTGTCAGGCAAAAGGCCTGAGGTTTTGAGAGGGAACAAAAATCCTGTGAGTTCTGGATCTTTGGCGCCATTCCCAGCAAAAACACACAGTGTTTGCTACTGAAGAGCACATCCCCAAGGCAGAGTCTCAGTGCGGACAATGGGGTGGTGATAATCACATGTCCTGCTTGCACCCCACACTCCGGAATAAAACCAAACTGGTTTGGCGGTCTCGGCCAGAGCAAATGAGGGACCGCTTGATGCCGGGGCCTGTGGAGCTCCGAGAGGAAAGAAAACACTAAACCCTGCTTGCACAGCAGCTCTTCCTTAGGCACAAACTCTTTTGGAAATACATGACGCGTAGCAGCCTCTGATCTATGTAGTCAAAGGGAACTGAACTGTGAAGAGACAGTGAAATCCTTCCAGGAGCGATGGAGTGATTTATTTGCTGCCTATCTTTCTGTGTCAGCACTAGCCAGCAGTGCCAGCTGCGTGCGGAGCCGAGCCCCGAGCTCCCCGCGGTGACAGGCTGCCGGTCCGCAGCCGGTGACGGCAAGTGCACGCTCAGCCCAGCCGGTCCGGAGTCCCACCTGCCGCCCTGAACACCACCCCAAGCAGAACCCCACACCGTTGAACGGGCAAGGCCTAGCTTAACTCACCTATTGAGCCAATAAAGGAGGATTTTTTATCCATGCCAGCCTCCAAGGGAAAACTCCTGAACTGCTGATGTCCCTGCGGATTTTTCTATCAATTGGTGGCTTCAGAGCTCCTCCCTGAGCTCAGGTAGAGAGCTTGGGTGGCATCCATCACCTGTCTGGACATGGGTTCTGACAGCCGCCCATCAGCACATGCTGTTCTCTGCTGTTCCCTTCCTTCCCCCCCACTCTCAATCTACTTAAATTTCTCAGGGCAAAAAATGGCTTGTCTTACGTGGCTGTGCAGCACCCAGAAGCTTCCAGGTGTGGCTGTAATGTAGATAATTAATAACAAGAGAAACAAAACAAATACTCTAATGGCTTGGACACTGTCTAACTGCAGGCGCCATCCTGACGAGCAGAGTAACTCCAACTGGCACTTGGTTTATTGATTAGCCTCTGCCCCTGCCTGAGCCCCATCTCACGCGCTCGCTAAGTGCAGCTCCACAAAGGCCCAGCCCCACACTAATGAAAGGGGCCACCGAAGCATTAACCCCCCGCCCCGGGCAGTTGCTGTAAAGGAGGCAGCCCCGGGAAATAAAACTCTGGATGCTACAGCACATGGCAAGCACCCAACTGCACCTATACCAAGAAAGTCACTGTGTAATTATGAGAACTGGGCATAACCTTTGCGTGGTTTAAAAAATACTAAACATGCCAAAAAGCAACAGCAAATTGTCTTCAGGAAACAGTATAAATGAGCGCAAGCAGCAAATTCACCATTTTGACTGTTTTCCAATTGCCTGTAGCTACACTTGTTAAATTGAGTGCTACGTGCATAAATCAAAACAGGATGTTTTCATTTACCTAACAATGGCCAAGCTCTGTGCCAGTGCTTAAGTATTTTCTATGTGGATCCAATCTGAAGTTTTAAAACACATTTTTCCCTATAGAACTCCATCCGTCTTGCACATGTACATACAGCCAGGCAGTCTAGCTTAGCAGTTATTTTTTGAGACCTTTTTAAGAGAAGGTTAACAAAAAATCAACAACTACCATCCTCGTTGATTTTTATTGGGCCCTAGGGTACAATTAAATGTTAAGGTTGTTATTGAATTTTCGTGACGGATTGAATTTCCCTGTTTAGGAAGCACGCGTGCATCCAGTACGCACCTACCCCTCTTCCTGGGGTGAAGGCACTTGTGACATTCTTGCGTGGGGATAAGAAGGACAGCAGGACATCTCTGCCTGGCAGGAATCGGGGGATATTTTCCATTAAAGGCTGCAGTATGTCTTAAAATTGAATGTGCCTTTGCCTATTTTATTTTCAAGATAAATATTGTGGTTATGTGTATTTACCCTTGTGTGTGCTACGCAGCCGTGCTGGGGGTTATTCCAAGACAGAAGCTGTGAATAGCGCAGGGGTGCGAAGCAGCCGACGTAAAACTCTCATATGTACTGAGATACCTGATACTGAGATCCTGCACCCAATATACGGGGATATCCAACAACTCTGTGGTCCTCAAGGTGTCTTTTCTCGGTAGGTCCGGATAAGCTGTGGAGCTGAAGGATCCCTGTACAAAGCAGGAATGGGAGCACAGTGAGGGAGAAGCTGTGACAGAGGGAAGCTCGCCCTCCCATCGTCCCATTACAGCACGTAAAATACACTTTAGCCGGAAATGTGGTATCTTCTAAAACAGAAAGGCTGATCCTTCAGGTAAGGAGCCCTGAAATTGGAAAAAAAAAAAAAGGAAAAAAGAGATCACCCACACAGGAGGAAGCAGCTTGAATTTATTGTGTAACTTGCCATAACTCCCTGGGCTGCTGTACACCAACACATCCATGTAAAGATCCAGGAAACTTGGCAAGGACAGACTGGTTGAGAGAGGGAAAAACGGGAGGGCTGAGAAGTAGATAGAAAAGCTTCCAGGATGAATAGCTGTCATGTTTTCTACACAGAGGGAGACAAGCAGTTAATCGTGTGGGGAAACCTATAAAACAATAAAAGTTAGTAAAAAGAGTCCTCAGTGCAGCCCAGAGACAGCTCTGCGCTGAGGATACACCCACCGAGCCCCGTTACAGCCACTGGAGCTGCTCGGGCTGGCACCAGCCGTGGATCTGGCCCGGTCAGGAATTGCTCATCTCCAGTGACGCAGGATGACCAGCTCTTCCTCATTTAAGGTTATATTTACAGAAGAAAACATCGCAGTCTCTTCACGAGGTGCTGACTGCTCCGGCAGAGAGCCCAGAGCTGAACTGGGAATGCAGACAAGTCATTACATCACCAGTTGGAAAACGAGCGTCCATGAAGACATAAGCTGGCTTTGCAAACCTTTCAGCATTTCTTCTTCTTCTTCCCTGTTATTTTTTACCCCTTCACACGTTGTCTGTGAGATATTGCAGGTGTTATCCTTACCTTTGCACAGTTTTTACCTGACCAGCCAGACCTCAGCTGCCCGGTACCCTGAGTGCTATTGCTCTCCGATGGCGTGCGGTTCCCATGTTAATGCTTCGGAGACTCGCTGTGCTTCTGACATTTGTAAACAGCCATGCACTTTACCAGAGCTCCTGCAGGGTCCGTCCCAGGTCTGCATGCACCTGGGGGCACAGGGACCATGCGATTTCACACGCGGTACAGGTACAGCGCCGCTATAGACAGAGGATCTGCTGTGCAGGGAAGTTGTGACATGTTTGCAGTCACTCGGCCAGGAACAAGCGCTCTGCTGGACACCGAGGCTGCTGACAACGACTGGCATCCCTAGCTCTTCCACCTCTTATAAGAGCAGAACATTCTTTAGAGGGCACACAGTGCCCTAAATGTGGCAGAGGAAGGGGAAAACTCTGCAGGTTCTACCTCTGTCTCCAATCTGGTGATTCCAAGTTCCTGTTCCCCTTCCAGAAGAGCGATGCTGGGCCCTCCTGGGCGCATTGCCGCTGCCTTGTGCCAAACCAAACCTGGGCAGGGCTGGCCTGAAGCATCGGGGCTCGGCTTTCTGCTCCGTCCCCAGCTCGCAAGGCAGCCCAGCAGGCATGGGGCTGGGGTACGAGGCATGACTGCAGTATGGGAGGTATTTTTCATTCTAGAGATTTTTTGACTAGCGTTTGCGCTGGCTTTTGCCCTTTGCTATCATCAGTCTCAATATGGTATCAGTAAAAACGATGTTCCAGTTATTGTCACGCCTAGACAAGGTTTCCTGCTAGGAGCTCCCTGCTTTCCAGAGAAGAAAAGGATCCTCGTGTTCCTGCTATTTCAGGTGCAGGAAATGAAGGCGCAGAGAGGAGCAGTGATTTGGCGGAGATCACAGGGCAGGTTAGCAGACTGGATAGGAATAGAAATGTCTTGATTTACTGAGCTGCTCTTTAGCTGCTGAAGCGTGCCATTTGGATCACACAGCCCCGGCATGAACTCTACAAGGCTTACGTGGAGCTTTGCTCTTAATCTCTCTGTCTGGGCGCCACAGAGCTCCTCAAGCTGACTTTCTGTGGGCCTAAACATGGTATATTGAAACAGATTCTCCTCAGGGATGGGCAGGGACAAGCCTTGCATTGTTCCTTCTGTTCCCAGGCTGGTGGGAAGACCCCAGTGCCAGCCTGGTTCTGGCTCTGTCCTCCCTTCAAGATGGCTCTGGGTCCCCAGGGAGGACAGCACTTGCTGAAGTTTTAGCTAGCAAAAGTTGCAGAGTTCTTCTTTCACGTGTTTGTTTTGCTCATCTCTCCTGCGAGCTGAGGTCAGTGTGGAGGCAGTGTGTCCTCCTTGCAAAACTCCTTCCTAAGAGTCCTTATTCTTGCCAGACTTGTTGGGAAATGCCAGTGCCTGGCAGTGTCAGTCCCGTGGGCATCCCACAGCAGCCCCACTGCCAGCGGGGGGTGAGGGGGTGCTCTGCGTTCCTGCTCCCGGGTCCGCTGCAGAGCGTTTACCCTCCACCTGTGATGGCAAGAACGGGGCACCCATTGGAGTGTGCAGGTGAAAATGGATTGTAACCTGCCGCCTGCCCCGTCAATAGAGCTGATTAGCGCTTCTCTGTGTCTCTGGCAGGATTGATCTCGCAGGTGAGAACCTTTCAGAGACCAGCTGGGGCCCCGCTCCGCGGCGGGATGCTCCTGAGCAGTTCTGCAACAGTCATCATCGTCTCCTTGCGGCAGGCAAGAGGAGATTCACGGCGGGCAGCTGGGATGGCCAGGCACAGGGAGTGTTATTTCCCAGTTTTCCCATTTCTGGAGCATCACGGCTGCTTCTCGCTGTGTTGACTTTTGGTTCCCTCTCCCAAGTTTGCTTTGCCACTCAAAGCTTCCCGGGGAGGCGGGGAGGCAGCAGGCACCGCAGGGTGATCTTGCAAACGCTCCGTGCTGCAAAGGCAGGCTGGGGATCCCACCGCGGCGTCTCGCTCTGGGGGGGGGAGACCCACCACTGTACAGCTCCGCAGGGGCCAGCGGGATGAGCTACTCCATAACCCTTGCTAATTGTAAAATTAAACCATAAAAAGTAAAGCTGCTTCACGTCGTTGGATCGTTTTTTTTCCCTCACTGAGGAGGCACAAATCAAGAAACCAGAGCGTTTAACAAAACAAACAGAGATTTCTGCAGTGTTGTGGGAGATTTATAGACAGCAACATCTACTCAAAGCTCCCCCCCAGCTCCTCTAGCTCTGTCCTTCTGTTTGAATTCCTGCTGGGCACTGAATTATTACTTTTCTTACTATTTCCTGTGCTTTAAAAGTGGGGAAAGCACAATCAAATTATCGTCATGCTCATTTGGTTAATTACCCATTTAGTTACTTATTCAGTTCATTAAAAAGACGCTGGCCACTGTCAGTTTTGAGGAAATTCAGAGCGGCAGGCAGTTAGGAGACAGGATATGGGACGAAATAGGCCATTACTCCGGCCCGGTGAATGGCAATTTATATCCCTTCTTTTCTGCTACGTCACTTCTGTGCACGGTTTATTCTGGATTTAAAAAAAAAACCAACAAACAAACGAAGAAAGCGTTCTGCTGGAGATCTCCATTGCTTGTTAGAATCCTTCTAGGTTTAATCCAAAACTCTGCAGAAGACCAAACCACCTATTTTAGGACTCCTTTTTTTTTTCAGTTGAGAAAAATGTGCTGCTCCACAGGTCATAAGATGCCTGTAATTATGACCCTGAATAGATAGAAATGTTGCTTCTTGAGACAAATTCTATCTGACAGTTTTTACAGTACGTTCGTTCAGAGCAAAATGCCCTGTCCCCTGTCACCCGGATTGAAATTATTAAGGAAGACAGACATTTCACTGACAACTCTAGCCTCAGGGGGGAAAATATTCCTTCTGTTCCCCTCTGAAGGTCAGAGCTCACATAATGCAAAACACTTAGAACACGCGCGTACACATGCTCACACACATGCGGAATAAAACTTTCTCCTCAGCCGAGCTCTGGATGGATTTTATGGCAAACAGGAACCTGCTTCGCGTGCGTCTCGGAGAGTTTTGGCCAAAAAAAAAAAAAGATGAGCCTTATGTTTCTTCAGTTTTCCTATTGTCTTGTAAACAACCTCCTTCTCCTCCGCGTTTAAGACCCATCAGGAGATGGTCCTGTGTGCTCACATGTTCGTGCTTCCCCTCACAACACGTACCCAGACGTGGCACATCAGTCGCTGGCAATTCCTCTGCCAATCTGGAAAGTCACACTTCCCTGGCATCTGCTTATTCTTTCAAAATATTTCCTGGCTTCTTTTCCTTGCTGATAAAACCCATTTGCGACTCCTATGTCCCACTTATCACTTAAATTGCGTTGCCAGCTGTCGTTTGGCCCGGTTTGTCGCACAGAAGTGTCCCCGTGCCGGGGATGTGCAGGTCCTCTCTGCAGGAGCACCATCCCCGCTCTCTTCAAGAGCCTTTTCGTGCCAGAGGAAGGGCAGAGCCTGGCCCTTCAGTGCATCCACAGCCCTGGCTCGACGTGTGAACACAGAGGTCCGCTGCCACGTACGAGCTGTCATTCACTGCGTCTTGCCCATGGATCACTTAATCTAGGGCTGAAAATTGGGCTTGAGCCAAGGTGTCCAGAGGTGGGAAACCAGCCGGCAGCTCATTAACCTCTCCCCACCGCGCGAGGGGAAGCGGCGGCTCCCTCTTCCCCCTCTGCCCAGCGATTCGGCGCTCGCCACGTCCCCGCTGAGCAGGCGGCCACCCCTGGCCTGGTGTCATTTGCACCGTTTGCCTGGCTGGACCCAGCTCCCGGGCACCGACCCCGCTATCGCAGCCTGTCTCGGAAACGCTTTCTAAACCGGGGTGTTAATGGGCAGATGGTTTGCGCCCCAAGATGGAGCCCTTCTGAGGTGCTGGCCCACACTCGTCCTCCAGAAAACGCTGGATTAATGTCACCGTCTGCCCGGGGACCTGAGGGGACCCCGACTGCACAGACCAGCTTGTCTCTTAGGCTGGACAAGTGATGCTGGCGTCACTGACAGAGCTGGAAACAGTGCTGGGAAGCCTTTGTTTCACATTTACTCACAGAAAAAGGGTGGAAATCCTGAGTCCTGCTCTGTACTGCCCACTCTGACCATCCCATCCCACTGCTCCACACAGCCCAGCCGGGATTTCATCTCCCCATCTCCATCCATCAGCTCCAACAGCCTCGCAGGAGCTCTCTGGGCCACCAGCGCCCACCCGTCCCCTCTCCCAGCGGGTGCGATTGTTTCTGGGCTCGCATTCTGTCACCCACGGCGGTGCAGAGACACAGGGGTGCGGGCAATACATGAGAACTCCGCAAGGGCTCAGGGTGCGGGTAGGTCCCCGGAGATCACAGGATCACAGAATGGTTTGGGTTGGAAGGGACCTTAAAGCCCACCCAGTGCCACCCCCTGCCCTGGGCAGGGACACCTCCCACCAGCCCAGGTTGCTCCAAGCCCCGTCCAACCTGGCCTTGAACCCCTCCAGGGATGGGGCAGCCACAGCTTCTCTGGGCAACCTGGGCCAGGGGCTCACCGCCCTCACAGCCAAGAATTTCTTCCTGATATCCAACCTAAATCTACCCTCCTTCAGTTTGAAGCCGTTATCCCGTGTTCCATCATTACACTCCCAATGGAGATGCCGGGTGGGAGCTGCGGAGGGGACCGAGAGGTGCTGGAAGGTCTCCCCGCGTGAAGCCAGGGCTGAGGGCAGGTAGCAGGGAGCGTCCCCAGAGCGGAGGAGGGAAGAGGAGCACTCCATCACCCGCTCTCCGGCCCCAGCCCCTCTCCCTGACTGCTCTTCCCGCAGGGACACCAGCTTCTGCTCAGCATCTTCTCTCAGATCCGCAAGAAGCTTAAAACTTTTCTTTCTTCTTTCTCTCACTCCCTCTTTTTCTAAGTTTAATTCTGAACAGCCGGCTGCGTTCAGCCTGACTGGTTTGTTATGGCTTATAATTTGTGTTAGGATTAATTAACTAATTACCGACAAATGTCCGTTGGCAAGATTCTGCTTCTGCTTGTCAACTTGAAGTATTTAATTATTTTAATCATTTACTTTCATCTTCAGAATTTATGCTCTTCCAAGAGCGTTTCTAGGCATCTTTTAATTATTATTCTGATTTTTTTTCGGAAGGGTGGTGAGCTGGGGGGAGCGAGGTGGGGGATGGTATAATTTCCCATTAACTATTTCAGTGAATAACTTCCTTGGAAACGCGCCCTTGGATTTCAAACCCTGGGACAGTCTGAAATGACGGTTGGGTGGGGATGCACGGGGAGGGCCAGCTGGGCTTTCGCTTCCCAGCCGAGTCCTCTCTTTCCCAAAGGATTTCAGGGATCCCGCTCTACTTGTTCCCGGTGTAGGGGCTCGAGGGGGCATTGACCTACACAGATGCTTCCCTTGCCAGGAATAACCCCCTGATCCCAGGGGAGGGCTCGGGACCCCCGTTGGGCACAGAAGAGTCTCTGCAGGATCGAAGTCCCAGTGGGCTCTCAACCCTTGTGCCAGCAAGTGAATAAAACCAAAGATCATGGGAAAACATCCCTTTATACAGATCTTTCATCTTTAAAAGGTCATGAATGGCTTAAAACCCACAAACTGAATTCTGCTTTGAGCATTCCACAGGTTTGACTGGGGAAGGCAGGAGCATCAGGACGGATTTGGGCTGTGGTCTTGCATGGGAACCCCAGCCCCTGGACGTGCTGCCAGCGGTGGGGTGGGACGGCAGCGGGTACCGGGGAGAGTAGAAAATTCAGCCAAGAACATCTTGCTTTTACAGGAAATTCCGCAGGGCTGCCACAGCCAGGACCCCGCCTGAGAGCACCCTGAGCGAAGGGCTGATTTGCTCAGTAAACAACGGACACCCTTGAGGTATAACAAATATATTGCATAAATGCAACGTGTGCACTTAATTCTTCGCCTCCAAACACACTATTCCTCGCTGGTTTTGATCTCAAGGCAGGGCAGCGTGCCGCGGTAACGTGATGGTTTTTGGTTTGCACACTCCGCACCCAGGCTGTAGTCGCGCAGGCGAAGTACCAGTACCCCAAACACGGGGTGTGCTCGGGAAGTGTCCCTCCCCAGCCCTCATGCTCGTACCGAGCCGCAGTTTAACCCCAGCAGTGAGAACCCAGCTCCGCACAGCCTGCGTCCCGCATCCCAGAGCCCACCCGTGGGCACCCATGGCCGCCGGGCACCCAGGTCCCCGTCAGACTGAGCTGGTTGGGAGGGGGCCGGGGGGTGAAATGGCACCTCAGCACCTCCCCGTGCCCAGGCAGATGCTGGGCACCCGCCCCCACAGCCCGAGCTGAGCAGCCAAGGCATCTAATCTCTCTTTTTCTTTCGCACATCGGAGCTGCAGCACTTCTGCGGGATTAAAACACGAGAAAAGAAAGCGTGATAAACTGATAAAGGACAGTGAAACTCGGGAGTCTTCCGCTGATACTTTCCAGCAGACTTCCAGGCTTTTTTTGTTTCTTGCCAAATGCTTTGTGCTGCCAACAAACCGAATTCTGAGGTGGTTGAAGAAATCTTCCTGTGCTGGCCGGCTGCCGGCTGGGCAGAGCCCCCCAACTCGGAGGGGGCACACGTTCCCTGCTGACTTCAGGAGGAGTCTCTCTAGTAAAGACTAATGAAGGATTCAGCCCCAAGAATATTTCTTTCCTGAAACAAATGAATCCCTTGGACCAGAGCGCTGATGAGAGTGTGCTATTTAAAAGGTTTCTTGAGGGTACATAATTATATTGAAAATAATTAGGGGCAAGGCAGCAGTATTATTACTACTTATCATATCACTCGAAACTTAATCCAGACTGATCTATGGGAAGACATCGGGAATGCAGAAGATGGACCTTTTTTAAGCAAGATGAGCCCATCACATCGCCAGTTTCCTGGGCTGACACGGGAGGCAAGAGGCCAGTTTCCCCTTAGGAGTCGCCTGTTGAAGCCGTTAGATTTGTACAAGAAGTGAATGGAGGGGACCAGGAGGGCTGGAGCCCGGTCCCGGAGTCTCTGGGGCCTGAGGTTCGGTGCTGATCGTTTGGTCCTTTCGACAAACGTTATGTCCCAGGACTTGTCAGCCTTTAAGGCGACATCCCGGCCCCGTGCCCTGCGACCCGGCAGCCCTGGGCTGAGAGCTGCGAGGTGAGCGAAGGCTCCCAGGGAAGCAGCGTTGCCCTGGTGGGCACTCCTGGAGAGATCTAAATGAGACAAGACAGATTGTCTTAATTAGCTTCAGAATCCTGTTAATTAGAAGCATTAAAAGTTGCTCTAGTGACCAGACCAAGTCGTGGCTGCACGGGACGGCAGAGGTACGGGCAGATCAGAGATGGATCACACCCAGGTCTTCTTTAGGGCAGAAGCTGTCAAATGTCACAGTGTTAAAATGCAGCTGGACCCCAACGGCTCCGCTGGAAGCTGAGGACCCCCACAGTGGGGCCTGGCATGGCAGGAGGGGAAAAGGACTTTTGGGATGTCCTAAGGGCTGCTGTGGGACCAAGAGAGAGAAGACATGACCGAAGCCCCAGGAGAGCAGGGCTGGAGGGGCTGGCAGAGCCTGCAGATGGGTAAACTGAGGCACAGGGGGAGCACAGGGGACAGAGGAAGGCACTGCAGGGCTGGAAGCTGCCTCTGCATCCCCAAACTCCTGGGCCGGGCTGTGGGTACCCCATCACCCCGAGGTCAGCCCCGCGGGGGGCACGGGGGCTTGCGGGGCTGCGGGGGCTGCTCCGCTCGCTCCCGGCGGGAGAGGAACCGCGCCGGGGTCAGCGGGGGGCGGGAGCCGGGCTGGCTCTGAGGGGGCGCGGGTGTCCTTGTGGGAAGGAGAGCCTCGTCCCGTTGAAGGCTGACAGAATGAACTTCAGTTTATGCCCCTGGCAGTTTTTTACAGCTCAGCTATTCCATTTAGGGCTTGGGAGCCAGTGGAAGGAAGCTCGGATCGCTTCACTGACCAGCCATAACATCTAGCCAGTACATTAACTGCCCTGCTGCCCTGATCTGATGTGGTTTTACAGACAATAGCTACTGGCTATTTAGGCAATGTATAAATTAACATATTCTGCACAAACTAGGAGCATATTTAAATTAAAGGAGAGTGCCCTTTATTTGTCAATCATTCAACATCCACGTTTTTACATCCCTTTAAGAAGACAATTTCAGCCTTCTTAATCCTACCTCAAACCGTTCGTCTTCGCAGGGGGAAAACGCTGTGTGATTGCTGAAGTGTTTCTTTGCCCCCCCCCCCTTCCCCTTGCCTCTCTCCTTTAATTAAAACAATCCCAATCTGCTCTCCTGGAATTTCTTTCCCAGTTCGGCTCAGTAACTTGTGACCTCCGAGTCAGAGCGCCTTCATTTCTGGCCAGGCTGGAGGCCGCCCGGCACGCAGGGGTCAGAGATGCGGAGATAAAGAAATCACCTCGCGAACGAGCCACCAGAATCTGGGTCGGGGCGGCCGAATCGTGCCCCGTGCAGGGGAGATTGCCAGGGCTGCTGCAGCAGCAAGCGCTATTTGTCTGTCACTAGTCCCGTATTGATGCCTGACCACACGGTAAAGCAAGAAACGGGCGCTGGAGATGTATCGAACTGATGGGCTGGACAAAATGGTGCTCAAAGTGGGGAAAAAAATGACCCGAGTTGTATGTTGCAAACCGGCAGCTGCCTGAGTGCACTCATCTCGCAGGTGCCCTTTCTAATAATTTTAAGAACTACACGACGCTGGTGCAAGAGCCAGAGAGGAGTTTCCCATTTTGCGTTTCCGAGAATCTCAGGGTTTCTTGGAGCTCTGCGGCTCTCGCAGCGAATTGTGATAGCTCAGCAAACTATCAAAGGGCTTCTCTCCTGACAGCAGCTCTCGGCGGTGCAGCACCTTTCCCGGCTGGGTGCCCTGATCCATCCGCAGTGACGTGTCTGACGCCTTTCAGCAGGACAATACTACTGGAATATCTGAGCTCTCAGTTATTTTTCTGTCTACAGAAAACACAAGTTAAAGAGAAAAATGCAAAATAACCCATGCTCCGAAACTTTCCTAACTGCCACATCCCGGCTTTTGCCCGGCTACCGTGCCACAAGGCTGATAGAAGAGAAAATATATTGCGAAGAAACGCCCGTTTGGCAAAGTTTGCCCTCTCTCCGCCTGTCAGCCAGGCGCCGACACCTCGCTCCTCCCAACGAACCGGGGCCAACGCGTGTCTTTAAGACCAAAACCAGCATCGACTGGGGTCTGTCAGTCACTTTCCTGGAATAACGCGCCGGGGACGCGGTGGGGTTTGTCGCGGGGGGACGGTAATGGACACACGCTCGACTGAGCTTGCAGCCATTTCACTAACTGCCCCGAGGCTGGAATGCTTTTTTTTTTATTATTATTGTTTAGAAAATAAACATTTTGTTTGTTAACAAACTGTATTTAAGGTGCTGAAATAGAGCTTTCTTTAGCACTGAGGGGCCTTTCCCGTGGACCTCTGCAGCCTGGCAGCTCTGGTGGGATTTGGAGGACCCGGCTTGGTCCGAGCCCGGAGCATGGGCCAGACCCAGCCTGTCCCCCCACGGGGCTGGGAGGAAGAGGAGGGAGGAGAGCGGCTCCGGCAGGGCAGCACGGATCCCTACGACAAGAAAGATACGGATGGAACGTGTCCAGAGAAGGGCCACGAGGATGATCGGAGGGCTGGAGCACCTCTCCTATGGGGACAGACTTGGGGTTGGGGTTGTTCAGTCTGGAGAAAAGAAGGCTCCGAGGAGACCTTCTAGTGGCCTACCAGTATCTTAAGGGGGGGCCTACAGGAAAGCTGGGGAGGGACTTTTTAGGATATCGGGTAATGGTAGGACTAGAGGGAATGGATTAAAACTAGAGATGGGTCGATTCAGTCTGGACATTAGGAAGAAGTTCTTCACCATGAGGGTGGTGAGACACTGGCCCAGGTTGCCCAGAGAGGGGGTGGAAGCCCCATCCCTGGAAGTTTTTAAGGCCAGGCTGGACGGGGCTCTGAGCAGCCTGGTCTAGTGGGAGGTGTCCCTGCCCAGGGCAGGGGGGTTGGAACTAAGTGATCTTTAAGGTCCCTTCCAACCCTAACGATTCCATGATTCTATGATCCTGCTCGGATCCTGCATGGTTTTGTGGGGTGCCCAGGCAGCAGCGAGTCCCACGGTCTGACAGTATCGTGGTGCTGCGTGGGACCTGGCTGCTCGCAACGTGCCGGAGAGGCGCAAAGGCTGCAGCGCGCGGGAGGCTCCCCATCGGGAACAACACGCCGAGGGAAAACCACCCCGACTGCCCTCAAAATGGACCTGCCTCCTCCCTGCTCCCCTCCCCGCCTCCTCCCACCGGCCTTTCATTTTTCCTCATGCATGGAAGGTATTAATTACCCAACTTGCTTTAATGGCTCGCAGGAAGTGCCCTGCGGCCACCCTGGTGCGGAGTGAGCTTTGCCCGCTGCGGCTCCCCTGGGCTGCCAGCTGAGGAGGAGGAGGAGGAGTGAGGCACAAGGTGTTTCCCATGGCCCTGTGGAAGGGATCCCATTTTTTTCAAGCCCTCTGAGCAGCTCTCTTTTATCTCTGGTGTCCAGCTAAAGTAGCTTCTGTGCCCTGGGGGTGGCTGCGTGGGGTTTGTTAACCTCTGGGACGTGCAAACGTGACCTCTCACCTCCCCGTAATAAGCTCGGCCACACGCTCCCGCTCACTAACTTATTATTTGCTGCCACTGAGCTGTGCCTAACCTTGCTGAGCTGTGTCTAACCTTGCTAACCTGCTGGGGAGAGCCGGGGGAGCACAGCCAGGGAACTCATCCCGCCTGCATCCCCTGGGAAGGGCTCCGTCCTGCAGCTGGATGCAGTGCCGGGATCAGCCAGTGCTGGTGCAGCAAGGGGGGGCCGGGACACCCCCTTCCTGCCCCCAGCTCTGCGCTCTGGCTCTCCAAGGAGGAGTCGGGGCACCAGGCTTGTCTCTGGTACGGAGGATGGTCACCAGCACCTCTCCTCCCGCTCCACACACGGCTCACGGGGGCCTCCTGCAAAATTGTGTTTGTGCCAGCAATTCTAATAAAGGATTTGGCAAGCAGACAGGTGGAGCAGCAGGGCACAGGGGATTTTTATCACCAGCAACGTCTGCCTCAGCACTGAAACCTGGGATGCAGCTCCCTGGGGGGCTCCTGGGCTTAAATTTGGGCTGTCCCCAGCTCCCAGCCACCAATTCCTTCGCACCAGCCTAAAACGGAAGGCAGCGTGCTCCTCAGATTGATGGCAAACCGACCGATACGGGGCAGCTCCAGCCTGTCTGGGCAGTTTGCGTGGGGCAGGAGCTGGGTCTCAGCCTCAGCCCTGGTGTCACCCACTCAGTGCTGGGATCCTCGCCCACTCAGTGCTGAGTGACAAATCCCCCTTTCCTGGCGATGGCCATGAATCCATTGCCCGTTTCATGGCCAAGGATGAGTCCCAGGGTTAGAGCCCTGGTTCTGCCCTGCCCTTTCCCTGCACTGCCAGCTCCATCCCTCCTCCCGGCACCGAGAAAACCCATTGCCGTGCCCTGCGATGCCGATCTCCTGGTGCCCACCGGTGCGGGACCTGCCGAGGCAGCAGGGCTGGGAGCGGGGAGCGCGGGAACGGAGCAGCAACGCACGGGAGCAGAAGGGCATTAATCACCTCGCTGTGATTAGGGGCTCACTGAGCACAGGCTGCCTCGGGGCCTTTCTGCTCCCGTACCTCCGAGTGCCCCAGTTTGCCGTGCTCAGACAGACGCCGGCCAGCCGTGCGCACGAGCCCTCGGTCCGGGCAGCGCTGGCTGCTCTGCATTCCCCCCGTTGGCTCCAGCTCTTTCCTACCCCCTGCCAATCACCACGGGATGGTGGGTCACCGTGGTGGAAATGGCCGTTTCTTAATTGCTTTTAGTGCTCTGCTGCCCGGGAGACCAGTAAAAGCAGAGCCTGCCTCCCACCTCGCTCCAGCTCCTGGCTGGAAGTCACCTTCCTGGGGATGAAGCTTTAGCCCAGCCCAGGGGACTGGAGCCTTCATCCGTCCCTCCTGGAGGACCAAAGTGGTGGCCAAAGAGGACCAAGGGTGAACCCCCACGAAGGGCCATCGGAGGATGGGCTGGGGAAGCAGAGCTGCTGGGGGAGACGGGCAGAAAGCGGGGACGAGGGGGCACGATGCAGCACCAAGGGAGAGGGCGGCCAGGGCCACATTGTGCTGTGCACCCACTTCACAAAGTCAGAAGAGGCTTTTTTCCTGTCTTGAAATACACAAATTTATTCACTCGGAGCCATCCTTTTATGGCAGGGAGATGGATGTGTACGCACTCGTTATTTTAACTTCACGGCTCTCCCATCCCTACATAAAACAGCCCAGGGAGCCCAAGTTGATTCATCTGTTTGCCACAGAAGATGGATCAGTTAGCAAATTATTTTATTGACCCGCAGCTCTGCTCAAGGTCATTTGTTTCGGTGGACAAGGCAGCATGCCTGGCATGGCAAACAGGGCCGAGGAGGGACCTCCACATGTGATAGGCATGTCCAAGCCCTTGGGAAACTGGCCTTGCTGGGAAACCGTCGGCGTCACACTGGACCCCTCGCAGCCCGGCTGTGCTCGACGGATAAGCTCGGCATTTGGGCTTTAATGCCACAGCTTTCTCAGCTGTCTCGAGGCTTTTATCCCTGGCTGCTGCTGGGAAAGAAAATCCCTCCTTCTTCACCAAAATGTGGTTTGAAATCTTCTTGCTTTGTTCCGAAAGGACAATGAAAATAATTTCTGATGAGGAAGGGAGGAAATAGAATTAAGTAGCTCAATCCTCATCCAAACGTAACCCGGGTCCATAGCCCTTAGGGACGAGACGTGCACAGAAAGCCATGCTGCCGAAAAGCCGGGCCCTTCCCAGAGCTGTTGATCTGCACCAAAAATCAGGCAGGGCGAAAAACGCAGACCTTCGTATCGCCTGGGGGTGCCTGAGGGGTTTCTCTGCAGGGAGGGGGTTTTGCGGCCATCCCCGCTGCTCCACATCCTCGTGAGGTCTCACCAGTGTGCAGAGACCCCCGGCTGCCCCGGCACATCTCCCTCTGGGCTCCCGTATCCCCGGTGTCTACCGGAGCCCTCCGCTGCTCCAGAGCATCTCTGCTTGTTGCTGCCCTCTCTGAGCCTCCCGTTGAGCCGGGGCCTTGCTAACCTTCATTGACTTCGCCTAAACATTTATTAATTGATCGCTGCAGGGTTACCACAGGCTTCTGCTGGCGTTCGGGGGAGATGGGATGTCCATGGAGTATCCTCGCCTGAACTCCCCCCCCATACCTCCGTCTACACGCGTGCGGTTCTGCATCTGCTGCTCTTGCTGCTGAAGCAGCTTTTAAGCAAAGACATATGGGGCCCATTAACACGGTTTTGCTGGTTTGCAGAGCCTGATCTTAGGGAGAACTGGCTCATTTCAGCTCATAGTTAAAAATCTCAAGCTGAGATAGAACCAAGTGCAGAAGCAGAGACCGGGGAGCTGGTGCCAGCCTGGTGGCACACACGGTCGCACCAAGCTCAGGAGGAATGTGGATGAGGTGGAATCCGCAATGGGCACAGAACAGATTAATTATAGCAAAGCTATAGATGTTTCCTTTGGCCTAACTTGATGCTGAGCCCTCCCTACGGATGGTCTCGTCCCACTCTCTGCCCGGGCGGAGGGGAAGGGAGCTGGGAGGAACGGCTGGGCTCCGGGCCCCGGGCGGCTGCGAGAAAGGGATGCTGATGAGAAGCACTTGGGCAGAACCTCCACCCTTCGCCTCTGCCTCCAGAAACAGATCTAAAATAAAAGCTGGGCTTTCTCCATCTCTAGCCCCACCCCAGCCTTCACATTTTTTTTCAACTTTACAAATGTGCCAGATTAAAAAAAAAAAAAAGAAAGAAAAAACAAAAAGGGAAAGTAGCACATCCCTTTGTGCAAGGCTTTCTTAAAATCCCTGTTAAGTTCCTGTACATGCTGACAGTTTTACAATTTACATGACAGCTGGCTTGCTTGGAGGAGATCTCTGTTAATTAAAATAACACAAAGGGAAAGAAGCGAAATCGTGTCAGCGGATAATTAATTCGGAGCAGGGCACCAGGCTGCGCGCTGATCCCGCTAACAAAACTCTGCAGGAATTCACAGCTTTATGGGGCCCAGCCCCGCCGAGCTCCCGGAGCCGCACTCGCTGCTCTGCACAGGGCTGTCCCCTTCCCGCAGGACACGTATCCCTGCGCTGGCCACGCCGTGCCCTGGGAGCGAGGAGCTGCATCCCGTGGAGAGCCGGGATTTGGACACGCGCTTTCCAGAGGTGTCTGGGTCTGACCCCAGCTCTCTGCCCAGCTCCCTCCCAGAGCGATGCTTTCTGCTCCTGCCCCCTTTCCCTGAGCCCCCGGCCATCCCTTGTCACACAGAATCATGGAATGGAGGGGGTGGGAAGGGAGCTCTGGAGATCATCTGTCCCACCCCCTGCCAGAGCAGGGTCACCCAGAGCAGGTGGCACAGGAACGCGTCCAGGCGGGGTTGGGATGTCTCCAGAGACGGAGACTCCCCCACCTCTCTGGGCAGCCTGTGCCAGGGCTCTGCCACCCTCACAGGGAAGAAGTTCCTCCTCGTGTTTAGGTGGAACTTCCCGTGTTCCAGTTTGTGCCCGTTACCTCTTGTCCTGTCCCCGGGCACCACTGAGCAGAGCCTGGCCCCATCCTCCTGACACCCCCCCTTTCAGTATTTAGAAGCGTTGATGAGATCCCCCCTCAGTCGTCTTTTTTCCAGCCTGAAAAGACCCAAATCCCTCAGCCTTTCTTCATAAGAGAGGTGTTCCAGTCCCCTCAGCACCTTGGTAGCCCTTTGCTGTCCCCTCTCCAGCAGTTCCCTGTCCTCCTTGACCCGGGGAGCCCAGAACTGGACCCAGTGCTCCAGCTGCGGCCTCACCGGGGCAGAGCAGAGGGGGAGGACGACCTCCCTCCACCTGCTGGCCACACTCCTCTTGATGCCCCCCAGGATGCCATTGGCCTTATTGCCCACAACGGCGCACTGCTGGCTCATGGGCATCCTGTTGTCCCCCAGGACACGGAGCTGCTCTCCAGCAGGTCAGTCTCAACCTGTGCTGGTGCGTGGGGTTGTCCCACATGCAACGGCCGTGGCCAGAGCATCTCGTCCCCCCCGCCGCCTCACTTGACGCTGAGGCTTTCCAGGGCTGTGAGCAGCCGGCAGGGACCGTGGCCTGTGGCCAGAGCAGCCAAGGCCAAATCACTGCTGGTGGCAGCGGGCGGGTTATCTCCCCGCTCCAGCCCCGCTCGCGATCAGAAGCGGATCCAGCGGCAGCCGCAGCCGTGCTGCTGGAGACGGGCTGCGTCCCCTCGGCTGAGCGGCAGGTCTGCAGCCGCTGAGCCGTCCTGGTGCCCCCCCAGCAGGGCAGGATTTACACACCGGGTGGGTGCGGGAGGGGAAGGAGGGTGGGCAGAGGGTGCTCCGGGTGGATTTGGGGAGCCAGGGGCAGGTGGGGAGCAGGGAAGGAGCTCCTGCAGGGACTAACAGGATTTAGTGGGACCGGGGCAAGCAGAGTGAGCCAAGCCCTTGGCTGCCGGCCGCAGCCCCGGGCGCTGGCTGGGTGCAGGCTGTGCCGTCACCCCCTCCTTGCCACCCTCCCCTCCTTGCCACCCTGGTGCTGGCAGTGGCACCTCGCAGTGCCCCGATGCACCCTGGGGACGGCGACTGCACCCAGCACCCTCTGCAAAACCGGCTGCGCAGTTGAAGTTATGCTTAGTTAACTATTCTGCGGCTGCTCTCGCTGCTTTAGCGTGCTGAGCAGGCGGGCTTGGAGATGGGGAAAGGGGAAAAAAAAAAAAAAACTCACAGAAAGGAAAGAGAAAGAGCAGCCCAGGGCTCCAAAACAGCTGAGGTGTCAAAGACAGAGATTTAATGAATGTGCCTGCGGTTCACCTGAACAGATGAGCACAAGCTAGAAGGAGAGAAGGAAGAAAATGGAAAAAAGAAAGGATCATTTTTCAGATTGGCAGCTCCCCTCCCAGACATCTTTTAACAAGAGAGGAAAAAAAAGGCTTTAAAGGGCCAGCCAGCTGCTTCCCTCCGCTGCAGCGGGGACTGGGGCACCCCGGCACCCGTCGCGGGGGTCGGGCTGGATCGGTGCCGTGACTCCCAGGCCCCCAGCTTCCCTTGGGGACGGGTGGCTGCTGGTGGGCTGGGGGAGGAGGGTGCTGCAGGGCTGGAGGCAGAGGAAGGGCTGGAGAGGAGACGGAGAGGAGGCAAAGCTGTCGGCTCATTCATCACCCTGCGCCAGACCCGTGTGGAGGCAAGCAATAAGTGTCTGCCTGCAGAATAAATCTGTGCGCTCAACATGTTAATAAACAGAGGGGGTTTGCAATAGCCAGCCCGGGTCGGTGGCTCTCTACGCTGCCCGGAGCCGCCCTGGACACTGTTGGCACCCGCACAAGCCCCATCCGAGCCCCCCGGGGTGTCCCTGTCCCCCACCGCCCCGTGCCGAGGCTGGGCTACTCCACTCCATCTCCTGGTCCTGCCTCGGGAAGCTGCACGGGGAAGCCTGGGAGAGCTTCAGCTCTGGAGTTTCTTTTCTAGTTTGCCAAAAGAGAGACTTTTTTCCCCAGCGGCTCTGTGCAGCTCCTTTTTTGTTCTCTTTCGTAACCATTTCCTGTGCATAAACTTACTCTACACAGCGCCGCGTCCGAGCAGTTGGCCACGAGTTTTATCCAATGTTTCTTTTTCAAATGTCTAGAGGGAACTAAGTTAATAAAATTTTATTTAATACACAATGCAATGTGTCCCAAGCCAGCACCTTCCCTCTGCTCCTTCATCCAGCCAGGGAGAAAGAAAAAAACCACACAAGAATATCCCTTAGAAAAGGTCCAGTCAGCTGGCACAGGAGGGGGAGCTGCTTTAAGGTGGCCAGCAGACCCTGCTCACCCTCGCCCGTCTTCGCACGAGGACCAGAACCACGTTTCTTCTTGGTTCCCATCACTCCCAAGCTCCGTGGCCCTGTGGGAATGGGGCCAGGAGTACTCCGAAATCGAAAAAAAAAGGCAAACCCCGCATGTCCCTGGTGTTCCTGTCCCTCCCAGTACGGGGCTGGGACTTCGGGGGCCCCCCAAGCCCGACCCCCATCAGGGCCGGCGCCTGCTCCGGTGCTGCACCGAGCCCTGCACGCGGCTGCCGCAATTAGGGCTATCTGGGTTTCTTCGTAGCTGCGGGACAACATTTTTGAAGGCAGGACTTTGATCTGATTTCCTAAGAGTTTCTCTTTCCCTTCCTTTTCATGTGTGTTTTCCCTGGTTTTTGTCTCATTACTCAGGTGAAGGCTGATGTTCCCCAAGGCAGCCCTGCCGGAGCCGCGGTCCCCGACTCGCCCCCCGCCTCCCGGGGACAGGGGGACGGGGCATCGCTCCGTCTGGGAGCAAGTTTGTCCGTGGGCTTCTCCCGGGCAGAGGCTGCCAATTACGCAGCTCTGTCAGATCGGGTTCTTGTCAAGGAAAACACCACCTGGGGTCCTTCTTCCCCCCTTTTTTCAGTCTGTGGTTGCTTTTTTTCTTGGTGTTTTTAATGATTTTTGCAAAGGAGCCCTAACGGTGGAGACCAGGGCGCGCATGGGTTCCTGTGTGCTGCTCTGGCTCCTGGCGGCATAGCTGCCCTGAGGGACCCCCCTGAGCACGTGTCACCCCTCCAGGCAGGCGATGGGGACAGGGACAGCCCTGCATCCCGGGGGATGCGCCCCCAAAGACCACAGCCTCTTGGGACGTGCTGTTGGCTCAGCTCGGAGTATCAAATTCAGCCCAGATAAATAAATAAGTAAATCTTGTCCCCTGCACATTAGCATTTCTTCTTAAAACAGGCCCAGCCTTCTCGTAGCTGTAATCCTCCCCAGCGCCAATCTCTGATTAAAACTCCGGTGTCGAGTGAGTCGTAATCCTTGCCACCTCAGGGCCGTTTTATTATTATTATTTTTTTTTTTTACCATTAAAACCTGTTTTCTCTAAATGAAATAAAATAGGTGCAGAGATAACAAAACTCATTGCTTTTTCATATATATATATAAATATATATATATAAAAGAAAGAAACATTTTGCATTCAAAAAAAAAAAAGTTAATAAATGGCCGAGCCCCAACAGATGGGGGTGTGTGCGGAATTTGCATTTTTCAGATTAACATGCACGAGCGAAGATAGAAAACGCGCTTGCCCCGGGGAAATAATTTGAGAAATCTTTGCATATTTTATTTAAAAGCATGCCGCGTTAGGCAGGGTAATAATGCAGAGCGATGGTGATTAGGTTAGGCCTGGAGGGATCGCAGCCCGGGACCCTCCCTCCTCTCTCGCTCCGGCTCGTCCTCCCTCCAAGCCCCCCTCAAAGCCTTGGGATTGCACCCCAAAACCCCAGCTCTGGTGGGGGGTTAGTGCATCGCTGGATTTAGCCCCATGGATTTGGGGCCGGGCGGTCCGTGCAGCTCCCAGCGCCAGCAGCAAGGCACGGGATGCTCCAGCCCCCGTGTGTCAGTTACCCGAGGAAATCCTCCCTCCGCGTCGCGCCATCCCGCAGGTGAGGTAAATCCCCAGGATTTACAGCATCCCGCAGGGCTGGTCGGGGTCCCAGCGCCCCGATCCCGCAGGGCAATCCCAGCCGCAGAGGTCTGCTCTGGCAGCACCGAGGTCCCGCTTCCCAAAGCGGGCTCAGCATTTGTACCTTTGTCTCCTGTTTGAAGTCGGGCAGTAAATCAAGGCTCATCCCTTAAAGTGCGTCTCAGCCTGGGAACACTGTACGCGGAATATGCTTTAAAAATGCATGGCCTTTGTTGTGGGGATTGGGGCAGCTTGGAAGAAATTGGGTGATCTCTCACAAACCTCTCCCGCTGGAGCGAACAGCCTGCTCTTCGCTGGCATGGATCTTCGAAGCCCTGGGTCTGAAAGCACTTGACAAAGGGGTTTTTGTCTCCCCATCCCATGGCAAGGGAAAGGGAAGGGAACTGCATGTAGCAAGCCTGGAGCCGGCGGCCCCTTGAAGCCCCCAGGAGCCAATTCCCGCTTCAGGCTGCAGCAATGGGCAGCCTTTGCCCCGCTCCGGGGTTTCCCCCCTGGCACAGCCCCAGCACCGGCTTGTAGGGACCGTGCCGCTCCGGTCCTTGGTGTTTCAGACCATCCTTTGGGTTCCTCCCCACTAATTAATACCTCGCTCCAGTAAAATCCCAGGCAGATGGAGGTGCCCCTCCAGGAGCCCACCCCTCGGCAGAGCAGGAGCTGAGCCTCCGGAGGGCGGCTGATCCCGCAGCTCCCATTAACACCAGTGGTGCGAGGTTGGGCTAAAACCTGCAGTGCAGAAGCCTGGAGATGAAAGTCCCCACAGCTGTGCGGTTTAACAGGGTGATAATTGGGCAGCGAGAGGGGAAGGAGCATAAACAGGAGGCACAGCAGGGGCAGGGGCTTTTACACTGAGCTGGAGGCTTCTTTCTTAGGCAGGGGGCTTGGCAGCTGCCCCCATAATGTTTCAGGGGTGTCTGCAAGGTGGGCTGCTCCTCTCTGCTCTTGCTGGATGGGGAGCCGGGTAATGGTGAAGCTCCTACAGGGCATCTTTTCAGAGGGGCCTTGTCCCGTTCCTGCTGGTGGAAAAGTGAATGGAGGGAGAAGCCCAGAGGTCTCTCCTGCTCGGAGATGAGCAAAGCTTTGCTTTCCCATCCACTTAACGCATCCCAAGCCTGTGGCCCCCCTNCCTGTTTTCTCTAAATGAAATAAAATAGGTGCAGAGATAACAAAACTCATTGCTTTTTCATATATATATATAAATATATATATATAAAAGAAAGAAACATTTTGCATTCAAAAAAAAAAAAGTTAATAAATGGCCGAGCCCCAACAGATGGGGGTGTGTGCGGAATTTGCATTTTTCAGATTAACATGCACGAGCGAAGATAGAAAACGCGCTTGCCCCGGGGAAATAATTTGAGAAATCTTTGCATATTTTATTTAAAAGCATGCCGCGTTAGGCAGGGTAATAATGCAGAGCGATGGTGATTAGGTTAGGCCTGGAGGGATCGCAGCCCGGGACCCTCCCTCCTCTCTCGCTCCGGCTCGTCCTCCCTCCAAGCCCCCCTCAAAGCCTTGGGATTGCACCCCAAAACCCCAGCTCTGGTGGGGGGTTAGTGCATCGCTGGATTTAGCCCCATGGATTTGGGGCCGGGCGGTCCGTGCAGCTCCCAGCGCCAGCAGCAAGGCACGGGATGCTCCAGCCCCCGTGTGTCAGTTACCCGAGGAAATCCTCCCTCCGCGTCGCGCCATCCCGCAGGTGAGGTAAATCCCCAGGATTTACAGCATCCCGCAGGGCTGGTCGGGGTCCCAGCGCCCCGATCCCGCAGGGCAATCCCAGCCGCAGAGGTCTGCTCTGGCAGCACCGAGGTCCCGCTTCCCAAAGCGGGCTCAGCATTTGTACCTTTGTCTCCTGTTTGAAGTCGGGCAGTAAATCAAGGCTCATCCCTTAAAGTGCGTCTCAGCCTGGGAACACTGTACGCGGAATATGCTTTAAAAATGCATGGCCTTTGTTGTGGGGATTGGGGCAGCTTGGAAGAAATTGGGTGATCTCTCACAAACCTCTCCCGCTGGAGCGAACAGCCTGCTCTTCGCTGGCATGGATCTTCGAAGCCCTGGGTCTGAAAGCACTTGACAAAGGGGTTTTTGTCTCCCCATCCCATGGCAAGGGAAAGGGAAGGGAACTGCATGTAGCAAGCCTGGAGCCGGCGGCCCCTTGAAGCCCCCAGGAGCCAATTCCCGCTTCAGGCTGCAGCAATGGGCAGCCTTTGCCCCGCTCCGGGGTTTCCCCCCTGGCACAGCCCCAGCACCGGCTTGTAGGGACCGTGCCGCTCCGGTCCTTGGTGTTTCAGACCATCCTTTGGGTTCCTCCCCACTAATTAATACCTCGCTCCAGTAAAATCCCAGGCAGATGGAGGTGCCCCTCCAGGAGCCCACCCCTCGGCAGAGCAGGAGCTGAGCCTCCGGAGGGCGGCTGATCCCGCAGCTCCCATTAACACCAGTGGTGCGAGGTTGGGCTAAAACCTGCAGTGCAGAAGCCTGGAGATGAAAGTCCCCACAGCTGTGCGGTTTAACAGGGTGATAATTGGGCAGCGAGAGGGGAAGGAGCATAAACAGGAGGCACAGCAGGGGCAGGGGCTTTTACACTGAGCTGGAGGCTTCTTTCTTAGGCAGGGGGCTTGGCAGCTGCCCCCATAATGTTTCAGGGGTGTCTGCAAGGTGGGCTGCTCCTCTCTGCTCTTGCTGGATGGGGAGCCGGGTAATGGTGAAGCTCCTACAGGGCATCTTTTCAGAGGGGCCTTGTCCCGTTCCTGCTGGTGGAAAAGTGAATGGAGGGAGAAGCCCAGAGGTCTCTCCTGCTCGGAGATGAGCAAAGCTTTGCTTTCCCATCCACTTAACGCATCCCAAGCCTGTGGCCCCCCTCAGGCCAGGGATGCCGGGCTGGGGGCTGTGCGGTGCCGGCCTCGCTGCTGGCTGCAGCCAGAGCCCAGCCACGGGAGCCCTGGGAGGAACTCCGTGGTCCCACCTAAAAAGGCTAAAAGCACCAAAACCAGGGCTATGAGGCTGCTTCAGTCTTGAAAATCTTAATCTTTTCTTTAACGTGGGCCTCTTCATTCTGGCAGTTAAAGCTTAAGGTCTCATTTGTCAGTTTTTTGCAGGTGATGAGATCTTGCAGTCATTAGAGAAATTCTTCAGCTGGGGGCTGGAGGGGGCTGCAGGGAAGACAGCCCTGTGCAATACAAAAAATAAATAGCTTAGAGCAGCCAAACCGTCCTGCCCTTCCCCGCTCAGCCACATCAGGGGGATTCCCGGTGCTCCTGGAGCCAGACCTGTCCCCTCACTGCCCACCGCTGGCTGCGGCAGCCTCCGGACCCAGCTTGAAACATGGCAAAAAACATCTTCCCTGGCAAAACCAGGTCCTTGGAAAGCTCCTGCCACTTCCCCGGCTTTGAAATCTGACCCAGAGCCTGGCTCTCTCCCTGTCTGCTCCCATTATTAATAAACTTTGAAGGGCTCCCTTCTGTCCTTAATGAGATTAGTGTTATTTTCATGCATTGCTGCAGGGCAAAGGACTGAAAAAGTGGCTGATCTGTAAACTAAAGGGTGCTAATCTATAGAGGGTGGGTCCCCCATTCTCATGGCCTCGGGGGCTGGGTGAGAGTAATCAATTAAAAGAGGGGATTAGAGGTGCCTGGTCACCTACTTTATTGAGGTCACCCTGACACCCTCCTGAACGCAGGCGGCTGTGGGCACCCTGCACCCGGTCCAGCCCAGTCATTGAGGCTCTTAGAATTAAAAAAAAGCCTTAATCACCAGCCCCTGTTTACACTCTGGACCCAAAGGAGCGGTAGGGGAAAATCTGTTGTTAATATATTAATGGGCACAATTTGCTTAGCGGGTCTGTCTGGGCTTTGTAAATGAATGCTAATTTAAAGCACAACCTCACTGTCTTTTTTTTTTTTTTTTTCCCCAACTTCATTCAAGCACTTTAATTTTGCCATGAACTTGGGAAGGGAAAAAGTAAACGACTTGGCCAGATAGGGTATTGCTTTTGCTTTGGTTCCATAGAGGTTGTTTTAAACGTGGATTATTTTAGGGAAGGAGAAGGTGGCCTGGCTCAGACTGTGTCCAAACATGGTTCCAGTGGCCACAACTGTGCGTAGAGGAGATTTTCGCTCTGGGCTTTGTGCAGGGGTTGAGTCGCTGCCCACACTCTCCGCTACCCACCCGTTAAAAACAAGCCACACTGCTCCAACACCGGCAACCATGGCTCCCAGGATCCCTCTCCTTCCCTTTGGATGGCGAATCTGCATCCGAAAATGGCCCAAAGCCCTGACCTGCCCCTAGTCCGTCTCTGGGGAGAGGGAGAGCAGTTTACGTGCTGTGGGACTTGGGCGCTGACGGTAATTAAATGCCTTTCTTTTTACAACGAGCAGGAGCTTTGGAGCATCCCAGGTGGGAGCCGGGGAGGCGGCACAGCCGAGCCCCGGGGAGCGGGATGCAGCACATCCCTCACCCCTCCTCTAACGTCCTTCCCCTGGGATGTCCCTGCCACCCTGGGCCACCTGGGGCATCTGTCGTGCATGAGCCCAGCGGTGGTTTCCATTGCGGTGACACCACGCCCCGACCGGTTGGCAGCAGGCGCGGGGTGCTGGGCTTGGGCAGCGGTGCCAATTAGGGGTGTCACAGTCGTCACCCACAGACACGGCTCGGTGGCGTTGTGCTAACATTCATCTGCCCTGAGTGCCGGCGAGGAGACGGTGGGACGTGTCGCTGCCACCGTAACGCATCCCCTGACACCCTGCAGGGCCCAGGCAGGGTCCAAGCCCCCCCCGCTTCCCATCGAGGACCCTCTGACGCCTCTCTCCTCGCTCCCACGTGTGAAAGGGATGTCAGTTCGGTTTTATCCTGAGCCCCGTTACTGTCTCGGTGATAGTTATGGGGTGCTAAAGGGATTAGCAGCCCTTGCCCTCTGCTCGCGCGCCGGGCGGGCACAACGCCTTGCTCCGGCAGATAACGCGGGAGCAGCAACGCAGAAGGAGAGACTGCAAAAATAATTACCTTAATTTCAAGAGCAGCTTTAAACGGAGGAGAAGCCTGATGCTATGGGGAGAGACGGCTCCTTTCCGGGCGCTGGGGTGAACGTCAGGCCCGGAGACAGGAGATTTTCTTAAAATGAGCGTGGGCAGCGTGGGGCGGGAGCTGAGACCGTGCTGGATGCTGCAGGGCTGCGGGTCTTGTGGCTGGGGGGGGAAAGGCCGTGAGCATCCGAGCCACCCATTCCGGTGGTCACGGGACCACTGGTTTTGGGGGGGGTCATAGCTCACCCCATCCCTGCCCCAAGGGGAGATTCCCCGCACCGTGGCACCAGCTCCTGGCACAGCACCGAGTCGGGAGATCGGAGGTAAGAGCCATAAAGGAAAAGCAGCCGCTCCGGCGGCTCGTGGCGCAGCCTTGGAAGGCCCCAAGTTGGGCAACTTAGCAGCTGCCGTTTGCTTTTAACACTTCATAGGATTTTGTGTAAAAGCAGGAGGAATAAAGGATTTCTTTTGGGAAAGCAGTTCAAGGGCAAGGAACCGGGCTGGCTGGGCGGCAGCGGGGGCTGTGACCTGCTCTGACCAGCGACAGACATTTATTAAACGGCGTCAGACACGTCAATCCTGTCCGCAGGGCACCCACTGCCCGTCCTGCGGTGCTAAAGGGACTCTCCGGGGCGCGACGACTCGGCCCCGTGGCCACGCTCTCTGCTGGTCCTTGCTCACGTCTTTCACCCCTTGGTGCAGCTCCGCGCAATTTCGTTTCGCAGCATTCACATCTTTATGCTTTCCCGTGCCTGGCACCGATGGTCTCACCGTGGGTGCCCACAGATGAGCAGTAACAAGCAGCAGCCGCTGCCTGGGGTGGTCCCAGGGAACCCCCGCGCGTGAGGTCTCGGCTGAGGGATGTGGCCGGGGCCGGATCCTGCCCTGCGGTTCCCCAGGCTGTTGCAATTATTCCCTGGGTCTGGAGAGGCCGCTGGGCAGGGGACATGGTGGCTCTTGCTCCACCCTCAGCATCTCTGCTGAGCCCAACTGCATCCGTGGGTTTGCATCCTCAGCTGGCTCCCAACATCCCACCTCCAGCCTCCGCGGGGTCCGCACCATCCCAGGAATCGCTGCTGCTTCCCCCAGGAAAGGGGGCCAGCGGTTCCCCCCCTTTGCCTCCCCGCTTCCACCCCTCCTCCTGCACCGAGCCCCCGGGGGGGCCCGACCGCCCCGCAGGGCTCTTGCTGCAGAAAGCCCCTTCTGGTGGGCTGGGGGTGGGGGGGACACCCCTCTGCGCCCCCTCCAGCCCCACCGCTAAACCCTCCCCTTGGCAGCGGGTTTAATCCTCGCAGCCAGAGGGTCCGGGCGTCATTGCCATGGGCGCTGGATTAGGGACCGGCCCCGCAGCACTCCTTTGTCCTCCCTATTGTGGAGCATTTTGCTCGCCTCTGCTTTAAACCTTGTAACCATTTTGCTGCCTTTTAAAAGCGGGTTGAATAGGGGGTGGGATGGAGCGGGGTGTGGGGGGAGAGGAGCCCAGGCTTTGAGGTTGAAGAGAAGCATTCAGGCTGCAGCTGCCCCGTCTCAGCACATTCCCCGTGACCCCCACGGGCACCGTGGCGGCCACCGAGCATCATTGGCAACTCGGCCGCTGCGGGACAATCCACCTGCTTGCTCAGGACAAGCACTTTCATGCCTATTGGGATTAGAGATTTTAAGTGTCGTTCCAAATTGTGCGGATAAACAGTCTTGTGAAAACTTGTTATCGTGGCGAAAAGGCCCCCGCCACCACCCTGAGTCCCTGGCCTTTTGTTTGGGCAATTTTTATTGCCGGATTGGATTTGATGAGGTTTAAGATTTATTCTTAGGACTCCATTGAAGAGCTGATCCTTTGTCTCCCACCGTGGAGCGTGAAGAATATGAAACGTAGGCAAAAATAAATCTGCTTTTCACACACATTAGCCCCTGGTACATGCAGGGACCACCAAACGCAGCTGAGAGCGGCGGCACCTCCGGCCCTCCGCCCCTCCGTCTGCACGGGGTCTGCTCCGGGCTCGCTGGGCTCCGCACCCTCTCCCCAGATCCCCGCGGCCCTCCCCGAGCCGGGACAGACCCCGCATGGCGGGTGGCCGTGGACAACCTCCTCCCGGTGCGGTCTGAACTGCAGGAGCCGGGAAAGGGCTGGTTCCCCGGTACGGTTTTAGGAGGTGCTGGGTCTGGAAAGAGCCCAAAACGCGGTGGAGGGAGAGGAGACCACCCCTCCCTGCCCACCGCCCCCCCAAAAAAATCCAACCCCACTGGCAGGTCAGTCCCTGAATCGCTTCATTTATCACCAGTCACTTCAGGGAGATTAATCAGCAGGGTAATTCCCAAGGAAAGGTTGCTCCAGGGGCTGCCTTTCATTTGGGAGAAGCTCCCCACGAGTTTCACCTTTATTGCGGGGAACCTGCTCCGACACGCTCTGCGCCGGCATGGCCGCGGCTGCCTCAGCACTGGGGATGAGCCCATGCCCCGGGCCGCGTCCTCCCCTCGTCCCCATCCTCATCCCCATCCCCACAGGGCTGCCGAGCATGGGGCAATGCTTGCACCTAGGCTTTGGGCTGGCGAGTCACAAGCAGCCTCCAGGGCAGTTTTGGCAGCACCGGGAGCCGGCGGCAGGCGCCTGGCACGAGCCAAGAGGATGAGTTTCTGTAGAGCCTGGAGCCGGAGGCAGAAAATCATGCAAAACTTGGTGGATTGGGCTGGTTCCAAGTAAAAAATCCCAACCCGGGGCATGAAAAACCTGCTCAGAGCTGAACTGGCGCAGGGCTGGCCTGGGGGAGCATGGCCAGATTCGAGTGACAGCTCTCCCAGTGGCTCCCGCCGTGGTCCTGGCAGGTCTTCGGACCTGACCCTCCAGCTGCCAGGTCCCACGGCCAGGAGATGCCTCGGCCTCCACACTCGAGCTGCCGAGGGGGTGCATGCTCCAGCCTGGTGGTGCAGGCGGGGATGTGGCCGTGCAGGTAGGGATGTGGAGGTACAGGCAGGGATGCTATAGCGCAGGCAGAGATGAGGAGGTGCAGGCAGGGATGCGGTGGTGCTTGCAGGGATGCAGCGGTGCAGGGATACAGGGGTGCAGGAAGAGATGAGGAGGTGCAGGCAGGGAT
>VXBH01000716.1:230750-240832 GCA_013400035.1 Rynchops niger
GGCCCCGCACTCACCGCTGCCCCGGGCCCGCTCCGCCGCCGCCGCCGCCGCCGCGGGTGGGAGCGGAAGCCACGCCGCGTGGGGAGGCGCCACGGCCGCACTTCCGAGCGCCACCGCCGCCCCCGGGATGCTGCGGGGGGGACGGGACGGGGAGACGGGGCTGCCCGGCGCCCCCGGGATGCTGCGAGGGGGGTGGGTGGGATGGAGCTACCCGCTGTTCCCGGGGCCGGCCCGCCGCTTCCACCCCGCACGCACACCTATCTATAAATATATATATGTACGTATCTGTCTAGCTGTACGTGCCAGGCCTCTGTATTCATCTGTAGCATCCCATGGGAGATGACACCAAGCTGCGTGGCGTGGTCCACACGCTGGAGGGGCAGGATGCTCTCCAGAGGGAGCTGGGCAGGCTGGGGAGGTGGGCTCATGCCAACATCATGAAGTTCAACGTTTGCTGCATCCCCGGCAGCGTGGGCAGCAAGGCGAGGAGGGGGGTGGGATTCTGCCCCTCTGCTCCGCTCTGGGGTGAGCCCCCCCCTGCAGTGCTGTGTCCAGCTCTGGGGCACCAACATGAAGGACACGGAGCTGTTGGAGCGGGGACAGAGGAGATGCTGGGAGGGCTGGAGCCCCTCTGCTGGGAGGACAGGCTGAGAGAGCTGGGGAGGGTTCAGCCTGGAGAAGAGAAGGCTCCGGGGAGACCTTGGAGCCCCTTCCAGTCCCTAAAAGGGCTCCAGGAAAGCTGGGGAGGGACTCTGGAGCAGGGAGGGGAGCCATAGTGTGAGGGGGAACAGGTTTATGTTGAAAGAGGGGAGATTTAGATGAGATACTGGGAAGAAATTCTTGGCTGTGAGGGGGGTGAGCCCCTGGCCCAAGTTGCCCAGAGAAACTGTGGCTGCCCCATCCCTGGAGGGGTTCAAGGCCAGGTTGGACGGGGCTTGGAGCCACCTGGGCTGGTGGGAGGTGTCCCTGCCCATGGCGGGGGGTGGAACGAGGTGACCTTTAAGGTCCCTTCCAACCCAAACCACTCTGTGACACTATGATTCCTCCTGTGTCAGCCCAGGGAGAAGGGCAGGAGATGCTTGGAGGGGGCAGGGGGCCCGTGGGCTGGAGCCCTCCCGCCACCCACAGCCCCAGCGTGGGAGCGGGGCCGTGCGCCAGGCTGGGTGCTTGTGGGTGCATCCCGTGGGGTTCAGACACACTGACTCCTTCCCAGCCCCTGCCCCATTGGTCCTGTGAGCCTCAGCAGGTCCCTGTGGGGATGGGGGGGCCGGCGGGACCCACGCTCTCAATGGGGCCTTTATTCCCCTCGCCCAGAGCCGGGGTGTCCACGCGCTGGGAAAGGAAAAGCCTCAGCAACATCAAACGGCTCCCACGAGCGCCGGGCTGGCACCGGGGGTCACATGAAGCACCATGAGTGTTTTGGGAGATAAAGAGGCTTTGTGGGGCCGGAGGGAGATGCACCGCGCGGCGGCGAGGCCGGTGGCCTGGGGCTGGGAGTCAGGGTGGGGGCAGCCAGGGTGCCACAGGCACCCTGTTACCCGCAGAGGTGCCCCGAGCAGGGATGTTCCCATTTCCTGCGGGGTCCACCCAGTGTGATTGATCTTCACCAGCATCCCGTGGTAGCTCTGGGATAGATGTGGCATGCACACAGCGCTGTCGCCCCATGGGCTCCGCAGGTAAAGCCCACCCCGTCCAAAGTGAATCTCACCGAGGGCTCAGCACCCCCTGCCCCCCCCAAGGAGGAGGAAGGAGGGGATGAAGGGGGTTTCAGGGTGGATGAAGATCCTCTCCAAAGTTCTGGACTGTTGGAGGTGGGATGTGGGAGAGAAACGCCTAGAGCTGATGTTTTTCCATGATATTGCGAGAGTTTGGAGCAGTGGAATAACATTAATAAGTGATAAGTAAGTTCTTTTAACTTCCCATCTGCCTGACAGACCCCTAGGCAGCCATTCCTGCTCCTGGCTCCTCCAGCCCCAAAGCCTCCATTGACCAGGAATCGGTGGGGTGGGACCGAGAGCTGTAACTGGGGCACTTGGGCTGCAGCACTGCTCCTCAGAGAGCCCGAGACTGAAGAAAGAAAACCTTCCTGTCACACAGGAAAGGCAGAAACTGGCTCAGGCGCGTCTGTGAATGGGCAGGAAAGAAAATAGCATTTGGGCAAACAATGGGCTCCGCTCTGCGTTGCCCTGAGCTGAGTGTTTGCTTCTTCGTGCTGGTCTGTGTGTCGCTCGCGTCAGGGGCCTGAACTCAAAGCAAAGCAAAATATTCGTCATTGAGAACAAGGAGGAAGGTTTCATCCATTCAGGGACCTTCTCCTCTGGTTTACTGAGGGGAGGCACAGCTGAAACAGGCCTTTTTCCTTCATGGGTTTAGATTTCAACGAGCAGAAGGAAGATGGAAGTCCAGCTGCGGTTTGGCTCGCGGGGCAGGAGTGGGGTTTGCTCCTCTCTCAGCTTTACTTATCCCCACCCCAGGAATTCCCACGGGGCCGGTGGGTGCGGACGTGCCGGAGCCTGCTCAAACCTGCTGCGCATCAGCCCCGGCGTCGCTGCTGCTGGCAGGAACATCCATTTTGGGGGTTCCTTCCCAAAATGCCGGCCTTGGTGTGAGCCGGGTGGGTGCTGGGTTCGCAGAGGGGGCTGGGAGCAGCGGCTGCAGGGTCTGTCTCGCCGGGGCTGGTTTTGCACCGGTGCAGCTCAGGTTCAGCCCAGCACTCCCAGCCCCAGGATTAGCTGTATCTGATGGAGACCAGACGGATTTGCTGCTGGCAATGAAAACAGCTCCGTTTCCCTGCGAACCAGCCGGCCCCTCCGCCCCAGCTGCCCCCCGCCCCGAGGACGCTGCCAGCGGGGACGGCTGTGGGGGACCCCAGCTTGGGGCGCAGGACAGAGGGGACGCAGGGACACGGGGAGGCTGGGCTGGGACAGGGGGAAAGAGAAGATTTGGAGGTGGAGGGGGCTTAGTGATGGATTTCAAAGTCGTCTTCCCTTCCACTTCCCCTGCTTTGTTCCAGAAATAAATTAAAAACTCTCCCTCCAGGAAATTAAAAATAATTTAAGAAGATGGAGTGCAAGGCCTGATGCACTGGGGTTTCGGAGCTGGGCGTCCCGGGTGAGATATGCACAGTGCACCGTGGGGCTCAGAGGGGAGAAGGGTGCGGGGGTGACCCCCCGGAGCCGCTCCAGAGGGCACTGACACCACATTCCTCCAGCAAAGCAGGTCCCTGGGACCCTGGATGCAGCACCCTTCCCCTGGGCTTGGCGGGCGTCCTGGACGCAGGATCCCCCTGGCACCCAGGGACTTCACGGCCACTGGGACCTTGCACCAGCAGAGACCCGGCACTGCTGCGGGGAAACGCCGGAGACGGGACCCGGCACTGCCTGTGGTGGAAATCGTCCTCAAACCCAGTGCCCGGCACCACACATTCGCCCCATGCGCAGGGCAGGCTGCTTCTCATCTGCTGCGTGTCCCACTAACCCATGCAACATGCCACAGGCTTTGAACAAAATTGGTCCCAGAAGAAGCCCTCGCGCTCGGCCCCGTGCCTGCGTGGTGTCAGCCCTGTGTCCGACCCCTCTGCTGGGAAGGAGACACTGGGGAGCTGGAAGCTGCCCAGTGAGGGATGGCTTGGGGGACCGGGATGGCGGAGGGAGAGGAAGAGCCTTCGGCATCAGGCAGGGGCTGCCTCCTCCTGCCCGAGGGCAGAGACCCTGCGACCTCGCTCCCCAGCCCAGCGTGCACAGCGATGCTCACCCACGCGCTGTGTGCCCATGCGCATGCACTGCACACCCACTGCACACCCCACTGCACGCTCGCTGCACGCTCACTGCACACCAACCTCATACCCACTGCACACCCACTGCACACCCACTGCACACCAACCTCATACCCACTGCATGCTCACTGCACGCTTGCTGCACGCTCACTGCACAGCCACTGCACACCCACTGCACGCCCAGCGTGTGCGCACCAGCACTCAGGCTGGGGANCACTGCACGCTCGCTGCACGCTCACTGCACACCAACCTCATACCCACTGCACACCCACTGCACACCCACTGCACACCAACCTCATACCCACTGCATGCTCACTGCACGCTTGCTGCACGCTCACTGCACAGCCACTGCACACCCACTGCACGCCCAGCGTGTGCGCACCAGCACTCAGGCTGGGGAGCAAGTGAGCGCTGGTGCACGGGGAGGCTGCATGCCGGGGGGAGGCGTGGGGGCTGGAGAGCTTAGAAGGAAATGAAACATGTTTTTTGGGAGATTTCCACATTCTTCCCCTCCCTGGGCTCCCATCGGTTCCCATCTCCCACCCTGTCCTGCATGGGGCACCGTGCCGGCAGCACACGCCGGGGGCGATGGCCGTGGTGGGGCCGTGCTCAGCCACGCAGCGATGCTGGGAAGGGCTCGGCCGGGCACCTTCATGGCCGAGAACACCTGGGCACCCAGCGTGACGGTCCCAGTGGCTCCAGGCACCCAGGAGCCACTGTCCCACCAGCCCAGGACCCCGGTGCTGAGATGGGGGACCCGTCCCGAAAGAGTTAAGGGTGAAACATTGCCAAAAAAAAATTACAAAAGAAAAAAGTGCCCTGAACCACATGCGACCTAACCTCCCCAGCGGCTCATCTGAGTTTAATAACGGAGGAGGGAAATCTCCCAAAAAGCTCTCAGAGAAATTAAAGTAAACAGCGTGCTGACCTCCAACCCCGCACTGCCCCGCCGCTGACTCGGCCCGGCTGCGGCGGCACCGGCGGCTCGGCATTCGGTGTAATTGTAAACACATTCAGGTAAATATGATGGGGGGGGGCGGTGAGGGGGTCCCGTGGGAGCCGCTCTCCCAGCACCCGGTGGGAACCAGGGCCCAGCAGCCGGGAAAAGATGTGGCCAGGGGGGACACCATGGACTGGCAGCTTCGGGCTGCGTGGCCGTGCCACGTCCCTGGCTGCGAGGGGCTTCGGGACTGATGTTGCCGGTGGGGCCAGGAGCCACTGGGACCATCACGCTGCCCCGTGGGGTCTGGAAAACCGGTGCGGTGATGGAGGGAGGAGGAGGAAGAGGAGGGTGCTATAAAGGGCTTGTCCTCTTGGCCTCACAAAATTTAAAAACAATGCTCTTATTTTCGTAGATCCTGGTCACTTTTGTAGGCTGAGGGAAAGAAAAGCAACCCCTGGGCTGTGCGAGTGCAGGGGCTCCTCTCCGGGGAGGGGCCGGCAAAGCCACCAGCCTCGAGGGGCGAAGCGGGAGCTGAGCATCGCTGCCAGCCTGGCCCTGCTCCATCCTCATCCCTGTCCCCATCCTCATCCCTGTCCCCATCCCCGTCCCTGTCCCCATCCCCGTCCCATCCCTGCAGTACCTGCGCATGCAGCATCCCATCGTCTGCATTCCCCATGGGGTTTTCTGGGGAAAACACCACTCAAGGAGAAGGGGCAGGAGGCGGAGGGGGGAGGATCCAGGCGAGCCCCAATCCCCAGCCCCACAGCCCCGGCGCCCGGGCTGGTCCCGCTGCCTGCCATCTACCTGTCAACCAAATTATATTTCAATCAGAATCAAAGGCAGTGACAGATGCGCTGTATTTGGTGAAAAATGCCAGGAATCCCCAGCCAGATTGGGTTTCAGGGGAGCTGGGAATCCCACAGAGGCCAGACGGTATCCACGGGACTGGAGGTCGGAGCCTGCTCCCCCCGGCAGCTCCCAGCCCTGAGGATCAGCCCTTGGGATGCGTTGGGATACTGGGGAGAGGAGGAGGAGGAGGTGGAGGAAGGGTTTGTGGGATCAGGGACCCCAGCAGAGGTGTGAAACTCCCGCTGGAGGGACGAGCCATTGGTGATGGGGACCTGGCTCTGTCCCTGGGACACGCAGCCCTGTCACCTGGCTGGGAGAGACCCCCCTCGCCCCCGGCCCGCGCCCAGGGAGAAGCCTCTTTCCTCTCTGCTTTCCCAGCTCCCAAAAAAGGGTTTCTCTTTTCCGGGGGAATGTGCTCTGCCAAGAGAGTGAAGCCGGCATCCCGCAGACCTTTCCTCTGGGGTTTATCCGCTGCCGAGCTACAAAAGGGGAATATTGACGCCAGCTCCACCCCTTCCATCAGAGCGGGACCCAAAATCACCATTTCCTCTTGGCCTGTGAATCACTAATAAACTCCAGACAGAAAGGTCCGATTAGGAAATTGTTTGGGAAATGGGAAGGAAGGGGGAGGGACCGGCGCTCGCCGCCTCGGCCGGTAGCTCTGGGCGGCTTTGCCCCTCGGTGTCACCTCCCCGTGCCGCGGGACTTGTCCCTGCCTCAGGGTCCCCGCATCTGCTCCGGCCATGGGCCACATCCCGAGCCCAGCCCAGGGGTTCTCCGAGTCTGGCTCCAACCAAAGTTCACCATCGGAGGGATCTCTCTGGGGAGGGATGAAAATCCCTGTGTACATTTAAGCGTATACGTTTTTCTGGGATCACCGTCCCCAGGGCAGCGGCGCTGAAGGAAATCTTCCCATCAGTTGGTATCCGCGGCTGCGCGCCCTGAGCGCGAGCTCCTCGGCTGGAGCGTCCCTGGGCCGTCTCCTGCCCACGCCAGGCACAGCCACCGCCGCTCGCAGCCCGTGACACCGGGGTGCTCCGGGCGGGGAGCTCCCAGTTCGAAATGAACATAATAAAGGCAGGAATGCCGTCGGACTCCGGATTACTGCTCAGCGTGTGGTTGGGAACAGCGGTGCTGTTGCCTTCGCCCAAACCCACGCTGCAAACAGTGGGTGCCAGCCCTCGGGGCTGCGCCGTCCCCGTCCCACGCTGCTCCCCGTCCTGCAGCACAGCGGTGGCACCGTCCCTGCGCCCCCCCAGAAGGGTCCCGGCCCCGCGGCGCCCTGCACCCCCCCCAACTGCTGCACACTTGTCCTGAAACGGCAAAGCTCCACATTTGGACTTCATAATGCAGAAAACTTCAGGATTTTTGAAATTTCAGTCTTGGACACAAATCTGATGCATTCCATAAATGCTTTAATTTATCCCTTTGTCACAATATTTGATAAAAGGTTTCGTTTCAGCTGCCCTGCTTTGATTAATAACTGTAACAGACTCTAACCTGAAGGAATCATCTTATATTGCCTTCATGGAAATTAAATGTTTGATTGCACATAGTCGGAATTTTCTGATGTGGAAACTGCTCCACTGGAGAACTTTGAACAGGCTCTAATCAAACAACACTTTGGGGCGGGTTTTTTTTCCCCCCTTCAGCTTCACCTATAACAAGTCAAAACATCTGTTAAAATTCAATCAGAGCAAAACTGGCTGAAAAAATTAAAATTGGGGGTGTACAATTAAACGTCTGCCCACGTTGCAGCCAGGTGGGACGGGGGCTCTGCTCGCAGGGTGGGGATCTGGCCGGCACAGGCTGCAGGGAGCGGGGTCCCGCAGGGGCCTCCCACCGCCCCGTGATCCCGCCACAGGCACCACGCGGGTGCCGCCACTGCCGCAGTCCCTGTGTCACTGCGAGCCGCACGCTCCCACTGGTGCTGCCGGGGATGCCACCACTGGGGACGATGCTGGTGGCCCGTCGGAGGTGCCAGCCCCGGTGTGGCACGGGGAGTCACTGGGTTTGTGCTGGAGCTGGCCCGGCTCCCCCCAGCAGAAACAGCCTTTGCGGCAGAAAGTGCCTTTTGAACCGCAAAGGACGTTTTCCTTATGCTTGATATCCTCTGATTTTTAGTAAAAATAGAAACACTGGAATTCCCGGGCTGGGTTCGTTTTCCTTCCTTCCTTTTCCACAGCAGGGCGAGGGGTTTGAGTGTCCCCAAGCCACGAGGGACAGCAGAGGGATGGAAAGCGAGAGGGAAACCCAAAATCCCGCGGGCACTCGGGCACAGGAGCACTTTCCGGCAGGGACGGTGTGAGCGGGCAGCCGGCAGCCGCTGCTCTGCGGTGCTAATCCCGGCCCCGGTAGGGCTCTGCCGTGCCACAGGTGTCCCCGCGCCGGACGGGGAGCGGTGGCACGTTTTTGAGGTCAGAAAGCAGAGTTTTCAGCAATTAGAGTGGCATGCCAAGATAAACCCCCGCTTCCTGGCGGGTCCGTTCCCATCAGCCTGTTTGGGTCCCGGCGAGACGGACCCTGGCGAGGGGCTCTCCGGGTGGGAACAGCCCGGCAAATTCTCTCTGCATGGGTGAAATTCCCTGTGCTACCGAGGTTATTATCTCCGAACAGGAACCAACAATATCCTTTCATTTAGGCACTAATTTGAACAATGTGTGCCGGCCGGGGGAGGAAGGGCGCTCGTTGCTCCAGAGCCTTTGAAAAATCCAGGCGGGAGCCAAACCAGAAGGAAAACAAAACCCCGCAGTGATGTGAGCGGCTCGGCCATGCAGGGCCACGGCTCGGTGCCGGTGCCAGTGCCGCAGGCTCCGGCCATGCTGCCAGTGCAAAGGGTGACGCTGGAAACAGCCGCGGTGCTGCCAGGCACAGGGACACGTGGGGCTCCAGGCGCCCCTGTCCCAGCTTGTGCCGGGGGAAAATTATCGTCCAGGCTGTCCTGGAGCTGAGAGCCCCGTCCATGGAGGGGGGGTGTGTGTATCTTTTGCCCACTGGGGAAATTTGCCTCCTCCGCTTGACCAGCTTGTTCAGCCTCGTAATTACAGCTTCCATAGGGCTGGAGGGTGCAGTAAAACACTTCTAAACGTTCTATCGTAAAGCTCACACTAAGCACGAGAAAAAGTTGGTGTGTGTAATTGATAACTATAAAAACATTTTAATTTCCGTTCTTCAGGAGCAGACAAGACAAACATGGCAGGGGGAAAGGAGCACCCACTGATGGCACACGTGTTCCCTGCCGTTCCCCACACTGACCCGGGGGCTGGTGGCAGTGTCTGACAGGCTGTGGCCACCTCACGCTGCACGGTTTGCAGTGGGACCAGTGTGGGTCGCAGTTGTTCCCAACAGGGATCTCAGCATATGGCTGGCAGCATCGTCATCCCCATCCCATCCCATCCCATCCCAATCCCCATCCCATCCCATTCTCATCCTCATCCCCATCCCATCCCCACCCTCATCCCCATCCCTATCCCTGTGCCTGGTGGGATGCAGCATCCCATTCCCACTGGCTGTTCTGGTGCTGGTCCCTCCTGGACAAACCCCGCGGGGGCTTGCAGGGGGAGCCGGGGGGATTTCTACTGTATTTACTCTTAAATTGTAGCCGTTATGAATATTCACACCCGTGTGGGGAGAGCAGGAGCGTTCCCCAACGGGGATATCAGTTGGAACATCATCTAATTGATTATGTGGAAATTGCTCCTGGTGGAAAGGGAAGCCCTTGCCTTGCTCTCGGTGAATTAATTTAGCTTGTGCCATTCTTCGCTGTGCTCAATTAATCTTGTTAAAGTGATATAATTTTAGCTCATACTTCACACAGAGGGGTACCGGGGGAGGCCCTGGCTGATAACGACGGGAGGTTAGTTAATGATGGGGTAATTGGGGCTTGGACCCTTCATGGGATGGATGGTGGTGGGAGAGGGGCTCCTGCCCACCCTGGTCCCGATGTGCAGGATGGGCCCCGGGACCGGCAGGAGCCCAGGGTGCCGTCCCTGCCGGGGGGGCCGGGGCCACCAGGATGCGGGACGCCGGGTGCCATGGCGGGGACGCGGGGCGGGTGCCGGCGCTGTCCCCAGCTCTGCGCTGAGACAAAGAGCGTCGGCTCCCGCGGCCCCCCGGCAGCTGGCGTGGGGGGACGTAATCCCACAAAAGTCCTACTCCGGGGGGATCAGCGGGAGAGGTGAGGGGCACGCCGCCGAGCCCCCACCGCCGCTGCCCCTTTCTATCCCCGCTATTGACCGCCTAAACAGTTCTTTGGTGATTACAATGTAAATATAGCTTTTCATGGAGTAAAGGCCTTTTATGGGATCCACACACACTTAACCACTTAACCCTGGCGACAAAAAGAGCAGTGAATTAGCTGTTTAGAGGCTGCTCGTGCAGAAAAGCGGGGCCTGAATAGGATTTGGGGATCTCTGTGTATCAATTGCTATGCTTCAGGGGCCCTCAATGGGGCTTTTGGCGTTCGAGCATGTGCCAAAGGGCTCGCGTGGGTATGGATAGAGTGTCACAAAAAAA
>VXBH01000716.1:240856-267528 GCA_013400035.1 Rynchops niger
AAGGAAGAAAAAAAGCAGCTGCTTCTCTCTAATAAAACAATGATTTATTCATACTTGGGGAAGGGGCGGGGGGACATGGGGAAGTGCTAAAGCGATGCTCGCCCTGCTCCGTGCCCGGGAGATGCTCGGGGGCCGAGCCTGCCTGGGGAGCAGGAGGCACAGGGACCCCCAGAGCTGCCCACGGGGACCCCCGGAGCTGCCCATGGGGACCCCCAGAGTCACCCATGGGGACCCCAGAGCTGCCTGTAAGGCAGAGCCAGATCCTGCTGTAGCCCCAGCGAGGGGGTCCCTGTGGCTCTGCCCAGGCACCTTTTGGGGGGTGCAGGAGCCAGGGGCTGGGGGACACCCCCTCTGCTCTTCCCCTGCCCCACGGGCACTGGTGGCAGCCGGTGCCTCCCCTGCCCCGGGCGCAGCAGCGGGGCCATGCGCAGGCACAGATGCCGGGGGCGACACAGGGCTCGGTGTGTGGCCCCCCCATGCCCGAGACAAGGCATTTTGGGGCTGGCACTTGGTGTTCCGGGTTAAGTGAGCCCAGGCTGCCATGGCTGTACTCACCAAGGGATGCTGCAGCCGGGAAGGACCCCCGTCCCGCCGGGGTGGGCAGCCCGAGCTGGCGGGGGGTGGCTGGGTCAAGCAATGGGGGCCCGGGGTTCAGCTGCCCCCCAGCAGCACTCGCTGCCGAACAAGAGGAGCCTTCATGGAGCGGGGCCGGGGGGAGCAAACTCAAAGCAGATCTGAAATGAATGGCCTGAAACGAGGAGAGCTGGCCGGACAAAGCCAGGGCTGGGAGTGGGAACAGGGGGTTGCGGGGGGGTGAAAGGGCAGCAGCACGTGGCCGGGTGCGTGGAAGGAGAGCAGTCGGCACCAGCAGCAGCCGGGCTCCTTCCTGGCGGGACGCGGGCGTCCCCACGGCAGCGGTGGGCGCGCAGGGCCAGGGCGCAGAGCCAGGAACATTCGCCTGCGTGGAGCAAAGCTCAGGGGGTGCCAGGACCCCGGCACGGCCGCTCGGCATCGCCGCTCCATGGTGGGAAAGGGACACCGGAGAGACACCAGCGGGTCCCGTCCCTCCTTGCCGGGCCACAACCAGGACCCCTCTGATGTCACGAAGGGCTGAGGAGGAGCAGACCGTGTCGGGCTGCCACCCTATTTTTAGGCCAGATGGAAGGATGAAAGAGAAGGGGGGAGGCAGGGCAGGAACAGGAATGAAAGACAAACAAACGCCAAGCAGATGTTGGGAGCGATGCTCTTCCCCTCGCAGGGTGCGTGTGCGGCTCCCGGTGACACCGGCTCTGCCGCCCTCGACCCCCAGAGCCCAGGGGGCCGTGGGGGAACAGGGGCAGAGCAGGGAGCCATGTCCCCTCCTGCTCGTCCCCTGTGGCCAGGGTTCACACCGTCACCCCGGGCAGTGGTGCCAGGCTCATGGGGTGCCCTGGGGGGGGCACGGGGCCATGTCCCCCTTCCAGTCACCGTCCTCGGCAGTGTCTGGCAGTGGGGACAGGCAGCTGCGGGCTCCGGGAGCTCCGCTGACACCGCGACGGTGGATGATCTGGTAACAACTGCGCAGACGGCGAGGTTTGGCTGTGGATCTTGCTGTTGAGTTCTGAATTAAAAACACCTCCGTGGTGAACATGGCAGAGCTCTAGGGATGAAGCTGGTCCTTTATGGAGCGGACCCGGTGCCTGGCTCACCCCCCAGCCCGTGGGCATCAGCCGGGGCTGTGCCAGCCCCCGCGCATCCCTGCTCTGCCCTTCTTCCATGCCTGATGCTTTCTCAAGGTCTTGCTGGACCAGGGTCACCACCAGCCCCACACCGGGGTTTGTTTTGGTATCTCCAGTTTCCATTCAAGCTGGAGACACCAGACACGTCGCTCACAGGCTTTCAGCAGGAGCCCCGGAGAAGACCCAGCACAGACAAATCCCAACCCCTCCAGACTTCAGGAGGGTTTGGCGCCTCACTGCTGGCTGATGAGTATCAAATCCAGCTCCTCCAGCCCTGCTTTTGCCCCCTGCAGATGTTCGGAGGTCTTTGCCAACTGCATTGACCCCATCTAATCTTTTCTTCCTTCCTTTTCTTTTCCCTTGCCAGCAGCAGGGGATGGGGCGACGGATCGGGCTGGGGGCCGTTTGCAGCCTCGGGAGCTGTTATCATATTTGGGGGCTCGTGTCATCCCGTCTCCGAGGATCACCAAAGCTCAGCAAACCCGCAGGTGGAGCGAAGGCTACCAAAATACAGCCAGTGAGATCATCTTCCCTCCCCACCACCCCCTCCCCAGATGCCTCGCGCAGAGCTTTGTACCGAGAGCATCGCCTTCACGTCATGCAAAAATGGGGAACACATGGCAGCTATAATTGCCTGTTGCTTTAGTTATCTTCTGTACGTTGCCTTTGGTTGGGGTGTCTGCAGCCGTGGCCGGTGGAGCCGGGAATGTGCATCCTGCTGTGGCCGGGATGGGATGGGAAATATCCTGGATGCCAAAAATTCTACCCGGATTCTCAATGGGGCTGCTGCTGCGGGGCGACTCACCGAGGCACCTCGGCACGTCACCTCACAGCAAAATCAAGCAGTGGCACCATCCCATGCCACCACCCATGATTTTTCAGGTGGAAAAAGCCACCCAAAGCGGCAGGTCCCTTTATCTCCCATCCCAAGGCAGGGATGGGGGATGTACGAGCCAGGATCGGGCCCCCGCGCCCCATCCAGGCTGGCTGGGCTGGAAGGGAAAAAACACTTTTTTTTTTTTTTTTTTTTTCCCCTCTAATCTGGTGTTTGATTGCAAAAGGTCGGCGGGTTTCAAAGCCCTCCTTCAGGCTTCGTGTAAAATAGGACTGTGGAAATACCAACTGCGTGTATCCTGAGCAGCTGGGGAGGTGGCGTGAGCACCTGGGTGGCTAATTACGCTTCCAGTCTGCGTGAACTGGAAATTAGGCCGGGCAGAAAGATGCTGCTCTGCTGGTCCACGCCGCACTCCAGCCGGGACCTCGGGACTGGGCACGGCCCAGCGGCCACAACCAGCCACACCAGGATGCCGCGGGATGCCCGGACTCCACGCAGCATCCTCCCATGGCAGAGCTGAGGGTTTGGGTGCTGCCGGCGGCTTGTGAGATGCTGGGTGGGTGCGAGGACACACGTGAACACGTGCACGTCTCCCCCTCCAAAGGGAACACGCCTCTCGGACACAGCTGCTCCATCACCACCTGCACGAACATCATCAAATACTGAAAAATCAATGGGCCACTGTAAGGGAAGCAGCACCGAGCGTGTTGCATGAAAAGAGCCTTGAGGAGCAGAAAGAAAAATATTAGCTAAAAATAAAATTAATCGCTAGCAAAGCTGTAAGATTTGCTTCTCACCCCTGCCCCCCCACCCCGTGCTGCAATCTTTTATGTCGTTTTCTTTAATTACAGCTGGTTTAGATCTCTGCTGCCTGGAGAAGCGTAGCTGGAGTTAGCCATAAACTGGGCTTCTGGATGATACAAGAGAAAATAACAACCCCCAAGGACCGACCATCTGTCCACACAGAGCACATGCAATGTCATAATTAATACTAATGACTAATAGTTAATATAGAACGAAACTTTTGCTTTACAGGTCACCTAATAAACCCAGCCCCGCTGCCAGAGCTACCTCCCATGTCACAGGCTCCGCTCGGATCGGGACATCCCAGCCGTGCCCGGCTCCTCGCAGGAGCTGGCGGGTCCCAGGGAGGGAAGGTCTTTGCCAAGTTTCGATTTCCCGATTTGATTTCAGATTGCTAATTAAATGCCGGCACCCACTCCTACCGGCCCAAGGCAGCACCAGTCCCGCAGGGTTTTCTTTTCCCCCCCTTCTCTCCTTAGCGAGGAACTCAATCGCCTGTTAGTAACACAGGGCTCTTGCTTTACTATATTCTTACACGGTATTTCTTGAGTTATCTACTCCCTTTCAGTTCGACTATAGCCATTTCTGCTGCTCTGTCACGTTTCCTTTTACTGTAAGGGAGAATGCAAAGGAAAAGAAGCAGATGCTGAAAACATCACCTGCCCCGCTCTGAAGCCAAGCGCACGCTAAAGCCATTTCCATGGGCCCAAAACCGTGCGCCATTCATCACTCCTGGAGAAAGGATGCACCCGCTAAGGAGCGGGCTGAAAGCCAGAGAAGGTAAATAATTGTGCCCGGGCTGCTCTGGAAGACACGCTCCTGTCCCCACGCGTGGATGCCCGGGGGGCTTTTTGTCCTTTAACCCTCGTAGCGGGTCTGGGACAAGTGATTAAAGGTGCGGGACAGACGAGGTGCAGAAGCTCACATGATAAGCACACACAAAACATACAGCACGCTTCTTTTCACGTGTCCACTCTGACATAATTTTTCACATGTTGGAAATACTGATGATTTTAGCCTGCGTCCATCTGGTTTCCCAAATAACCTGTCTATTTGATAAATAACATAAATTAAATTAGACAAGACAAACAAATAGTTTTTTTTCTCTCCCCCTTTCAGTCTCTTGGCAAAAAAGGAAGAAAAAAAAGGGGGGGGGGGAGAAAACATAATTCAGTGACTGCCTTGAGCCCCCCAGGAGCCGTGCGGTGGTGAAAGCTATGATTATAAACGTGTCTGCAATGTTAACCTTTAACACAGAGCGAAGGCCGCTCCTTCCTCTGCTTGTAAGCTCTTTTTTAATTTCTCCACTACCATTTGTGCTCCTGAGGGCTCGTTCTCTCTGCAGACTCGGCAGGGAACATCGCCCGCTCGGCAGCGTTCCTCTCACCGATGCTCCCGCACCGCAGCCGAGGACCGGATCAGATCCCAAAGGCTTTAGTCCCGTCCCTTGCATGGGTGAGGGAAACTGAGGCACAAAGAGCTGTTAGTTATCACAGATGCCCAACTCGGATGAAGACCCTGGTGTCCTACCAAGGTGCAGCTACTTTTTGCAGCCATGCAAAGCCAAAACCAAACATCATCAATCCCAACTCCCAGCTGTAACTGCCCCGAGTTCGCAGGAGACACGACTAGAGGGGAAAAGCAGCAAAGGCAGGGGAAGGAGCTTTTCCTTCAGCCCAGGAGGGCCCTGCCGAGGCTGTTTCTGCGCAGGCTGAGATGCCCCAGGGCTGCGCACAGGACCCTCCTTCCCACCCCGTCACCCCTCTCCAACTCAACCCTCCCTCTGCCTCTCCTTCCCAGCCCCAGACTGCTCTCGGCACCTCCAGCAGCAACGGGGGGGGGGGATTTTTCTCCCCATTAGCACAGCGGCATCATCTCAGTGCCAGGAGGGGCGAGCTGAATCGATAGTTGAAAATGAGAAGCCGAAGCGGCGTTAACGTGCCAGACGGGCGGTGGGGGGGCAGCGAGATGGATGAGAGGGGGTCGGGGACGGGTGGGAGCACAGGCGAGGGGCAGCCCAAACCCCAGCTCTCCTCCCCACTGGGACCACGGAGTCTGGCACAATAAGCAGCAGCATCTCAGGACGCGTTCAAACGCTCCTGCTAGTGACATTGCGGCTCCTACAGGATCAGCCCTGCCTCCCCAAGCACGACATGGAATACATCGCCCTGCAAGGGATTTCTGGGACACGATTTAGTGCTCACCAGCAGCATCCGAACTCATAAAAGGCTGTTGGGGAGGGGTGGGGAAACATTTACTCTGAACAACAGTAGCCAAAAACCTTCCCATTCTACATATTTAAATTTAAAAACTCTTCAAGGCCAACAATATTTTTCTACTCTTGTCTCTAGAACAAGGAAAACATGTTTTGAAGAGAAAATTCTAAAAGGAAAGTGAAACAAATGCCATCCTTGTGGCTAGCACACGCTGAGGAGACCAGTATAGACCACTAGGACAAAGCCAACCCTCTGAAGGCGCTCTTCAAGCTACTACCTTCTAATGCAAAAAGGTAGCAATTACTATGTAAATTTAATCCTTTGCAATGCCATAGAGCATGGAAAACTAACAATTTCCCCTTGAGTTAAGAGTATAGTCTAAGCTTTAATCATTCTTCCTTCCCCTTTTGCCAAAGGAAGAGCATTCTCTTGCTGCTCTCTAGTGGCAGGCTTTACTGCCAAACTTAAGAGAAGATGATGAATTTTGCAGCTTCCAATGGTTTTGCCCAGTAGATCTGGGCTGAATTAGTACAACTTAGAAATCAGTGCAAACACTGTGATAAAGAATTCACAGGATATTCAGACATCTCCTGTCAGTTACGTTGTTCTTCAACAAACATCTGATCAATGACCTTTCCTCCCCCCACCTCCCATCCCAAATCCAGCTATACTAATTATTAGAACTGCACGCCTCAAGCTAAAGAAACTTTTGCCTAAGAACTAGCAAAACCAAAACTATTGTAGCAGTAAAAATAAACATATTCTTAGGGCTGAGAATTTTATGCAAACTTAAGTGGAAGACTTAAGAATTTACACTCCAATAATCACAGGGAGATTGTTTTTGCTGTATTCCAGTATTATGGCAGCTGTTCCTAGTGAAAGGCTTAGCTGTGGCTACCAAAGGAAAGCAGCAATGAAAACAAAACAGAGACAGACAAACATTTGGGGAAAAAAACCCCACCTACACACAACCAAGTGAAATCCTGTAAGTCCAACTGCCTGCAAAATTAAAAACATGTTTTATTGTGAAGTTGCACTCCAATTAGTACCATAATTCTTTATTAACATAATATACAGTAAAATATTTTACATGTAGCACACCAGGTGTACGCTTACGATGTTACAAAAATTTACAGTTGAGGATACTTCTCTGACAGAGTCGGCAATCTAAGCGTGTGCCATCGGGCCCTAGAAAGACGTTTAGTGGTACAGAGCAGGCCCTTGTGTGACCACGGACCGGTCTCCAACCCGTTCAATACGTCAGAGGTGTCAGAAATGCTGCATGTTCTGGCTCAAGTTTCTTTCATGCTATTTACAGTAGTTGTGAACGATGGTTCCTTATTATCTAATCTCCTTGTTCTAGAGGCGGCCTTTCACTACCAGCTGTTCAGAAATGGATGGTTTCTCTTGGATGAGGGCAGCTTGCACGAAAACAACAGAATGGATGACTTAGGAGAGTCTTCACTTGGGGAAAACAAACCAAACTTGCCCCACAAAAAAAGCGAATGAAGAACCCTGACACACCTCCTCTTCCTCTCCCACATCTGTTATTCACATTCTTTCCTCTCCAGACACACACATTCATATGCACACGTAAAAATATAAACAGTAATAAAAACTTGGAAAGAAAGCCTTACCCACTGCCTGATAAAAGGCTGGGACCTTTTCTAAAAGTGTACATTTCAAATATAAATTAGAGCTTCTTAAAACGTCAAGCTAATAAATGCTTAACATTAGAGAAGACACTGGAGGAAGCCACGGCTACCTTCATGCCGCAAGTGTAAACAACATATGTCCTGCCATAGTTAACACCGCTTTCTTCTTACCCGAAACTGCAGAAATACCTCCTTCACCTGTGCTTTAAGCTAACTGCAGCATTTCTGCATCATACCCGTCGCATGAACGGTACTTTCAGATGGAACCGACACCAGCGAGACACCCGAGATTCTGCGAGGACAGTTTACAGTAGTGTAAGTTTCCCTAATGCTTGGGAAAGAGTAAGTTAGCATTTCATTCTGAACCAAGCATGGGGTTTGTGCTCACATTTGCCACGGAGCACTGAGAAAAAACAAAGGGGAATAAACAAGACCATTGCCTGGAAATTACTGGAACTTGTGAATTAAGTGGCAGCAGGAGAACATAGAGTGATTTGTTTACCTTCCTGACAATTGCTGGCAGATTTGCAAAACAAACCACAACTGGCAGAGAGAGGAGATACAACCTCTGGCCCTAAACAGAAATATTCAGCTCTCCAAGTACTGGAATATGCTTCGGCTTTGACTTGTTTCCTCAGTGCTGTCTACCCTGGGCCGTTTGGCCAGAGACGTTATCACTGCGGTAGGACCTCTTTTCTTCACCTACAGGGGAGTAGGATACATGAGCATATACAAAATCTCCAAAAAGTTTAATTCTGAATTATCAGAGAATTATTTGCTGTGAGAGCACATGGAAGGAACTCACAGAGAATATTTCAAACAGCAGCGCTCTGAACGACTTGGCAGGGCTTAGTGCCCGTACGTTTAAATAATCTACACAACTGGCAGCACATTCCACACAATCTTTACCTGAAGTTTTGACTTCTCCTTTGCCTCTTCGCTCTTCTCTGGGGAAAGTGTATGAAAGACAAAATTCCTTGAATTTCGAGGTGCGTTTGGATTAAGTTCTGACATTGCTGCGAGTTTCTGAAGGACAGCTTTAGGTCTGTTCAAGAGAGACCCATTTTTTATCTGAAGAACAAAGAAATGCTGCATTAAACCACTCCCACGAACAAGACAGCTCTTTGAGCAGGTTACTCTTAACAGAAAAGACCGCTCCTCACTGAAGTGCTGCTCACTGCCACACAAACCAGAAGAGGGCAGAACCTAGGCTGAGCTGACTTTGCTGGGTTCTACGGACGCAGTTTGGAAGCACCATTTTCAGAACCGTTACCAACCTGGATGTCACTGGCAGGTCTGAACGCTTCAAAAGGGTTCCTGGGTAAGAGCGCTGTGTCTTGTACCACCACTGCTGGGCTCGCTGGCAGAGACCAGGAGGAAAATGTCAGTTTCTGAACTTCACTTGAAAGAATGTAATTTTGTATCAACTGAAGAACTTAGAATTGCCAACAGAGGGTAAAAAACATAGGGAAAAAAATAAATCTGCATCAAACTATACTATGAGCCACACAACTGATAGGTGACCGGCAATTAGTTCTATCAGTTAGAAGGGAAAATTTGGTTTTGAAACAGCTTTGCACACTTGGGAGTCATGTTTTTGCTGCAACCAAGGAAAAACTTAAATTTATTCTCACTCCATTACGTAGTTTTTCTTTAAGTCACAGGTACTTGGAGAAACTGCTAAGCTGAGTGTCACTTAGAGTCTACTCCGTGACTTAAAAGGCAAGCAAATGAAGAATAAAAGACTACACAAAGATGTAGAGGAATTCACTTCCACTCTACTATTTTTTTTTCCAGAAGCAGTGTACTATTTTATTAAGTAAATACACACAATTATCATCAGCCTCGCAGCTGCATGTTTTCAATGCTTTTACACCTTTAGCTTTTCAAGTTCTGGAAGACCTGAGCTCAGACTGGCATAAGAAAACTTAACACTAGAGTTTTCTGATCCGTGGCGTGCTTCACTGGAGACCACAGGTGACAACTGGAAGTTAAACTTTCTTTCTCTTATTTGATTGTCACTTCAATAAAAAGTAAGCTTACCTTTCTTCTGTAGTGACTTAGCAGTTACTTTTTTTGCTAGTTTCATGAATTGGCTGTCTTCACCAATTTCTTCCTCCTCCTCTTCCTGCTCTTTATTTTTTTCCTTCTGTAGCAGAGAGAAGACACTTTGTAAAACTGAAAGAGTTCATACTAAAAATTAACATTTCATTCAGTATTTTAAGTAGACCAAGTCTTTTCATTATGTAAATTAATAAATTAATTTTTATTTACTTTCTACTGTAAAAGTTTATTGCAATTTCTCAGATATTTTTTCACCTTCATTCTATCAATGAACATCAAATGTGTAGCATCACATTCAGCTGACAAATCTGACCTAATACGGAAACTTCTAAAACTTCGAGTTATGCTCCAGCACAAGAGACTCATTTCAGCTTTGAAGCCGACTTGTTTTGCCTTGTTTTGCCATAGCTCTTTTCCCTCTCCCTTCTGAATTCTCTGTACGATACTTGTAGAAGAGAAAGAGCAGAATTCACAATGAAAAACAGACATTTACAAAGGGCATTTTTTCCAGAGTTTAACTTGAGGAACTAACAATTTTACATCTAGCAACAGTATAAAGACCGAGCAAGGTGCCTTTCTTGAAGCTAATTAATACCTGCTCACGAAGCCACTGTTCTCGTTCAAATCGCTCTTTCCTCCATTTCGCTTCTGTCTCAAACTGCTCATTTTCATCATCATTATCTGAATCTCTCTGAAACAAGTCAATCTGTGAAGCATAATCTAGACAAAGGAAAAAAAAAGAGCTATCAATTTTAAGAGAGGCATAAAATATGCAGATTAGTAAAAAAATCCCAAACACCCAAACAAACAAAAAAACCCCAAACCAGAACCCCTCAACCCAATTTAGTTCTGAAAGACTTTATTTACTTCTGAAGGACTACCGAGTGCTATTTCATACACACACACGCTCTTTCCAATCCTTCACCCCCATCTGTTAACTCGGGATCAGAAAGGCACCTATGTTTTTCCATCTGAATCTCCTCATTCTGCCAGGGCCATCACTGTGCAGGTCACCATCGACGAGGTATCTCTCCTGGTACAAGCGTAACTGACGCTTGTCGTCATCGAGCATTGCCTTCCTATCAACACAGACGGAAAGGGACCAGGTTAGACCAGATTATACCCGAGCCATGACTTCACACACACAAATATAAACTAGTATTGTCACCAACATGTGAAATTTCTGTATTTGATTTTCTAATTCCACTTCATTAGGGAGTTCCTCATCAATAACCTCGTCTTCATATTCATTCAGGTCTTCACCATCATATTCATCCTCGCTTCCCACATCACTCCCTGACAGCTCTGCTTCGTCTTCCATGAAATCTTGCAGTTTTCTATAAAGGAAGGTTAGAAGAGTTCAGATTGGTAGACCAATAATAATCACACGAATCTTCTGAAAGCAAGATTTGTTTTTTGACATAAAATGAACACATATCCTAAATGAGAAATTATTAATTTTTGGTAAGACTAAGACGTGAGTTCTTGCACATTTACACATACAGCCTGCCAACATGCAACACCCCGAATTGTCATCCACCAGATTCCTTGCCAGTCACCTACCACATGTGATGACAACGGTAACTGCCAATTACATGTTTTACTTAGAACAAATAAAGCTCTTATGGCATGAGGAATTACAGCAATACTCTTGCGCACCTTTTGTTGGTCAAAAAATGTTGCATTGCTTTCATCGTGGCTTTTTTATTTCCATCCATAGTGAAAATTATAATGGAAAACCTCTATAACCCACCAGCAACATCGTTAAACTCATGCAACGTGACAGCACCAAAGCAAAAAACCAGCCAGAGTCAACACCATATAAAGCTACTAATGCTGGGGAGGGAATAATTATATGCTATTAATATTCTATTCTGCCTGGCAGGTAAGATACAAAAAGGATGTACTTACAGTTTTTTCTTCAAGCCCTGTCTATGTCTCAGCAGTTCTTCTTCATCGCTGCTTTCTGCTTCTTCAGCATCACTATCTCCACTTTTTTCATCCTATCAAAGAGAAAGTTTTCAGAGATTAAGGAGTTTCTGAAAGTGGATTGCTTTGTAATGACAGCTTCTTCTGTTCTTCAATCAATAAACAGACTAAAACACCACAGATTTTTCAGAGGATTTGCTATATACAGTATATCATAATATTTAGGACACATTTTAAATGATCCAAACATTGCTCTTAAACATTTCAGTAGCTTCCTACAGAAGTCATGATATTTTGCATTGATGGTTATATAAAAAAAGCTTAAGCAGATAAATGGAATTCTCTGTCAGAATGCTGCAGCAGTTGCCTTGCTCCATCAGTTCATACCTCTGCGCTATCAAAGGCGTTGTCATCTGTTACAAGCTGAAAATCACCAAATTCTTCTTGCTCCTCCTCATCTTCCTCTTCCCTAGGGGAAAAGTAAGTGAAAGAAACACACATTTTCACTTCACCTCCAATGATGGCTTTGCAATAATTCAAGGCAAAATTTCAAACGGCCACATGAGCTGGTCTTGGGCAATTACCTGTGAGTGCTCAAAGAGCTACAGTCTCTCAACAGCATTTAGCTTTAAATGCCCAAAAATCCCCATGAGCATCGACCTTTTAAGACCTCAGGTCTTCACTGGCAGAAACCATGGGACAAGCACTAACTTCTGAGTTTGTTTCCCTCTAAGATTCCTCTTGGTTCCCTCTACTATTCCCATGTGCTAAGTCTCATTATCCTTTTGTCAGGCAACCTTACACCCTTCCCGTTTTATCAACAGAAAAAATGCAAGTATCCAACTCACATTTCATTATGGTTCCCGTAGTCTGGCAACAGCCCAGAACAGACCCCAAAAGCCCTACATTCTAACCGTCTTTTCCCAGTTTCATGAAAGTTCTTCAACACTTCTTTTACTATTAGTGAAAGACAAAGAAGAATTTCCCTTCACGGGAGCTGGGGGAAACAGCGTATGTTGCTGATTTAAAGAGCGACTGCTTTACCTCCAAAACAGACCGCACTTTGAAATGATGTCAAATAAGAAGACACATTAAGAGGGAAGCAAGACAGCTATCACTAAAAGTGTTTGTAAATTTGAGGAAGAACAATGCTAACCTGTCTGTGGGAAAGGAGCCCGAACAAAGTGCTAGAGCTTCTGCCATTGGATCTTCTATGTCACTGTCTTTTTCCGCCTTGGAAGATACCGAAGATGCCCACGTTGGAGAACCTGCTGCAAAAAAGTAGTAAGATGGCAACTTAGACAGATACACTTCTACTCTTCAAATGTCAGAGGGCATCCTAGAAATGACAGTTAACATGCTCCCATAAAATGCAACAAATCATTAGAGCTCTCAGAAGTCTCAGAAGTTCCACATTGTGCATGAGTGCTCAGAACTAAAAGGGACCTTAGTGTAAAGCTTATAAATCAAGCAACTAGCAAAGCTGAAAACAGAATTCAGGACGTACTCTGAGACACAAATTTTCCCGAGCAAAGACTGAGCAATTCTTCCATGTTCTGCTTTTTGTTGCTGCTGGTATTCGGCACATGTTCAGCTTGGCTGCTAAACTGTCCAGAACACAAGTCCAGTAATTCATCCATATTGGCATCCATTGCATTCTCATCCATACTCGCCAGAGGCAGCTGATGCTTTGAGGACTGGTATTTATTCCGATGTTGTCCAACATTCAAGAACCTGAAAGAAAGTCTGTAGTTAGAAAAGTCTTGCTGGTCTGTATGTCCTATTTCTGTTAAAGGACACAAAATGTCACCTTTTACACCTATCACTTACCCATCTGCATCAAGCAGCTGGCTCTGAGTGTCATCTTCCAGAGAAAACTGAAACTGTGACTCCCCAGCCCCCGGAAAGAAACTCTTCGGCTCAGGAGAGGCATTATACAGGTCCTGGGAATCTTCTATGGGAAGAGAGGGCTCAGACGTCTTTCCTGAGCTCTAGTCAAAGGAATGTAAAATATACAAATTATTTGTTTTGCAATCCTAGAAGTCAAAAGTAAGAATGGGATAAACACATTTAAGCTATTTTAAATAATCAACATCATGCAGGAGTTAAGTATGTCCACACTGCTCTAATAAATCACAGGAGTTCACTGACATCAGACGTTGTGTAGCCCGTGCAAGCATGCTTAAAACGATATTTATGATTTACACATTTTAGATACCAAAACCAGATTACAGCATCTTTTCTTTGATGTTTTTGAATGTGAATTTTTATAATGTCATTTTTATCCATTCCAATTTCAAACTCCAAGGACAGTTTGCTTTCCTGAAACCTTACTCATATAAAAGCATTTCACTAGATGCCTTCTCCTGGTATTACTTTTTTGATAGATATGACAGTCAGGATAAAATACATTTATTCACTACCCATTGTGTTAATATGTAATGGGAACAGGACTGAGAGCCTTGCCTTGGAAGCAGAGCTGATAAAGCTTGTTTTGAAAAAACCTGGGGAAGGCGACCTGAAACCTCCTGCTGCAGACAAAAAGGTCCCCCCACGTGACATCTGTTTGTTACAGGGCTGATAGGATGGAATCATGGAGCCAATCAACTCGAAGCTGCTGTTATGGCTGTTCTCTTTTGCTAGTGCTGGTAGAGAAAATGAATCACCATCCTCTGAAAAGAAAACAAGTATTTAAATACAGTGCTTAACAACTTTTTTTTTGGTGATCCAGTAAAACTTCAAGATACTGTTTTGCAACACAAACACCTTGCTAGAAATTCATTGTTCTGTGCTCATGTTGGATTTCTTCCTTCATAGAGGATGCATATTGCACTTTTTTTACTGAATTTCATCTTTATTTCTGTTTAATATTTTTTCCAGTATCGATTTGAACTTAACTTTCCTCTAGTTTTCTCAAGCCCTCATTTCTTTCATCAGTCTAAACTTTTATAATCACACTGTATTAACTATACAGGTGATGAAACAAGAAAAATATTGAATATCAGTCCCAAATAGAAACTTCTACGTGCGCCATGTAAAAAAACATGCTTGGTACAATAATAGTTCTACTTTACCTAACTTGGTAGGTCCTTTGTCTACAGCTTCTTCCATTTCAAGTTTCTCATCGGGAAGAGAATATCTGCAATTTATTAAATAAAAGGTATTTACTAATATATACAAGATGAATTGCTATTGTCTGTCAAACCAAATTGCAAAAAACAAGGTAACACACAAAAATACGTCTAGTACATTTTGATTAAGAAACAGCTTATTCCACTAAACAACAGCTACAGTCATTAAGTTTTTTTTAAAGAAAATATGTACGAATGCACATATACTTACTAGAAAAAGACAGAAAAAATACTTAGAGAAACTACTTTAAATCAAGACACCTATGTTTATTGATCAAATTTAAAATTCCTCAGGCACCATTTTTAAAGGTTGGTTTATTTACCCCATTTTGGAGGAGCTGTCCTTAAAAAGCATCAATGTAGATTCTGTTGAAGGTGGTTTGGGAACAGAATCACAGTGCACAGATTTCTCCAGCTTTTCTCCATCAATTGATTCTTTGTCAGTTTCTTTATCACCATCTTCAACGTGTTTCTCTTCTATATCTTCATTATCTTCCTCTGCTTCATCCAGCAGAAATTCCACATTCTAAAGAACATCCCCAAACACAGCAGAGATATGGTGATCATTGCTTTGATCTGTCAACTTCCTTGCATACTTTTCAAGAAGGTGTTTTAACAGAGGATGAAGGTGAGGGACATTCACAGTTCTTACATGCACCTATTCCACTCTGAGACAACCGACACAGAGGTGCTTGAAAGAGCCAAGCTATTCTGATCCATTTGAAAAGGAAAGGCCATGACAAACCCTACCCCAGATCAGACAGGTGACCTCCATTTGTCCCCTGCTAGCAACGAGCCAAGGACGTATAGAAAGAGAAAGTGTCACCAAAGTTTGTTTTTAATATTGTTTAGACAAATAAAGAAAATACTAATAAATTCAGTTTTAGACAATCCAAACACCAAACATACTAGCTGGATCGATTTTTTACCTTCTAGGAAGAATTCTTGGCAATTTCCCTAATATTTATAGCATACAAAAGTCTCGTTTAACTGGGGAGAAGCAGCAGAATTGAGAAGCTTACTAGGCGATGTAAAAGTGTTACACACTGACCTCATGATTGCCTTCTTCCTCCTCTTCCTCAGACTCATCTGTCATCTCTTCCTCCTCCTCCTCCTCCAACATCTCCTCATTATCCAGTTTAAACAATGCTTGCCGCTTTTGGCGTTCCTCAGTCCTGCGCAGTTTCATGGCCTCCTGGAGTTTAGCCTTCAGCACTTGTAGCTTTTCACCTGGACAGAAAGGAATAAATTAATATATTAGATGTACTACAGTGAATCCTTAACTTCACTGCCTTCAAGCATCCAATCTAATGTAGCTACACATATAGAAAGGGAATTAAAAAATTCCATGGTTTTAAGTGTTTTTATGCATTAATCTGCCAGCTAGAAGAGCTAGAGCAGTGAGTTTCGACAAGCTCAGTTTAGAGAGACAACACAATATCATGAATTCTCAAGATTCATCATTATCCGTAAGTGACACTGGTGCAGCACTCTGAATGAGAATCGGGTCTGTCCCTCCACTGCGTCTTTTGGGAACAAGAGCATCCAATTGCCGTGGGCAGAAGTGCTATAGCACATGAAATAATTAAGAGCAGCTAAAAATAACACATGCCCATAGAACCAGCCAAATAATCTATTTCTTGTAACGGATACTATGGGAGAGTCACATTCCGCACATATTTTTATTTGCGAATACATAAAATTCTACTAGAAACCACAGTATAGAAATAAGGAAGCATGAGAGATCTAATAAATGGTAGTAGTTCACAAGCGGTCTGAGAGTTACACTCAGAGGGCTGATGGAAAACAACAGTGCAGACAAATGTTTATATGGATTTTTGTACAGATGGGCATAAATCCAGAGAAAAGCCATAAAGATCTGACCGAGGCTGTCCTACACCAGCCAGTGCTATTTAAGAGGTTTATCAAGATTAATTTTTAAAACAGGGCTCTCCATTAGAGGGAACACACATACTAATTTTACAGATGAAGATGGCTTCATTTGCATTTCATAGGGCAGCATTGGGAAAGGGTAAATGAGAAATAAGAAAAAAAAAAAATGGAGGAAGAGTTTTCCAGTTCAACCATCATCACTTCTCCTCCCAAACCAACCTGGCTTCGTGTGGACTGTTTCATCCAGGCTCTCTGCAGCTAATACTGCTGGCACCACGTCTGCTTTCAGTTCCTCTTTTCCTTCAGATGTAGTCTCCTTACGAATAATGTTCATGTTTACAGTCCGTTCAACTTTGGATTTTGACGTTTTAAGAGTGTGCTTCAAGAAACGTGCTTTCAAGGCTTCTAATTCTTTAAAATACAAATTAGTTAAATATCAAAATGCAAGTTTAATTGATAGCATTTAAAAGCATTGACTGCTAAAGCTGTATGAAGAGTAGGTCTTGAGATTATTTTTTTCAAGGAAGTCAGTTAAAAACTAAACCTTTACTATTTTAATATTTGCAAAACCGTTCTATTTGAGTAACAAAACAATAAAACATTACAGCATATTTTGTTCTAACTTGTACTTAATTGATATTAGCTAATATTAAATTACCTTAGCATTAACTGTGATTTATCCACAAGAGCTCAGTTCACTTCCACTCTAGCCTTCCAGCCACCAGGCTTCTCTACATTTCTGTTAACACAGATATCTAAAACCAGACTCATGCCTGACAAAAACACTCTTTCTTGGCAGAGGTCAGTTTCCTGCATGCACAGAAGCAGCATCCAATCCGGACATCTTCTCAATATCTTCTAATACATAATAGATTTAATGGAATTATAGAATTACCTAACCATTTGCAATCTTTCCCTGAATCAAGGTCAGCTATTTAATATTGATTAATAGACGTTCAAATTCCAGTACCTAAAAAGACATTCAAAACATTCCTGCTATAAAAGTAAATTTTCCCTTGCTACCCAGCCTTGCCTTTTAACAAAATCCATGGTAAACACTCTGGAACACAGGCCAATTTTGTTTCCAGAAAATGCCTGTACGCCTTGTTTTGAATCAACTTGAAAAAAGTGCTCCCATGTGCTTTAAGTACCAACATAATCCACTATAACAAAATGGAAATAAATCATCCATCATTAAATAGCATTCTGAGCAGAGCATTCCTTCAAGCTTTCAAATATTAAGGACTCAGAACTTCCCTTTTAAACATTAGCTGAAAGAAAAGGGATACCAACATCAAGAAGAGAAACTGTGCTGTCAGGTAAACATGCTTGACTTTTCCACCTCCTAAACATTTCTCAGAGATTTTCCAGTTAAATTCAGATTAACTCTGCTTCCTTGGGCAGATATAACAGGATTACAACAATAAAAGTGATACCTTTATTTGAATCGGCTTCATCGAGGTTTATAAAAGATTCATTGCCAGAGCAGATTCTTGGCCTGATGGACAGGTCTATTCCCAGCTCACGAAGTTTATCCAACTTGGACTTTCTCACTTTTTCAGGTTGTGCCCCCAATCCAGGCCCCACTTCTTGATTGCTTTTTTCACATTCTAAGTCTGGTGCTTCTTCATCTCTTTGCTCAAGGGCATCTCCTCCAACCGCTAGGGGAATTTCATTCTCTTTTTGTGCACCACAGTCAGTGCTTAGGAAGTTAGAGTGCTGCTGTTCTTCCACGTTATTATCAGCTGTTACAGTCCTAGCTGTATGGGTCTCATCACTGTCCTGCCTGGGCTTTTCACCACAGTCTTCTGACAAGTTCTTTCCTACATCAGCAAGAGGCTTGTTCACAGCACTATCACCCTCTCTGCCAAGGCTTGTTTCTGGTTCGTTAGCTGCTGATTGATCACCTTTGATTTGCCCATCTTTGCAATCCGTGCCCAAATTCTTAGGGTCTGCAGATTCTTCACTTAGGGATAGCTGGTATTTAGTGGACCTAAGGCCAGCAGAAAGAAATATATCACCCACGGCTATTGTGAAATGGGAAAAGAGGTTGAGAACAAACTCAGAGAGGAAGACATCATTTCCTAATTATTGTCCTTAATGTGTAGGAAGAGGTGAAGGACAGAAGTCTGGAAAACTTCATTTTGAGGAAATAAGGAAGTGTAGAGTAGCGTAACGACTTTGTATTAGTTACATTATCACTGGAAAAAATTCCTGAGAGATATCGTGACTTCAGTAGTTTAAGTATTTTACTACATATTACTCAAAAGAAGAAACAGTCCAAGTAAAATGTCGTGGTCCAGTCTAAACCACAGCAAAATAATTCTGCATGAGCATGTTACTTCATCTGGAGTTACTACTAAGCCCTGATTATTTCAACAGTATGACTGCGTCAAGAGTGCAGAATTGCCTTATGTTAACACTGACACACTCCTGATTTCCAGGTGTTCACAGAATTTAAGCCTAAGAAGTTTCTTAATAAAACTTCCCAGTCAAAGCAACAGCTAAAATTAAACCACATAAAATCTGTGAGTGTACACAGATCAGGTGTGTGCATCATACAACACCTATAGCATGCAACAGTCTGGTTATCCCCAAGACCAAAGCTGGCATCTCCTCAAAACTTATAAAAAAAAAATACAAGGAAGGTTTAAGTCCTTACTTCAGCAATGCCATGGCATTTCCTTGACATACGGGTCGAGGTCTACGCTTGAAAAAGTCGTGAATGCTTTTGGTCTCAGGCATGTGATATGGCAGAGAGACAGATGATTCTACCAGAGAAAGAAGGTGAAAAAAATTTAAAGAGTCAGAGGCATTTATTTGATACCTCTGAAATTCAAAGAAGCTTGACACAAGTATTTTGCAGCACGAGTTGGGAAAGTCTGGGAAAGAGTTCCAGCAGCAACAGTCCTGAAGACACAGCTAGCAACATGACCATGGATTCACTAGGAAACGAACTGTGATGTTAATATCAGAATGGCAGGACCAGTTTCAATTCTATTACATGCCTATCAAACTCTTTAAATATTGCACTAACTTTACACAACAAGTTTATCGGCTCAAGTGTTTGTACAATGACTTTTTTTTCATTAGTTCAAAAGATACCTTTTAAGAGGCCCTTGAATAAAAAGTCTTGCACCCTTCAACCCGGAGTAACTCATGGTAATTGTCCCCTGATTTTCTTACCAGCTATATCCCTCTATATAGAAAGAATTTAAGTTTTACCTCTAATAAGTCGTTGGGTCTCACTATGTAGTTGTTTAATGGCTTCTTTACTTAATCTTGCTGCTTTTCGCTCCTTAAGGAAAGAAAAGAAAGGCTTTTGAAGTCAAAAACAAAATATGGGACTCTATCTATATTTTCTAAATAGCTTATTTTCCCTTTCAAACAAAGCCAGAGTAACGCAGCCAGTTAAAAAAAAGATTAAAAATAGCGAATCGACAATAACATTGGACAGCATGCATACCAAAAAAAAAAAAAAAAACCCAACACATTTGAGTGACCACAACAAACAATGCAGAGCTTTAAAGAGAAGAATACTTTACCTTCCTTTTTGGTTCTTTTAATACAGGCTCCTCGTTCTCATCATCAAATACATGTTTGTAGCCTTCACCCTCAGAGAAGCGTTCTTTGTTCTACAGTGCATAAAAAGAGATTTGCTTATTTGTCTAGAGACACAGACAAACGAGAAAAAAGGAATTGTACAGAATCATCGCTAGTCATCAAAATCAGCAAGTATTCTTGTAAACCAACACAAATGCCCCATAATATTTATGGTAGATTTCCAAAGCTTCTACTGTAGCATTATCTTTGTAATTTTCCAAGACCACATCCCAACATCTTTAAGAATAAAAAGCAGAGTACTATTCTCTCCTCTGTCACAGCAGTAGAAGTGCACCATTATCAAAAAGAGTTTCATACACGCCCAGGTACAATACTTCCCACTAATAACCAGTAATCTTGTATCACTATCAAACGTTACCTTATATTTTTTTATTTTGTTTTTCACTGCTGCTCGTATTGATTCTATCGACTCTTCATCCTCTGGGGGGTAATCATTTTCCTCTTCTAAGCCATTATCAAACAGTTCTTTGTCATCAAGAAGACAGCCGCTGTCATTAAAAGGATACCTCTCACCACCATCTACCTGCTTGCCATGAAAATACAGTATTGGTGTAATTCATTTCAGAAGGTCCCCTTCAGTTCTTTGACATTAATTTTACTGTCAAAAGGTCTTGATGAAAGAAGTTAGAAAAAGTACATGCCAACTTCAATCTAGCACCTTTTGTGTCCTATAAGCCAGCTGTATTCCCTTTACAGCACTGCCAAGTTGATAAGGGAATTCATGGAGCAGTGTTCCCTACATCTATGATAAATAGGGAATTTCAATAATTACCGAAGACCAAAATGGCTTAGAGAGAATAAATTAACACTTGAAACATGCATTTTATAAATAGCAACAATATGCAACCTCCCAGGCAGCCATTTTATTTTGACCAGAATTCCAGCATGAAAGTAGCCCAAAGCTGCCTCCAGAAACTAGCACAGCAATGTAGAGAAAAGCCGAAATTGCAATCAAAGCCGTTTGTGCACGTAACAAACCCCCAGCGAACCCAAAGAACTCAAAGAATTTCTGCCTGGCTTAACATGCACTGACGTTAAATAATCAAGTGTTGGGGTTTGTACTTTCTTTACAGGTGAAACTGGCAGACTTATGTGGTGTTCCTTGGATCCCTCTGGATCCCACAGCTGCTGTAGGAATGTGGGCACTAGCAATGCTGAAGCATTGAAACACAATAAGCAAATACAGTAACAAATTTAACTTAGTTGAGAAAACATCTAAGATTTTCTGACAAAATCCATACCTCTGCTCTAGGCTTCTTTTCTTTCTTCAGCTGTTTAATGGACTCCATTCTTCCCTCCTTCTCCTTTCTCCTTCTTGATTTTCCTACAACTTTTTTTTCTGTCTCTTCTTCAAAATCATGTTTGTGTTGTTTATGTTTTCTGGACTTTTTCCCTGATTTTAGTGGTCTCTCCTCTTCCAACTCATTCTCAGGCAAGATAGAGTTTCTGCTTGTTTCAAGGTTTTCCATCTGCAAATGGTCACCAGTGTCACTGTCATCGCTGTCTAGCAGACCTTGGCGAATCCGACGAGGTTTCTTCTTCTTCTGGGCAGTAATGTTCTCTTTTTCCTCTCCATTTTCCTTGTCTCTACGCAGAGTATCGTCCTGTGCAAAAGAGCCACCATCCTCTCCGTCTTCGCTCTCGCTGTCCTGAAGCGCCTTCTTTCTTTTTGCTTTTTTATGTACAAAAATCTCTTCCTCTGAATCTGACAAAATACATTAAAAGAAATGATGAAAAGGAGAGGAAAATTCCACAAGTTAATTAACAAACAATCAGTTAAACACAACATTACACATCCGTTAAATTTCACAATGTCAACATCTATAGCAAATCAGCTTGAACTCATGTTTTCAAAATCCACTTCTCCCTGTAGCGCAGTATATAGCTGACCCAGATTGATGTTCTAGGCTTTTAACCTTTAAAAAAAAGGCAAAGCCGAAAATGCTTCATCAATAGATTAGCAACTTGCCTTGATATAGTAATAAAGCCCATGGTAAGTAACTAAATAAGTACATAAAGGAAATACGTAATTAAGACACTCACATCCCATTTACTATTTCCCTTTCTGTACCTCAAAAAACACTTTTCAGAGATATTTACAGATGCCTGCCCACATTCTGAGCAACACAAACGGCCATTTGGATTCATACAGGTCAAGCAGTAACAACTTCCTAAACAGGTATTTATAATAGAAACGAAAAAAGCTCCGCTGAAGGCAGCAGCCACCAAGCAGTGCAGGCTTATGGGAACAGGACAGACCTCCGCCATCAAGGGATGCCGTCCCCTTGCCGAGGTGACGGGGGGAGGCCGTTTCACAGCTGCCCTGTCCGCTGTCGGAGTCACTGTCAAGGGTCTTCTGCAAGTCTGAATTCAGATCTTCTAATGGAAGCTACAAAGCAAATAAAACATCCTTACTATGATAAACATGGGGTAGGAACGACCCTGGGAGCCTAAGTTAATTCCAAAGCCTTGGCAAATCCCTTACACACAATTATATACACACACATTATCGTTATATTTTAAGAATTAACTAGCATTTCCATGAAGGGAGATCATGCTACATCAACTATTAGTAGTATCTAGGTATGCTGAAGGTGAGCTTCAACACACAAAACTAAGAGCAGGCACGCTGGCTGAGCACCACCGGTCATTGTTTAAAACCACTACAATGAAGAGGATAACGAGAAATGTAGAAATTTACCGTCCCACACCCGCGTTTCACCTGAATTAATTAAATTACAAGGGCCCAGCCCTCGCACCCCTCCCGGCATGCCCCGCGCCCGCCCGGGCCCGGCACCGCCGCCGTCCCGGCATGCCCCGCGCCCGCGGGGCTGGGCCGCGCGCCGCCTTCCCGGCAGATACTGCGGCGGCCAGGCGGAAGGGCGCGCCGCTGGGTACGCCGGGAAGTGTAGTCGGTGCGAAGCGAGGAGCGAGCCCGGTGACGGCGCGGTTCCACCACCCAGGCTCAAGGGCAGCCCAGGAGGCGCCACTACTGCTGCCGCCGTCCGCCGCCTCACTCGACTACCCCTCCCAGCTTTTCTCCGCTCTGCAGCCAGCTGACACCCGAGGCCACTGGCAGGCCGTGGACTGCTGCTGCAACAGTAGCCACCACCGCCAGCCGGTTGCGTGGAGCGGCAGGACTCACCTCAGCAGGGGCCGCCGCCATAGCCCCGACCCAACACCGTTCCCGCCGCACAGCCGCGTCGGAAACCGCTTCGAGTCTTCGCGCGCTGCCCCGGCGACAGCCAACGGCTGCCCACGGTTTCTCCGGAAGCCCCGCCCCTCGCCTCTTGATTGGGAAATTTTTCCCTTGTAGCCCCGCCCTCTCCACCTGGTCCAATCACCGCTGGCGCTCCGGGGCCACCCGCACGCCCTGTACCTCCGCCCTGCGGCTGAAGGGAGATGAGGCGGTCGCGGCGGCGGCGGACGCGGCGGCGATCCCGGGGGCTCGGCTTGACTCCGGTCGTGCCCCCGGGGCCAGCTGGGCGTGAGAACAGCCCTGCCGGTGCGGCACGAGGCTGCGTGGGTGCTTTTGGGGTCTGTGGGCCTGGCCCGGCCCCCTGGGGTACGCTGGCCCTTCAGAGTTCAGGCCGGGCCCTGTCCTACGAGGGGCCTGCGTAGTGAGGGCAGCCTGGCCCTGCCTCCAGAGCCAGTGTGAGCGAATGCCAGTGTCTGGTGCTGCCTCACTTCTGGAGGCTGCAGACCTGCTCCCGGGCATCTTGCAGGCTTGTGCTAGTGGGAGTGCAAAAGCCATCCCCTTGAATCGGGACAGGTGAGTACAGACGAGCCTGAGTGGAGTGAGACCCCCCCCTGTAGTGCTGCATCCAGCTCTGGAGCCTGTTGCGGTAGGACAAGGGGTAATAGTTTTACACTAAAAGAGGGAAGATTTAGGCTAGATGTAAGGAAGACATTTTTTACAATGAGTGTTGAGACACTGGCCCAGGTTGCCCAGAGAGGTGGTTAATGCTCCATCCCTGGAAACGTTCCAGGTCAGATTGTATGGAGCTCTGAGCAACCTGATCTTGTCGAAGATGTCCCTGCTTGTGGCAGACTACATGGTCTTTAAAGGTCTCTTCCAACCCAAACCATTCTGTAAGTCTCGTGCCTCAACTTCTTTCTCTGCATCTGCTCCATATAAAGCACTGCCACCACATAACAGCACCAAGCCTGCAGTACGTAGGGCTCCAATTCTGCCCAAGAGGGGAAAGGACGCCATGTTGAGCTCAACCCTGGTGCTCAAGAGGCTTCTCCAGATCTGTAGGAATTCGTGGAAAAACATAGAACTGCTTGATCTGGTTTAAGTGGCTGTGAGGTGTGTATCACTGCTTCTTTCCCTCCCCAGAACTTGGAACTTCGAGTGGTGTTTGCAACCCACTTCCAACTGCTGACAGCTGGAGGGAGAGCAGCGAGCTGGGGTGAGTGTCAGGGCCCTTGTTCTGAACAAGAGTGACGAATGTTTGGCGTTTTTTAACAGTTAGATCTGTTTTGTAGAACATACTGCTACAGTAACTTTTTTTTCTTCCAAATCAAAGTGTGGTAATCTGCTGTCACTGAAGGCAAGCCCAGAAAAGAAGTATGTGTTCTGGAGTGTTCGATACTGGTCACATTTTTGTGGGGCATAAGGAGCAGATGGACTAATCTGCTACAATAGTTCCATATAGCCAACGAGGCTGAGAATGGAGGAAGTGAGAAAAGCAAATGTCCACGAAACCCACTGCAAACATCGCAATACAGCTCTGGTTTCCTGTAGCTGCTACAGGAGCTACAGTAATTTAAGAATTACTATTTAGTAATGGGGGGGACAGATGCTGGCTCTGCAAAACCACCATTAATCCATATAATTAAGAGATTGTCTCTAACCTGTTAGAGTCAGAGAAAGAAGAGAAAAAACAATCCTCAGATTTAGTAACAAATGAAATTGCCTGCTTTTAAAAAAGGTTTTCAGTTTTGTGAATAAATAAAACCTTGGAGCTTTTAGACTGCTGTGCAAATGTAAATGAAACATATTCAGCTAGTATTTAAGACTGTCTGCCCTTTTTCTGCAGAACGCTGTGTTCTTTGCTGAAGGAGCACTTAACTGCGTAGACATTTGCTTCCTGATACTGCTCTCTAACTAGTAACTGGCAATGCAAAAAGGCATTACATTATAAATTCCTGGAATTTGGGAATCTTTCCCCAAAAAGATTTAAGAAAAATGCTAGCAAACCATTTATTGTACTTACTCAAAGCTGTAATCTTATTGCTGTGCTGGAACGGTTTTGAGAGTCAGTGGGCAAGAGAAAGGTGGCAAAAAGACGAGCTACCGGCCATATCAGGTTGTTTCTGATCCCAAGGGCTGTTACTCAGAGCTGGCGCACAAAGGCAGAATCGGTAACTCTGGGTAAACTCTTTGCCATTAAGGAGATTCTAAACTAAATTCAAACTTATTTTTTTTTTTTTAGCACCGGGTAAAGTGCCATTTTTAAAACATTCATTTTTTAGAAGCTAGTTTATGAATCTACTTTTCTACTAAATGACATACCCCCTCCACACCTTCTAGCCTTCTAGCAGGTGAGATATTTAGAAGCAAATCTTCGGAGCTCGGCCTTGTCCTCACCAAATGAGGTCTTTCCACTGGAACCGTGTGGCTGTTTCTAATGTAAGGGAGGCTTAACGTACAGAAATAAGGTTCTGACCACTTTGGCAGTCAGGATGCCTCAATGTGTGCGTAATAATTATCAAGTTAATTGCTTTGCTGACTTTTTTGAATTCATAACGCTTTAAGTATAGGCTTGAGTTGTCATACTCAGCATCTCAGAGGACCAAGCCTTTATATTGCAGATTTCTTGAGGCAGAGATTGTATCTTTGTTTTTTTTAAAATACTGTTTGCGTAGCCCTACATATACGTTTTTTTATCCACAGGTATGATGAATAATAGCATGGAAATGTTGCCAGACATCACGGGGGTTTGTTACTGGTCTTGTAAAACTAGTGTTTCCCTGAAGTGTCAGCTGGTGTGAGGCGATGGCGTGAGAATCTCAGATTTAATTTCATTTTAAAATAGGATTTTGAAGTTTCAACTTGGAAAATATCAACCCTGCAGGTTAAAAAAGGCAAATAAAATGGACTCGGCATTTATTATTTATAAAATGTTTTGACTTCTGACCTTCTTGTGAGTCAGCTGAGAATTGTTGGCTAAACAGAACCCGAGGGGTGTGCGAGGGAGCAGCTCACCGAAATAGCACAAGCTGCTTAAAAAGGCGAAAAGCCTGTAACTCCCTTATTTAAAGGCACTTGGCCTGAAATGTTGGCTTTTAAAAAGACAAATGTATTGCCTGTGAGCCCTCTCCCTGCCAGCACTGGCCGAGACCAACCCGCGGGATGCTTTCTGACAGGAGAGCCGAAGGGTGGCCATGATGCCCGGAGCCCAATGCCTGCGATGGTGGGGCCCGGCTGGTTCCCCGCCGCCGGAGTGAGCTCCCACAATGGCTATCCATCGCTCTGCCAGTGGCCAGCAAGCCATTAGCCCTCGCTGGGCCCACCATCCGGTGCCCGCACAGTGGCTCCGGAGACGGCCCTCAGGTGCTCAGTGCCCAGAGGTTCACACGACTTCCGCACCTCAGGTGTTTTAAACCCCTTTAGGGCTGGTTTATTGAGGCTGTAATTAATTAAGCTGGGCAAGTTCCGCGTTTCGGGGTGCAGCGGAGGACCGGTGGGAGCCGGAGTGGGGTGGCTGTGGGTGGAAGCACCCACGGAGCTGCTGTCACAGAGTGGTTTTGGTCACGGTTCGGTTAATTATTAAACCGGTGAACAGATGTCGGGT
>VXBH01000716.1:267941-282360 GCA_013400035.1 Rynchops niger
GCGGCCGGGCTGGCAGCCGCCGCGGGCTGGGGCGGACGGGCCGGTCCGTGCCGCAGGCCGGGCGCGGCGGTGAACCGGCAGCAGGCCGCCGGCGGCGGGCTGACACCCCAGCGGGCTCGGAGGAGCGTTGGCACCGCTGGGCGCTTTCCCTTCCCGAGCAGCCGGTCGGTGAACTTTGGGAGCGGGTCTGCCCTGACAGCCCGTGCCAGGCGGGCGGCCGGGGTTTGTGCCGGGGTTTGTGCCGGGGCTGCGGTCTAAGGGACCCCCCGGAGCGAACGGTCCGCGGGGACGGCCGGGCTCTGCCGTGGCGGGGACAGCGGCAGGGCGAGGGGGGATCGTGGGGGGACTCTGGTTGTGCGTTGTGCTGTGCTGCCTGCACTCGAGTCCTCTGAGCTGCACCGTAGCAGGTTGTGTTTTTGACATGAAGCCATTACTAAGAGTTTAAGGTGATGCCTTCTGAAAATAGGGATGTTATTTTCTTTAACAAACTTTGGTTAAATATTGGTGGTATTTTGTATGTGGCATTTTCCTGCTTCTGTCTCATCCCATGATTACTCTTGTATTAAATGTCTGCAAGATGTATTTTGTGACCTAAACAGTCTGTGCATCTTACCTATCAAGTTCCCGATCAAACTATTGTTAGTGTTAATTTTGGTGTGATAGGAAATGTTTATTGACACACAGGTGCAATTCCAGAAGAATCCAGATTTTAAGCCAGCGGAGGGCCGACTCGGAGAGTCTGCTCTATGTGTGTATGCTGTCGCGTGTCCTCTGTGGCTTCCGACTGTAGAAGTAGATCCTCTTTTAGTTTTGTAAAACTGTTTCCTGTCTGAAGTAACTTGGTTGAGGGTGCTTAGTACACAATGGACACAGAGTAGAAGAAATTAAAAGAGTAACAGCGCATGTAACCCTAGTCAGGCTGATTAGGTAAAAATCTGGATAAAAATCAGTGTGATTTGCAGGGTGGCCTCGCTTCACATGGGAAAACAGTGAGCTTGTTGTCTGGAATCCTTTGAGAAATAACTTCAGAAAGGAGTAGATGTATGTTGTATCTCTCTGTATTAAAACCGACTGAGGTCAGTGTTGCCATGCTGTTTACAGAACTTGTCAATACCGAGAGAGGAAAATAGGTAAACATAGTTGTCATTTAATCTCTTGCAGGAGGTCAGTGCCTGCACTTACTTCAGACTAATTAGCATGGGATTAATGGATCATCTCTCTAGTATCCAAATAAGCACAGCAAACTTTGATTGCCCTTGATGATACATGCTTGTCCAGACAGCTGTAGTGTTTTAAAGTAACAACTGTACCCCACAGCTGGTTTCGCTATGGTGCTTCGAGCTCCTCCTGACGGGTGGCAATTAGTCAGGGGGTGCGGAGCCAGCGACGTGTGGCGTGGGACGTCTGTGGCCCAGCAGCCACCCTGCTGCTGCAGCTTCGGGAGCTGACGTGTCGAGTGGGCTAGGGCTGCTTGCATGCTCTAAGTGTTACTTCTGCTTAAAAATACTTCAAGGTTACTGCCCTCAGACTGGTAATTTTAATTGGTAATATAGTAGCCATTGGATGGTTTACAAACCCAGTCTAGAAGGCTCCTTGGTTTTGGTCCTAGGTTTAGTTTAGGATTGTGTTAAAGTTTATTGCTGCACCCTGAAGTGTACTCAAATAGTAGTTTCATCCTCCCACAGCTGATCTGGCTCTTTTCTCCCGGTATAAACTGTGAGTCTTTGACTTAAATGGATACTGGCAGGTTGGCACAGTTTTATGATACTAAATTTCCTCTAAGTTTTATGATTAGTTTACTATTGCGTTCTTGTATTGTAATATTTATTTTCCTCTCTCCTAGTGATTGCACTAAGCATTGGCAAATACAGACAAAATCCATGAAAATATACTAATTCAGTTTGCTTTGTGTGCAGTATCAATTGAGGCAGTGACAGATTTAAAAAAAAAAAAAGTCTGTTTAATCTTGTTAACATGGTATCTCAGATCTTAACAGTTTGAGGAAGTTAACTAAAGACTTAACTAGTGACTAGCTTGTGTGTGAGTACTTTTCAAGCCTCTAGTAATTTCCTTTCTAGAACTGTTCCTGAAGTTCGTACTTTTGTCCAAATAAATTATCTTCCCCACATCTGTTAGGAGTCTATACCTGTCTTTATGCTTTCTCCCTTACTCTGCTTTTTAGAAGAAAGCCTAAATCTTTCTTTGTGTTGGAATTTTAAATTGGCTGAAATTTGCTGTAGGGGAAAACTATTTCACTATTAACAAAAGCGATCTGTTTGTGATGTAAAGGAAATGACAAAACTGTTCTAGCTTAGATCCAATATGGAAATATGCTTTTAATTTAGTTTAGAATAAAAATATCCCTTACCCATTTCCAGATAATATAAATTTTCAGGTAAAAATTAGGGATGTATGTCCTACGTATGCAAGGAGTGACGATCATTAACATCTGGACTTTATAGTGGGGAAAAAAAAATGTGGCTTGTGTGGCTATTGCTTAGTTCTAGAAATGGTGGCAGGAATATATTTATCTTTATGTTATATAAAAATGCTTAATATGTAAATGGCTGCATTCCATTTCAGGACTATGTCAAGTTCATAACCACAGTCATGAATAAATGTTACTAAAATTTTGAGGATGAATTATGGCACTAACCTATATGTGCTTTAGGGAACACATTTTTTACCTGGAAGTTCTGAGCAGCTGGGAGGCTGTGAGCCACTTGGAACACCTCCATTTGCAACCTCAGAAAGCTACTTAAGATTTCTTTCTGCCCTGTCAGAAAGACGTTTCAGCTAAAGTACACCTGAAATGATACTGCACTGAATGATCAATTACATCTCATGCATGTTTATTTGACTTCCCTAGGGCCCCCAGCAAGCCTTTTCCAGCCACCCCGTCGGCCAGGCCTGGGAACTGTTGGGAAGCCCATCCGCCTCCTGGCCAATCACTTTCAGGTTCAGATCCCCAAGATTGATGTTTATCACTATGATGTAGATATCAAACCAGAAAAACGCCCCCGAAGAGTCAACAGGTATGAGTTGTTTAATAAAAAAAATTAAACAGTGTCTATGTCTCAGTTGAAGAAAACTGTACAACCTGGAAATTCTTCATCTGCTAAAGGCCAGTTTCTGTTTGTACCGTGGTTAGCACTTGCTCTTCAGTGAACTGTAATGTAATATTCTCCTTATTTTTATTAAGATGTTTTGCAATTGGCCTGTAATCTGGAGGGCTCTAGGAAATGTACTAAGCATTGAACTACAGCTGGTTTTATTTTCCAGTCTACAAGTGAATGTCCCTGATAATTGTTCCACAGTCTATCACACCAGCTGAGGGGAGGGAATTCAGCTTGTGGATTGATGCTAATGTTTTAGGGTCCACGCTTGGATGCTTTGCCAGTAGAATCAATCCACAGAGCACCCCCACCCACCTCAAGGCAGATGTTTGCTCCTGCGTTTGAACAGCTCTCCAGATTCCACTGCCCGTGTCTGTGCTGACAGTACTGGTACCTGCCTCGTGTGTAGACACCTGTATGCTGAAACTTCGCTCTCTTAATCTGGAAGTGACTTTTAAAACTCCTGATGTTGACTTGGATACACTCTAGTGCATTCCTCTTTCTGCTGTCTTGCTCATTTAAGAAAATGGGGAAAAAGGAATACATAAATATATAAACTATCTAAGACTGTTGTTGGATTTTTGTGTTCTTCAACCTAACTCGCTAACTCTCTCTGTAGAGAGGTGGTGGACACTATGGTGAGACACTTTAAGATGCAGATATTTGGGGATCGGCAGCCTGGATACGATGGGAAACGCAACATGTATACTGCACACCCATTACCTATTGGCCGGGATAGAGTAAGTGTTACTATAAGCAATTTTAAGTTTTTGTGGGAAAACTGTTACAGTGTTGTTTGAAAAGTATTCTTTTATTGACACAAACCCAAACTGCTGTCACCCATATTAGTATAGTCTTGGAAGTGACAGGCAGTGCCAGTCGGGGATCACTAGGAATTTATTGGTGTTCTTTTGAACTTTGTCATCTTTGGGTTTCTGATTCCCAGCTGTTGGAGAATTTGTCAGTGGTAATGTGAATTAGTATGTTGTGCTCTTTCAGCTGCAAGTAGACTTTTATTTTTTTTCACCCTGATGGAAACTTCCTTTTTCTCTGTTCTAACCCTTGTTCTGGTTGCTAAATGATAAAGTAGTTGTAGATGACAAAATACGCTGTTTTGGTTTGGCTGCGCTGTTGAGGTACGTGCTCCTGTTCCATAAGAACGTGTGGCGTAAGTACTGGCAACAACGAGATCAGCTGCACTGGCCCTGTGTGTTCTGGGCCGTGCTGCCAGCACCCTGGCTCTAATGGATCGCAGTGTGCGTTAACCGGTCCTGATACACAACTTAACCTGTCTGCTCTTCTCCCCGGGGACCTGGTTCTTGCTGGTACAGTGCCACGAGAAACACATAAAATGAGTTCTCACTTACGCTTGGGGCTGATGGTGTGTGAGAATAATCACAGAATCATTAAATAGTTTGGGTTGGAACAGACCTTTAAAGGTCATCTAGTCCAACCCCCATGCAATGATCTGAAGTACTGTGCTAGAACTCTGAGACTTGTGTTTCCCAGTGAGCCTTCTTTTTGACCAAAAGGGGTTTTTTTGCCTTATGTTTGGTTCACAAGACATCTTGCTATTAATTGTCTTAAGGAAACCAATTGTAATATTTCAAGAGAATGACACAAACTAATTGTCAGAAATACAGATTCAAAGGTTACCCAGGAGAAAAACATAAGGTTGCTTGGTGTTGCGATAGTCTGCAATCCATAACAAAAGCTTGCGCTTAATTCTGTTCTGACTCTTGTCAGGTGGACATGGAGGTGACACTTCCAGGAGAGGGGAAGGACCAGACATTCAAAGTGTCCATTCAGTGGGTGTCAGTCGTCAGCCTTCAGTTGCTGCTGGAAGCTCTGGCTGGGCACTTGAATGAAGTACCCGAAGATTCTGTACAGGCGCTTGACGTAATCACACGGCACCTTCCCTCCATGAGGTGGGTGCTTTGGGTGCCTTCCTGACTGGCTTAATCTTATCTTTGTCCTAACGTTTGTATTAGTTATTACTTGCTGCTGTTATACTGCTTTTACACTTTCCTGCAGTAGAAGGGATGAGAGATGCAGTTGTGTAATTCAATGCCTGCCTTACAAATTTGCACTAGAATAGGGAAATCTGATCTGAAGTCAGGACTTGTATCTGCTGGTCATGTTTCTAACAGGAATTTGCTGTAGCCTTTCCAGCTGCGCTGTCGGTAAAGGCTTTGTGTGCTTCCCATAAGTTAGGTCTAACAGTTCTAACGTACTGTAGAAATTTACCATAATTTTAAACACTATAGGCATGAATCTAAAAATGCGTATCAGCAAAGAATGATCACAGTGTTAATTTTCTGATTTTTTTTTTTCAGGTACACTCCTGTGGGTCGCTCCTTTTTCTCCCCTCCTGAAGGTTATTACCACCCCCTGGGAGGCGGCAGGGAGGTCTGGTTCGGTTTCCACCAGTCGGTCAGGCCTGCCATGTGGAACATGATGCTCAACATTGATGGTATGTGGGAAATTCTGTCTCGCTAATGTAACGGAGTTCTCGCTGCTTCTAAATTACATGTCCTCTTTTTTTTAATCTTAGTGTCAGCAACTGCTTTCTATCGTGCCCAGCCTATCATTGAGTTCATGTGCGAGGTCTTGGACATTCAGAACATCAACGAGCAAACCAAGCCTCTTACGGACTCCCAGCGTGTCAAATTTACCAAAGAAATCAGAGGTAAAGGCTTGTTCTAAAGCTGCTGCAACAAAATACTGGAAGCAGGCTCGCATTACATTGTAATGAAAATTTGCAAGGCTTTGGGAAGCTGGCATGTTCCTTTTTGCCCTCACTTTTCTCAGCGGTGACGCCTATGCCTCAATTTATTTAGATGACTTTTGTGTTGGGTTTTCAGGTCTAAAAGTAGAGGTTACCCATTGTGGCCAGATGAAGAGAAAATATCGAGTTTGCAACGTTACTCGTCGACCAGCCAGTCATCAGACGTATGTATACAGGCACTTTCTGACCATTTTTAAAATCCTGAACCTATTAGATATACTAGGTATATTGTTTATGCAAGAATAGTTGGTTCTGGAGGTGAAGCAGCTGTGTCTCTTTACAAAAATGTTTAGTCTTGGTGGAGTAAAAGAATAGTGTGGGTTTAGACCACTGCTTTATTTCCTTCAACACAGGAAAATTGAAGCTATATCCTGACTTCTTAAATACAGTTATCAAAGGCTATAATTTTAAAAATAGCTATGAAAAATTCACTATATAAAATCTTTTCATAAAGAAGAGATACAGTAGCTAAGGAAAATAAATGTTTCCAGCATTTCTAGTCTGGAATAGATTTTTCCATACCGTTTTTTCCTTTAAAAAAAAAAAAAAAAAAGTCTTGAAAAGTCTAACCAGAACAAATGTCCTTTATAGGTTTCCTCTGCAGCTGGAAAATGGGCAGGCTATGGAGTGTACAGTAGCTCAGTATTTTAAGCAGAAGTATAGTCTGCAGCTAAAATATCCTCACCTTCCCTGTCTCCAAGTAGGACAGGAACAGAAACACACATACTTACCGCTTGAGGTAAGAATCTCACTTTCTCTTGCGTTGTGGTGTGTTCTTTGTGAAACGGTACCAGGCTGCCTCTCGCTGTCCCTGTGCAGGTGTGTAACATCGTGGCAGGCCAGAGATGTATCAAGAAGCTCACGGACAATCAGACCTCGACGATGATAAAAGCAACGGCAAGATCTGCACCAGATCGACAGGAAGAAATCAGCAGACTAGTAAGTGTTTTTTCCAGCTAAACAGTTGGCATTTGTCACTTCTTACGGCTCTTCCAGAAGCATTGTAGCATGTGTAATGATAAACAGAATGACCAAGAACTGCAGAAGTTAAAAAATCTGACTTCTTTAAAACAAATCCTTTTAAATAGAAAGCCTGTTCATGGCAAAGAGGACAGAGCCACCTGAAGCATTTGGTCTAGTTACATAAATACTTTTCTTGTCACCAGGTGAAAAGTAACAGTATGGTTGGTGGACCTGATCCATATCTGAAGGAGTTTGGAATTGTTGTCCATAACGAGATGACAGAGTTGACAGGCAGAGTTTTGCCAGCACCAATGCTGCAATATGGAGGCAGGGTGAGTTTTCCATGTCTTGTACAATATCTTGTCCTGAGGTTATTTAAATTCAGTAAGTGTTCTCTATATCTTCTCATAAGGCTTCCTTTGTACGAGCGCTGTGTTTGGCTATAGTCAAAACAAAGCAGCATTTTATTTTTAATTTGCCTTTGGATTTTTATCTAGAACAAGACTGTGGCCACACCAAACCAAGGTGTGTGGGACATGAGAGGGAAACAGTTCTATGCTGGCATTGAGATTAAAGTTTGGGCTGTTGCCTGTTTTGCTCCTCAAAAACAATGCAGGGAAGACTTACTAAAGTAAGTATTTTCCTCTTTATTTAGGAAACTTATTTCAAGGTTTATTTTCCTCATATTTCTGAAAGGCGTTATGCAATATAAGTTGATTTTAATGCATCGAACAGTAAAAAGAGGAAATTACAGTTCTGCAGTGTCTTAAATATTTACAATTTGGGAGGAGACTATGACAAAGTTCATAACCTAATTGGCCAGCTAGGAAGGCATTAATTCCCTTACCACTGAGGCTGTGTTTCCTGCTCTGGAGACTGCATTCTGCTTGTATTCTGTTGTTTTTACAAATTGTTCGTTCTAAAACAGGAACTATTTTTTTTTTTTTCCTTAAACCTTACTGCCTCCCAGGCAACGCACCCCACGTTTTTTCCCCTGTCCTTCAAATTACTCTACAGAATCCTAAAGATAGAAGTGGTGTGATCCACTGAATTGTTTGGCAAAAATCATGGCTGCAATAATGCTCAGACAAGTTTGGTAGAGGAGTAAAAATCTACCAGAACATGAGCATTAGTTTGGGAATCTGCCTCAGTGTTCAACTCGTATGTATGTTTCCCCAAGACTTCTAAGATTGCAGAAACAGAGGCTTATGAAACCTCCTCAAACAGGATTAGAATCCTCTTAGTGAGTTTCTTGGAGTGATAGAATTGTTGAAAAATCATTAATGTAGTGTCAAATTGGAAGTGCTGTGAAATAGCAGAAATAGCCTATATCTTGTTGATTAAATTAACGGCAAAGTGAAACATAGTGAAAAAGGCAGGACAAATCCATTTATATTTCATTTACAGGAGTTTTACTGACCAGCTGCGCAAGATCTCAAAGGATGCAGGGATGCCCATCCAAGGCCAGCCCTGCTTCTGCAAGTACGCCCAGGGCGCAGACAGCGTGGAGCCCATGTTTAAACACTTAAAACTGACTTATGTTGGTCTGCAGCTGATCGTGGTGATTCTGCCCGGAAAGACGCCCGTGTACGGTATGGAGAAGAGGCTGTCAAGTGTTAATTAGTTGTGTGGCAAGTGGGCATCTTACTGTGCACTCCCATGGTAGGAAGCAGGCAGAGCAGGCAATAGGTTCCATTTAAAAGGTGTTTATGAAAATGGGTTTTTTGAGGGCGGGGGGAAGAGAAGGCAGATGGAACTACTGACTGTTTAGGTCATTGGAACCACTAACTTCTTTTTCTGTCACAGCTGAAGTGAAGCGGGTTGGTGACACTCTTCTAGGAATGGCCACTCAGTGCGTTCAGGTAAAGAATGTGGTAAAGACCTCACCACAAACGCTGTCCAACCTGTGTCTGAAGATAAATGCAAAGCTTGGAGGAATCAACAATGTGCTTGTACCTCATCAAAGGTGAGATTAAATCTAAAGCTTTCCTTGAAGTCTGGATTGTCAAGCAAGACAGTGTCATTTGGTTTTGTTTGCTAAAATGATATACTACATGCTTTAGAAACACTCCCAGTCTGAAGTGGACAGAGAAGGATACTTAGGCATTCAGACTCTGCCTAGTGTAAAGCCCTGTGCTGAGGCTCATCTCTAATGTTAGAGACATCCAGCAGTGCGTGTGAAAAAAAGCTCTCAAAGGCTTCCCCCCCTCACCCCCCCCCAATATCTCTTTTTCCTGCCCTTGGGTTCACTCAGTCTACCTCTTCCTCTTGCCACAAGCATACTGTATTTCAGTCCAAATTGAAAGAAAAGGAGTAAGGAAGTGACTTGTGATGAATGCTCGTCACTTTATCTGACTTCAGTCCTTTCCTTTTCACTTTCTGTTCTCTCTGGACTGCAAGAGTTTGAGGCAGAGAAACTTTGACCTTAAAGATTCTGATGGGTTTTAGTTCTGTTGAATGGTTTGGATATACCTTCCTTGGTTGTAACTTTTTGTCCTTCCTCACCCCCCTTCTTTGTATTACTGTTGTTAATATTTATTACTTAATAAATCTTAATCATATTAAACAGGCCCTCAGTGTTCCAGCAGCCAGTGATCTTTTTGGGAGCAGATGTCACTCACCCTCCTGCTGGGGATGGGAAGAAGCCTTCCATCGCTGCTGTGGTGGGCAGCATGGATGGGCACCCGAGCCGGTACTGCGCAACGGTGCGCGTCCAGACCTCCCGCCAGGAGACCTCCCAGGAGCTGCTCTACAGTCAGGAGGTGATCCAGGACCTGACTAACATGGTGCGAGAACTATTGATCCAGTTTTACAAATCCACTCGTTTCAAGCCCACAAGGATCATTTACTACAGAGGGGGAGTATCAGAAGGGCAGATGAAGCAGGTATTGTCTAATGATTTCTTGTTGCTTGTGAAAAGGGATTGGCCTTGAAAAATATATATATTTAAGTGGATTGCGTTTGCTAAGGGGCCAACTAACAGTTTCATTGAGTTTTCCTGGGCAAGCGCAATGTACAGTTATCCTGTCTGATCATGTTCCTTATGAAGTAGCGTTTGTACAGGGGAAAAAAAAAAAAAGAAAGTAATATTATATGTACTGAATTCAGCACCTAATAGTGAAATCTTCTACTTCTAGGTAGCTTGGCCTGAACTGATAGCAATCCGGAAGGCCTGTATTAGTTTGGAAGAAGATTATAGACCAGGAATAACCTACATTGTTGTGCAGAAAAGGCATCACACCAGACTATTCTGTGCTGACAAAACTGAAAGGGCAAGTAATGTTGACTCCATAAGAAGGAGGTGATGGCAACAGGAAAGTAAGATTGTTTGGTTAAGTGGGGTGGAATCCATCTCGCCCACTAAAACGGAATTAACCTGCACAAGCAGTAGCAGTTCTGTGCAGTAACATGCTTTCTCTACCAAAATAACCAGTTCCTCCCTTTTTATTGCTCTAGATCAAGCGGTCAGATGGAACAGCTTGTTCCGAGCCCCTTTTGGAGTGGGCGTACTCTATATCCCTGTATTTGTGTATCTGGCGCTGTAGCCTGGGTTTTTATAGTCTGGGATTCCTGACTATAAACTGAACTAGCTGTTCAGTTTGTTGCCTGTTCTGTCTCCAGATGCATCTGGAAGAGTTGCCTATGGCACAAATCCACAAGCCGACTAAAGACCCTTCTTTAGGAAAGTTCTTGATCTCGGGTTTGCCGAAAAAATACAGATCTCTGGGGTGTGAGTGCATACAAGGGTATGAAATAAATTTATTTCAGAAAGCCTGCGTTTTCAGATCCTGGATTACTTGTGTAGGCTTTATCCCACTGCAATTTTTTTAATGGTATTGGCAAGTATTTTATTTTTCTCTGATGACACACCAATTGGATTTGGTGAAGTTTCTAAAAATGGAGTCACAGAGAACATTTTCATTCCTCCTATGTAAATGACCTTGGTATTTTTCCACCTTCTTGAGCAGTAAATTCTCAAACAGCTTTGAGTGGAGCCTACCTTAGGAGGTATTTTTGGGTCACTTCCAAAAAAAACCCATGGGCTAATAATAAACTTTCCTCAATAGGTGGGTAAGAGCGGCAACGTACCAGCAGGCACGACTGTGGACAGCACAATCACGCATCCTTCTGAATTTGACTTTTACCTCTGTAGCCATGCGGGAATTCAGGTAACGTTTCGGCTCTGCTGTGCCCAGGCTGTGGCACTAAATCCTTGTGGTTGTCCTGATGAGTCCTGTTGCTTCTGTTTACAGCTTGCCAGACTTACAGTCACATCAGTTCGGTGCTGTTGGGCACTTACTCTTCAGTGCACTGGTGGGAGGCACAACCTGCCGGTACCACCTCTGTCTTAGTTGATGCTCTCCAGCTGACTGCTTGTCTGTTCTCCGCAGGGAACCAGCCGGCCCTCCCACTACCAGGTCTTGTGGGATGACAACTGTTTTACTGCAGACGAGCTCCAGCTGTTGACGTACCAGCTGTGTCACACGTATGTCCGGTGTACGCGATCAGTCTCTATTCCAGCTCCTGCGTACTATGCCAGGCTGGTAGCATTTAGGGCCAGGTACCATCTTGTGGACAAGGATCATGACAGGTAAGGAACTGGACCTCGTCATCTCGGTAGCCGGATAACGGACCTGAATTACATGCTGCTTGGCGCAGTTGTTCACGGTTCTGTGTGTGTGTCTGCGTTCTTGCAGTGCTGAAGGCAGCCACGTGTCAGGACAGAGCAACGGCCGTGATCCTCAGGCTCTGGCAAAGGCAGTGCAGATCCACCACGATACTCAGCATACCATGTATTTTGCTTGAGAGCATCTGGGCAGATGAGGCAAAACCAACAACCCATGCAGTCCTGAAGTGTTTGGAATGCCGACTGCTATAGCTAGGGCCCAGCTGCTTCCAGCCTGCCCACTACCAGCAGCTCTGAACAGTCGCACTGAATCTGTACTTCACAGCAATGTCTGATGCACCAACACAATTGAGCCATTTGTTTCATTATTTTATGTAATAGAAATTCATAGACTGTCTTTTCTGATGCATTGGACTGAATTTTTACCTCAAAGCGCAAAAGGCCGATCATCCTAAAATTTTTAAAGGACTTGGCACGAAAGGTTTCTATTGGATATTTTGCTAGCTATCATTTTTAAGTTATCTCCTCATCCCATCAGTTTATCATGACGACTGATTCCCTGTCTCCATGCACTGCTTAGTGAGTATGCGTATTATGGCAAAATGTTTTACTCCAGTTAAATGTAATTGTTCTATTGTGTGGGGCCATAGATTTTTTTAATGGAGATTTTAGACTTCACTACTGTAAATGCCTTTTAACAAACATAACTTTCACAGGTATTGCAGTTTTTTGTCAGTTTTACTGATTATCTTTTTAATCTCTGCAGACTTCGGCTGCAAAGCAATTGCACTATACTGCGAGTTCAAATAGGTGGTTCTTGTTCTGTGAATGTGTAATATAACCAGATAGTGATGCCTGTCAGTAGATTTTAATTATAATGGTTACAAATAATACTGCCATGGTATCGTAACAAGTACTGAACCATCATTTCCCCCCTCTAAAAGTTATAAAAACAAAAAAAAAAAATTAGCTTTTAGGTATTTTGCAAACTTTTACAAAAGTGCCCACTTTATGCTGCTGTGTGGTTTGATAAATCTAAGTGATTTTAAAACTTTTTTCTCATAGAAGGTTTAACTTTGGCAATAAATATTTGTTTTTTAAGCCCCCCCTAACAGTGTAATTTTCTAGCTGAGGATTGTGCATGAGTTTAACCAACATTCTCGTGTCGTTTTCTGAACACACAATTTGGCAGTTTCTGAAACTAATTAGAAAAGACGCACTTCCATGCTTTTTTTAAGAATTATTTTTAACTGTTTTATATTCACTGTTGATGTCCTGTCTACAACATTTTTTATAAGCTTGGAAACTGGGTGTTAACGTGTAGGAAAGGCTTGCCAGCCTGTACAGTCTAAATGGACTGTGTGACAGGCAACCTAAGGACTTGTACCAGCATTTTAACCTTTTTCTCCCTGGGAATCTGCGTTGCGCACACAACTGCATCCAACAGCATGTTTAACCAATCTAAGTCTCATAATCTGATTCTGTCCCAGCCTAGAAATTAGGGTTTTTTTAATCTGCTTGGCTCTTTTCAGCTGCAGTTTGTGATAAAGAAGAGGGGCTTGGTTTCACTGAATGCTCTTGGAATCCAGGAACAGAGTAGGTTAAGACTAGGTTGCTCCTGGTGTTAACATGAGTTAACGCAGATGAAAAGCTTATTCCTAAACTAAGTAGAGCCAACAGCACTACTTTGATAACAGAACTTTGCGAAGTCCAAGGATTGCACTGTGGTCTCTGATGCTCGGGTGGGGTTTGCTGCTAAGTTGTCTGCTGTTCCAAAGTTTAGGAACCAGCCCCCTGAAACTTTCAGCAATAGGAAATGCGGTTTCCTTCAGTCTTTAAGCTTGTAAATACATTAAAGTTTACATTTCTAAATGCTGGGTTTTTTTGGTTGTACCAGAGTACGCTGAACTAAGTCTTCAAACAGTTTTATAACCTTCTTTCAAGTAGTATGTCTCATTAAATTAAGTTTAAACTTTTCTGTTGAAAATGAGACTGAAGTGAACTCTGCTCCTGGCACGTACTGTGGACAGGTTTGGATTGAAAAAAAAAAAAGTTCTTTTTAGTTTTTTTTAATTTTTTTTTTAAAGAATACCTCACTTGTGTAATAAAATCAGGACACGTGGGTGGGAGACTGACCGCTGCTTCAGCTAGATGGCTGCTTTTCTCAGTACTCGTTCAGGGAGAATACAAAAACCCCCTTTTTAGAATGAACTCTGACTGACCCAACACACATGGAGAACTTTGGCACCTTGAAAAAAGACTGAGCACCCTTTTTTAGGTTATAGGATCAAAGATCGCTATTTTGAGTTTGTGCACTAGCTGAGAATGTGACTGGTTTAATCAAGGGTGCATAAGAAATACTTAATTTTATCACCAGTTAGTTAGTTGTTCAGTGCCAAGCACTCCTAGTTCAGATTGAGTGAAGCGAGAGCCTCTCCTTTGTTTGCCTGTGACCGGATGGAGTATTTAACCTCAGACTGCGCGGAGTGAGACCTCGGCTGGCCCCGGGACGCAGGGCGAGATCTGCGACTCTATCTCTGGCTAAAATGCTGGTGAGGGTGCAGTGCTGCAGCTTCGGGGGGGTAGCGCTGAGGCTCAGCGCCGGAGAGGTCAGGGTCTGGGCAGCGCTGTCCGCTGCGGGTCTGATCCCAGTCCCGAGGTCGGGCTGGAGGGTCCGGATGAACCCCTTGGGACTGACCGAATCGTTATGCATGTGTCAATCAATGGGAAGATGTGCATTCTGTAGATGTAGTTCTTAGGGTGTTTTGGGTTTGTTTTTGGTTTTGGGTTGTTTTATTTGTTTTGTTTTGTTTTTATAAATAAAGCCTGTTGGCCACTGTTTAGCTATGTGGTGTGAAAGATTTTAAATGTAGCAAAGTTTAAAGAGTTGGGGAAGGGGGTGGTTGACATTTAAAAAAAAAAAAA
>VXBH01000716.1:284935-313748 GCA_013400035.1 Rynchops niger
ATGGGGCGGCGGGGGGCAACGGAGGGGCAGGTGCGGAGCCGGGACCACGGGGAGCCCCCAAAGCGCGGTGCCGGCCCTGCGCGAAGGGCCTGCTTGGCACCGGGAACCGGCACAGTCCCTCCAGCTCCCTGTCCCTTCCCACCCGTGTCCCCCCCGGCGCCCCGCGTCCCCCCGGTGCGGAGTTTCGGGGCGCGGGGCCGGCGATGCTGCGCGTCGTGACAGCACGAAGCGGCTCCTCTCCCCCGCACCGGGGGCATGCGCGGAGCCGGGGCTGCGCAGGGAGAGGGGCCGCTGGGGCTGAGCTCCGGAGTCACCCCCGTGTCCCCCCAACCCTGCCTCCGCACGCACCTGACGGCCCTTTCTATCCCAGACCCCTCATGCCAGGATGCTCCGGGGGGGTTTGGAGAACCGTTCCCCCAGATTCGTTTGCCCACATCGGCAGATGCTCGCTCGTGAGCGTTGCAGTCTGGTGCTGCTCTAATTGGCACGATTTTGGTGCCTAAAATAAGGCAGGAGGAGGGGGGGAGCAATGGGGACCACTGGCCTTTTGCGGGTCTCGTGCTGGCAAATTTGCTGCCTGCTGTAATGCGGTGGCGCGGTTAGATTTTGACACCAAACTGCTGCACGTCTGCAATCAAACTTTGGTCCTTCCTTACGGTATTCAAGCGTGGTGTGTAGATCGCTTGTTGTCTGTGTTACCTTCTGGCTGTCGGCGCTTTGTGTTTGGGGCTGATTTATTGGCCTCTGGAAGCCGTGATTTGGTTGCTGCGTGAGGGTATCGCTGGCTTTGCCGGTACCTCAAGGCGACGCAGATAATGCTGCTGGCACCCTCCTACTGCCAGCCTTAAATAATTCTGTTAAGGTGCTTTAAAACAGCCTCTCAGATGGGATGTGGCCATGCTCGGGGGGTGTGGGTTTGGGTTTTGGTCCTGCTGATGGCACGGAGGTCCCCAGGGTGGTGGGGCTGTGCTGGAAGTGGGGCTCTGATACTGAGCTCTTGCGAGTTTCCATTTTCCTCCCCAAATCTGGCTGGGGGGCGTCTGCTCCCCCCCGCATCACCCTGCATGCAAGGGAGACGTTTAGCCTGTGTCACAAGAGCTGCTGAGGATCCTGCGCTGCCACAGCATCCCTTTGCCCACTGGCAGACCCCAGGTACAGGGCTGAGCCTCGTGTACGAGCTCTGACGCCGCCACGCCGTGACCTGCCAGGGTAATAAAGCAGAAACCCGGCGTGTGCCTGGATGTACCCAACGTGAAGATGCCTGGAAAGGCGGCAGGGGAACCTGGTACATCTGACCTGCGGGCACTGCTCGGGGGGCGCACACATGCTGATTTTAGAAACTAAAGCCCGCCAGCTTTTAGTTTTCTTTATCCCTCACAAACTTCCTAAAAGCTGTTAATCTTAACCGTTGTCTTCCTGTGCTAAACCCTGCAAAAACCCCAAAGCTGTTCCGTCTGTTGGATCTCTTTATCTTCAGGAAACATGAAATCGCACGTGCCTGTTTCTGCGATGGGATTATATCAAGAAACAAAGCCGGGAGAAGCACCTTGCCTGGAGATATGGCATGGATGATTTATCTCTAAACACTTTGTGCAGCCTCTCTCTAAACCCAGGGAAGAACAAAACAGGGACGAGTTACTAAGATGGCAGACGTTCAAAAGAAGCCAAATCAGGCAGAAAAGCGCTGCCCTTTCGACAGGGTGATGTGTGGTGGAGCTGTGTGCGGGTTTTAACCTCCTCACTGGGAGCCCCCGGCCGGTGGCTCTACAGGGCTGCCCATGGTGCGGGGCTGCGGTGGGACGCAGAAAGGAGTCAGCGTTGCCTTTGTCCTGTCCTCTCCAGCGCTGGGGCTGCCTTTGTCTGCTGCTCCCGGCTCTGCGCGTCCCTGTCCGCTGTCTGGACGGTCTGCAGGAGTGGCATGAGACCCCACCGGGCAGGCAGGAGGGGTGGCAGCCTTTTCCAGCTCCAGGTGCCATTAGCGGGGACCCCGGGCTCGTGGTGTGGGGTCACACGGTCTGGCCAAGCTGCCCGGTACACTTGGTGCTCTAATGGTGCTTGGTTGCTTCTCACACCCCATCAGAGGGACCAAGAAGGGGGACGCAGAGCCGCTGGGCAGCCAGGGCTGGCTCAGCAAGACCCTTGAGGGCTGGCTCATGCCACCATGGGTCAAGCCCTGTCCATGGGGCTGGCATCGCTGCGCTGCTCTCCCTGGAGCCAAAGCAGCTGGTTTGCAATCCCTGTGAACGGGTGCGGCGATGCTCTTGCCACCATTTGTTGTGCTCCATTGTACCATCCGCAGGTTCGGTCTCTGGCCCAGCCGGGACTGCAGGACTGCACATGTCGGGGTGCAGGGGCACCAGGCTTGGCTGTGGCAGGGCAGTTTTTAACGTGACGCTTTCAAGTTTGTCACCTGTGATTTCTGAGCGGAAAGCCGATGTTTGACAGGGCACAATGGTGCCCTTTGCAGTGCTTGGCGCTTGGTGTCAAGGATACAAAGAACTAAACTGCTTTCAGAAGTAAATCGCCTAGTAAAACAGATTAGAGCCTGTTGTGGCGCGTTTCTTGGACGCAGCCACCACAACGCGAGGCAGGAGCAGCGTTTGGGCAGCTCAGACTTTCCCTCGGAAGACAGGCTCCGGTGCACAGGACACATTTAATGCTGCGCATTGACGGCTGCAGGCAGAGCCCTCTGCCCCACGTGGGCGTGATCTGCTTAAACTCAGTTTCATGCCAAACCGAAAAGCACCTGTGGCCGCCTGAACCCGGTTGTGCTCACGGCGACTTGGGAAAGAGCAGGTGGCGGGCACAATGTCTGGGCTGGCAGAGATGAGATGGTGCTTTTTGAAGTCTGGGCTTTGTGGGACGGCATCGGTCAGTGCTTAGAGCTGGTGGTTTTGAAGATGTTGAGCCTGGAGACTGGGAAAGCCAATTTTGCTCGCCACGCCAGCAGTTGCCTTTCCTGCTGGTGCTGCCACACGATGGTGGGGGGGTTCACTTATCTGGGGGTTTTCTGGGGCTGGTTTAAGGTGGGAGGTGGCTCAGGGTGAGGTTGGACCGTGCCGTGTGTCCGGCAGCGTTGCGTGCCGCAGCCCCGCTTGCTCCTCTATGATTCCCGCTGTGTTTTGGCGGCGCCGGGTGTGTGGGGAGGGGGCCATCGGACCCGCCGCCGCCACAATAAAACTGCCTTTTGTCTCGTCCCCGTTCCCGCGGCCCCTCGGCTGAATGCGGCGCTGGAGAGGATTTAAATGACATGGTAATTTCATGCTGTCCCACCGGCGGCTTTGCCCGGGTGCAGGCAGCTGTTGGGCAGCGGGTCATGTTCCCCAGCTGTTACAATAAATAATGGAAACAAAGCGTATTCCAGCACTAATTACCCCAAACGGATTTTCACCTTGGTGATGCTGCCCTTGCCGCCATCTCTGCCCGCTGGTGCTTCGCGCACGCCCGGCGAAAGGCTGGCAGCAGCGGCGATGCTCCCGCCGCTGGCACGTCCCCAGGGCACGGCTTTTGTGTGTGAAAGTCTGTGATTTCTCCCAGGCCGCTGAATTTATAATGGCAGGCGGATTTCATCCCGCTCACTGACCGCATTGTGCTGCAGGAACAACACTCCAGCCCCTGGCCCAGGCACCCGCAATTTACATGACAAAGTGGGAGCCTGTGCAGCTTGCCATGGAGAGTCGAGGTATGCAGAAGCCCCCCTGGCTCCCGGTGGTTTGGGTCGCTTTTTAAAGAGGCTTCTTCTATCGGAGAGGAACCGTCACGTTTCGCTGCTGGCCCCTTTTCTGCTGCTCCGAGCAGCAGCCGGGGGCTGCAGGCACAAGGTGCCTGGGGATGCTACGTCGTGCTGCCCAGGGTTCCCCAGCACAGCATCCTCCGAGCCAGGTGGAGGGCGACTTTTGGGAGAATTTGCACTGAGGCAAATCATGGGGGGACCCTGAGCACCCCGGGGCAGGGATGTGGCACAGAAAGGTGTGAGCCCAGGCTGCGTGTTCACCAAAGGGCTTTGGGGTCTCTCCCACCTGGGCTGAAGCAGCCGAAGCCAGGTGAGAGCCTGTCTCACATGCCGGAGATGCCAGATGCCGCAGTTCCCGTTGGGTGCTGAGAGTCACCCCTGGTTCCCCCTCCCTGTGCTGGCTGCTGCCACGTCACTGTCCTTATAAATAGCTATGTCCTGGGTAGGCACTGCTGCACTGTGCACAGGCAGTGGGGGATAATAGCTTTTTAAAAATTTTTGGATCTCAAAGTAATTTAGAAAGGAAAAGTTGTTATCACTCCCTGCTTTGCTGTTGAGCTCCAGACAGACGGCGCGACCCCTGCAGCGATCCTGGGGCTGGGCTGCTGGGGTGGCTGTTCCGGCTCGTCGTGTTCGAGGACTGTGTGTCTGTGGTTGCCAAAATTATACCCTCTGAGTCAGCCCAGGGGTGAACTTTCCCATCCTCAGTGCTGGTCTTGCATCCTGCCCTGGTCTTTGCAGAGCATCTCCCTGCCATCGCAGCGCTGCTCCCTCCAGCCAGGCTGCCCGTTTGTATTATCTTGCGTTTGCAATACCTCATGGCTTGTGTCAAACTCCTGAGCCAACTTTTGTGTTGCTGGAGGCTGACTCCTTCATCTGTGATTCATGATCCTAATTGCAAGGCTTTACGTTCATAAAGCATCTGGTGATCCTCCGGCGAGAGGGTTTGTACAGCAAAGTGTTCTTTTCAGGCTGACTGGGGTTGCAGGACCGTTCCGTCGCCCCTCTGTAGCGCGGCTCCTGCCAGCCCCAAACCTGTTTCAGCTCTTCTCTGGCACTGAGGTGCCACCAGGCAGCTGCCGAGCCACCGCTGCTGCCCTGCATCCGCAGGGACACCGTGGGCACGTGGAGATGCTGTCCTGCTCACGCACGGCTGCCGGTATCGTCTCAGGGGTGAGAAGATCCAGAAGAGGGGAAACTGCAGGTGCTGGCATTGATGTGGTCACAGGGAAGGCAGCGAAGAGGGGCTGACCCCCAGCAGGTCTTACAAGTGGACTGCACAGTGTCTTGCTCAAAAGGCAGAGCAGGGACCGGAGGCTCCAGCAGCGCTGGCAAATACCTCTTTGATTGTGAACCATGATTTAAAAATGCATCAGCTTGCAGACAGGGAGCTGGCGATTGCCAAGAAATGTTCGTCATGTGGAGACATGAATTACACTGTGAGTGGTTCATCTGAAAATCAGTTTCTTAAAACGAGTTGCCCCTGGAGCATGGTGCAGCCGTTTGTCTCAGGGGTGCTGGCGGCCACCCTGTCCCGGAGCAGCTGTGAGTGCCTGTGGGGTCCAAGCCCCGCGTCGGCCTCCAAGATCCCTGTCCTGCTCGTTGGACTGCTCCCAGTCCCACGTTGCCTTATCTGAGGAGGTGCTGGGGCTCAGTTAGCCCCAGGCTCGGGCTTCCAGCAGATTTTGGAGCTTCCAGGCTCCTGCTGCAGGGCAGAAGCAAGAGCAGAGGTTGGCTTTACAGAAGTCAGTGCTGCAGTTCAGCCCCTGGATGCTTGCAAGGGTTGTCCAATCCCCCTGGTGTCCTGCGGCACGGTGGCCTTCTGTCGGCAGGAGAAGTCTTGCAGGGACAGGGTGCAAAACTAAAAAGCAAATTTGAAGCTTAAGTTGCTGCTCTTCTGTTTTTCTGCTTCTGATATTTTTAGCCTGGGATTGAAATTTGGATTTAAAAAGAATGTGGATGGGAGCAAGGGGTGCTAACAGCACCATGTGTTCAGGAGCCAAGATTGGAGCTGGGACGCTGTTTGGGGGCTGACTTGGACAGTTGGCCACCCAGATGGAGGGCTCCTAATGTCCCCATGCTGCGCCCCCTGCACGCGACCCAGCTGTCTGAGACCTTGCAGGGTTGGAGAAACAGAGAGAAGATGCGGGTCGACCATGTGACCCGCCTTCTGGACGCGGGGACGGCTGTGGACGTTGTCTGTCTGGACTTTGGTAAGGCCTTTGACACCGTCCCCCACAGCATTCTCCTGGAGAAGCTGGCGAATCATGGCATAGACAAGTGTACTCTTCGCTGGGTTAAAAACCGGCTGGATGGTCGTGCTCAGAGAGTTGTGATTAATGGGGTGAGATCCTCTTGGTGGCTGGTCACCAGTGGTGTCCCTCAGGGCTCGGTTTTGGGGCCGGTTTTGTTTAATATCTTTATCGATGATCTGGATGAGGGGATTGAGTGCACCCTCAGTCAGTTCGCAGGTGACACCAAACTAGGTGGGAGCGTTGATCTGCTGGAGGGTAGGAAGGCTCTACAGAGGGACCTGGACAGGCTGGATCCATGGGCCAAGGCCAGCTGTAGGAGGTTTAATAAGGCCAAGGGCCGGGTCCTGCATTTCGGTCACAACAACCCCAAGCAACGCTCCAGGCTTGGGGCAGAGTGGCTGGAAAGCTGCCCGGCAGAAAAGGACCTGGGGGGGCTGGTGGACGGCCAGCTTAACGTGAGCCAGCAGTGTGCCCAGGTGGCCAAGAAGGCCAACAGCATTCTGGCTTGTCTCAGGAACAGCGTGGCCAGCAGGAGCAGGGAAGTGATGGTGCCTCTGTACTGGGCACTGGTGAGGCCTCACCTCGAGTGCTGTGTTCAGTTCTGGGCCCCGCTGTACAAGAGGGACATTGAGGTGCTGGAGCGTGTCCAGAGGAGAGCCACCAGGCTGGTGAGGGGTCTGGAGAGCAGGTCAGATGAGGAGAGGCTGAGGGAGCTGGGCATGTTCAGCTTGGAGAAGAGGAGGCTGAGGGGAGACCTCATTGCCCTCTACAGCTCCCTGAGAGGAGGGTGCAGAGAGGTGGGGGTTGGCCTCTTCTCCCAGGTGAGTAATGACAGGACCAGAGGAAATGGTCTGAAGCTGCGGCAGGGGAGGTTTAGGTTAGATATGAGGAGGAATGACTTTCCTGACAGAGTGGTCAGGCCCTGGGACAGCCTGCCCAGGGAGGGGGTTGAGTCCCCATCCCTAGAGGTGTTTAAGAAACGTCTGGATGTGGCACTTCAGGGCATGCTCTAGTGGCAGAGATTGTAGGTTGTTTGGTTGGACTCGATGATCTTAAAGGTCCTTTCCAGCCATGAAGATTCTGTGATTCTGCAAACTGGGATAGGTGGAGACAGGCAAAGTGGGAACAGTGCAGGAGGGGCAGATCTCACCTCGGAGAGCAGTGGTGTTGAATGTTTCTTTGGCAACATTTTAAGATACCTTTGAGTCCAAGGGTGCCTTCAGTTTAGAAATGCAGTTCAGCCCCGTGGCTGTGCATTGGTACCCTTCCTTCCATCTCCAGAATTTCATTAGTAAGTCTGTGTAATGGGCTTTGTGGAAAAACTGGTACTTCCCTCTGCAGGTTTGGAGCCACCCTGCTTTAAGTGGGGATTTTTTTAATATTTTCAACTACCTCCCATAATCCATAGGAGGTTTTCATCAAGTTGTTAATTTTTTCTGGTTTTATCAGCAGTTTCTCTGGAGTTAGTCTCCTCACTGATGTTGAACAGCATGTTTTTTTTGTTGAACAGTTGTGAATTAAGTTGAGGAGGGGTTAAGGTTAAAAGGAAAGGTCAGTTACTGGGACTTGGGTTATCCTGCAACCTGGAGTTTGAAACGCTGTCTTTAATCACCAGTACAAAACCAAAGTGAGCTGTTATCCTGCAAAATCTAGCAGTTAAATAATCGGGTAGTGCAGATGCGATAACGTGTTTCCTGTTTCTTGTGGCATCCTCCCTCGGGCAGTGAGTTTGGTGGAGGATGGAGGGGAAAACACACGTGTCTGCAGGTCCCTGCTGATGGAATATCCAGGGAATCGCATCCCCTTGGAGGGGCGCAGGCAGCTCAGCGCCAGTGGAGCTGGTTCTGCTCTGCCATGGGAGGTGGCAGATTCCGCAGCCTGTGCCACATGAGCGGGTGGGTAGGGAGGCGGTGGGGCTGCTGGCAGTTCCCCAGCCCTTTGCTTTGCCTCCGTCAGAAGTCCTGGGCATCTTGACGGGACTGTATTTCTCTCTCCGGAGCAGACGCAGTCCCTCCTGCTGGGCAAAGCCTCCCCATTGTGCTGGTGCTGGCTTGTAAATCAGCGGGACAGGGGCTGGCCTGGCCGTGGGACAAAGGCTGCCGGGGTGTCCTGGCTGAGCAGTCTGCAGCAGGTTCACCCCAGACCTCGAACCGAGGGGGCCTGCGGACCCCTTACCCGCTAAAACTGATGCCAGGTGTTCGACAAGCTGAAGAGCGATGCATTGGGAGGAAAATGCGTGGAGGAGGGGGTAGAGTGTATCCATCAGCCACAACTGGCAAGTGTGAAGCATGGAATTGGGTGAGACCGCTCTGCTCTCTTCTTTGGAGTTTGCAGCAGCATCCCGTTTCTCCTCACTCTGTGACCCAGCAAGTCGCGCGCCACCTCCTGCTTGGCGCTGGGGAGCCGTCAGACCTGGGCTATTTTTGGAGCCGCCCTTACAACAAAGCTCTGCATGCCAGAGCCCAGCGTGGGTCGGCTTTGAAGTCACCGTCGCAGCCATGCTTGGCCTGCTCTGTGCTTCTTGGTTGGCAAACGCTGTCCTGTGGGATGGGATGCTGGGGACGCCCCAGAGGTGCTGCCAGAGGGATTCCTTCCACAGGAGCTGGGGAACGAATGGGCAGTAAAAAAACACCACAGCCCTGGGAGGGCCAGCCTTGGTCTAAGCGCATCTCCACTAGTTCAGTGAGCCGATCTCTCCCACATGCTTCAGGCGAAGGTTGCTGCTGCTGCTGCAGGCCTGTGGTGAGCTCTCGGCACAGATACGAGGCTCTGTGTGCTTTTTAAACCAAGGGCTGGAGAGTTTCTAGCTGCTGTTGTGCTTGTTTGCATAGTGGGCACTTTCAAAGCTCTTGTAACGTGGATATTAGGTACAACCTGTCCTTTGGTGCCAGGAGAACCGAATGTGGCCTTCTGTCCCCACATCTGGTCAGGAAATTGAGTTACGGGTATTGCTGTGTACGCTAGAATGTGGGTGTGCCTGTGGCTGGGACAGGTGGTAGGGAGTCCCTTGTCTTCTGAAGGTCTGTACCGCTGCCATGCGTGGCCCCAGATGAGTTACCTTCCCTAAGGCAAAGCAGAGATGATTTATCTGCTGGTGGATAGTTTGACATCTGCACAGCTGGTCAGAGCAGAGCGGAGGGCTTGGCACTGCCCTTTGATGGCTTGGCCGGTGCCAGTACTCACTGGATGGTGCCCAAGGAAGCTGCTCCCAGCTGTGCTGGTCTGAATTCTGCCACCACCTCCTCCTGCCAGGAGCTTGACTTGGAGACCTCCTGGATCGGGATGCAGTGATGGAGAGTGCTGTGACTCTGCATTGTGTGTCTGTCTGGGCACGAGATTTCTCGCAACCCTCCTGACCCGTTTTCTCTCCCGGCAGCTGCAGGCGCATACCTGCCACCCTTGCAGCAGGTATTTCAAGCGCCGCGTCGGCCCGGGATAGGAACCGTTGGGAAGCCCATCAAGCTCTTGGCCAACTACTTTGAAGTGGACATTCCCAAGATTGATGTGTATCATTATGAAGTGGATATCAAGCCCGACAAATGTCCACGCAGAGTCAACAGGTAAGGCAAGTATTAGAGGTTTTGGCAGTTGTTACCCACTTCCAGTTTCCTTGTGGAGGCTTCAGAAGTGCCTGTTCTCCATCTTCACTGGTGGAAGCCATCAGGGTGGCATTGTGGCAGGGGTCACAGTGCTGCCCAGCACCTGCGGGTGGCTGGACCTCACCAGCCGTGTTTGTACAGCAGCGCTGGTTCCTGCCCAGGACAGCCTTGGAGGTCCTGAACCTCAGCACAGTCCCTGCTTCTTCAAAGCAGCTGTGCTATTTTGGCAACAATCCTGTATTTAAAAATAGCAAGCCCCAGACCTCGGGCCGTCGCGTACTTTTCTGTGTTTTTCTTTTTGGCATCCTACTCGCTGCCCGTCCCCTTGTGCTCCAGCAGCCTGGGTAGCTCTGCACCCCGAAGGCTGGTGAGCAGATGCTGTGGATGCTCCCAGTGGTGGCTGTGGGCAGCGAGTTGCTGCCTCTTGCCCTCCTGGCATCCGCGGTGGGGTTGCAGCCAGCTCCGGCGGGTGCACATTCCTGCATGCGTGTAAACTCGTTCTGCTGAAGCTGATGTACTGAGCTGCGGGGCAAGGCATGTGGATGCTTGTCCTGGGACTCTCCTTCCTTGGGGGGACATGGCTGTGCTCTGTGGTGCCCTGCGGCTCAGAAGTGCCCTGGGTAGGGACGCTCGGGGCCGGGCAGGTCACAGTAGGTGTCAGGCTGTAAAGAAATTGGCAAAACAAACCTCACCCTTCTCTCCCTCTGCCCCTTTCTTGTCCTGCTCGCCTCTGTAGGGAAGTCGTGGAGTACATGGTACAGCACTTCAAACCGCAGATCTTCGGTGATCGAAAGCCAGTCTATGATGGGAAGAAGAACATTTACACTGTCACAGCCTTACCCATTGGAAACGAGCGGGTAAGAGGGGGAAGTGAGCCCCGTGCCAGGCGAGCACAATGTGCCTTGTGCCTGGGAAGGACCAACTGAAAACGACCTCCTCCCCTTGCCCTGCGAGGATGCCATGATTGTTTCCCTCCCTTCTGCACCCAGGTTGACTTTGAGGTGACGATCCCAGGGGAAGGCAAGGACAGGATATTTAAGGTCTCCATCAAATGGATGGCCATTGTGAGCTGGCGCATGCTGCACGAGGCCCTGGTCAGCGGGCAGATCCCCGTCCCTCTGGAGTCCGTCCAGGCGCTGGATGTTGCCATGAGGCACCTGGCTTCTATGAGGTACCTGTGCCAAGGGGCAGCCTGGCAGGGGCCATGCCATGAGCACCAAGCTTGCCGGGAAGGGGACCGGCTGCCTCTGGCAGGCTGTTGTGGCTGGGACTGGCCTCAGAGGTCTTTGGGAGGAGGCAGCCGTGCCTGTTACGCTGCTCGGTGTGATTGCTGTGAATGCTCCTGCAATAGAAATAAACAGGGTGATGCAGCCAGTGGGGCGGGTGGTGGTTTGGAGGGGCTAGGGGTGCTTCACGGTTGCTGCTGTGGGGCTGGCGTGCGCTGATTGATGCAGTTTGCCCTGGTTCGCAGGTACACTCCTGTCGGCCGCTCCTTCTTCTCGCCCCCCGAAGGCTACTACCACCCCCTGGGAGGCGGCAGGGAGGTCTGGTTTGGTTTCCACCAGTCGGTCAGGCCTGCCATGTGGAAGATGATGCTCAATATTGATGGTGACGTACTTTTCACACTGGGGAATTGCAGTGGTGGGGCTGGGTGTGTGGGCTGGATCCAGCCAGCCCTTAGGCCAGGTCTGTGTGCTGGGAGAGAGCAGAGACGCATTGTGGTATCTGTCCTGCAGTGTCGGCCACTGCCTTCTACAAAGCCCAGCCCGTAATCGAGTTCATGTGCGAGGTGCTGGACATCCGGAACATCGACGAGCAGCCAAAGCCCCTGACGGACTCACAGAGAGTGCGTTTCACCAAGGAGATCAAAGGTAGAGCCCCTGGGGAGCGCTGGGGCTGCCCCAGACACCAGCCACGGCTTGTCTCCCACCCAGGTCCTGCAGCGAGGTGGGGGGAGCAGGGTCTGCACGTTTAAAATGTCTCCTGGGGCACTGTTGCCTCCCTCATGCACTTCACAGGGCATCTGCAAGCACATCTGCTCTGCAAATGGTTAATTATTTAAGGAAGGTATTGGTGGTGTCCTGGGGAAGTTGGGTGAAGGGGAATCGCTCCCACCTTTACTAGTGACTCTGCTGTGTCTCCCTGTCTTGCATCAGGTCTGAAAGTCGAGGTTACCCATTGCGGACAGATGAAGAGGAAATACCGTGTGTGTAACGTTACCAGGCGTCCGGCCAGCCACCAGACGTAAGGCGGGTGGGAAGATGCCCTTGTTGGAAAAATCTGAGCTGTTCTCCTTTTTAACAGCTGCTGGTGTTGTTAGGGAGAGCTGGACGGGAAACTCCAGCCTGTGATGGCAAAAGGAGATGTGTTCGGCGCTCCGCAGCGGTGCTGGGCGCAGTAGCTCGCGCAGCTTCGTGTCATGTGTGATGAAGGCGAGCGGCATGCAGGGGATGGTGGAAGTGCAGAGGATGCTTTGTCTGGCAGGCGGCACGCTGCGGCGGGCGGGAGCTAACATGCCAGGAATTGTCCTAGTTTTTACCTCGCGAGTTTGGTTTTCTTCTTTCTTAAAATAGACACAGCTAAAGCAGAAGCTTTGCCAGGGAATAAAGCGATTCCCTGCCTTGTTGGGGGGCTGCTCTACTCCCTGCAGCGCCCCGTGGATGGGGACAGCAGCACCGAGCTGTCGGGTGCTGCAGCCCACGGGTGTTTCCAGGCTTCATCACTGGGGTTTGCCCCCACAAAGGTTTGGAAGCAAAACCAGGTTTGAGGCAGAGGCTGGGGGGAGAGCAGGCGGACCCTCCAGACCTCCCTGTGTGGGCAGCGGTGGAGCTGGAGGGGAGGGAGGGATGTTTTTCAGGCTGTTTGCCCCCCGAGGTTTCTGCCATGTTTCTGGAAATTCTGCCAGCAGTGGAAGAAAAAAATTAAAAAGGGAAAACACAACACGAAATTTTGGCTTGTACTGTGCAAACCTGGGCACTGGCAGAAGATCTCTCCTCAGTTCTTGCCCGATAGCAAACCAGCAGTCCTCACTCAGGCCGGTGCCGTCAGATTTCAGAGCCCCTGCCAAAGGGGTTGCACCTCCCTTGCCACAGCCATGCTTCCTTGTCGCATGACCCTGTCTCCAGGTGTATCTCGTTGGGGTTTATGAGCCTTTTTCCATGTACACCCCCCTTCCCCCATGCTCCAGTACCCTTGTGTCCCCTGCCCTGGGGCCTGGCGAGCACAGGAGGACTGTGACGCCTCGCCAGGGCGTGCGGGCTGTCTCTCCCGTCTAATTTTGGCTCCATAAAGAATATCGGGTCAATTCTTCATTTTAACAGAGCTCTTTATGGAGCTGGGAACAGCTGGTGCTGGGTGAGGCTGGGTATCATGCACTCACTCCGGCTATGGACAGTACAGCGCCCCTCAGCCCTGCCACCGGGAAGTTTGATTTTATTTTTTGCCCCGTGTGGTTTTGAAGGGGTAGGCACCCTCCTGCCCCTCCATGCTCTGCCCACCCCAGGAGCTGCTGACCCATACTGGGAGAGGCTGGTTAACCTTCGCCTGGAGCTCGGCTCCCAGGGAGAGCACCAATCTCAGGAGTCCTCTTGAGTGCCAGGGTGCTGTATTTATGTACCTGACAGGGGCATGCGTGGCATGTCCTGCAATAAACATTTGCCCTGATTAGCTGGATTAGTGAGGGAGAGCTTTATTTGGGGACATCAGTCCCACGCTGGGATCAGAGTATTCCTGACTCAATTTCTGAAAATACCACCGTTGTGTTTTTTATTTTCTTTTATGGTAGCTTGGAGTGGGAGCCTGCCAGTTCCCTCTCTTTCCAGCCAGAGTAAGTAGTGCTTGAGGTCTGGAAGTGTCTGTTTTGAGTAGGTGCATCCTTCGTGTCCTGCCTCTGCCAGGTTTCCCCTGCAGCTGGAGAGCGGTCAGACAGTGGAGTGCACAGTGGCTCAGTACTTTAAGCAGAAATACAACCTGCAGCTGAAATACCCGCACCTACCCTGTCTCCAGGTTGGCCAGGAGCAGAAGCACACGTACCTGCCCTTGGAGGTGAGTGTTGGCTCTGCATTGCTGGGCACCCCGGCTTTTGGGCACCATGCAAAGCAAAGGCAAGTGGCCTTTGCTGGCAGATGCATGGTAATGTTCTGCAGCTAATGTGTTGTGGGCACTAGTTGCCTCAGTGTTAACCTGGCAAGAGCCACTTCGAGTAAGTGAGGGAGGCGACTGTGCTGTAGAAATGCCATTTTCCTGCAGCTGCAGGCTTGGCATCTCCAGTTTGGGGCTGGCTGCCGGGCCCGAGTGCTGGACCCGCGGGGCAGCTCAGCCATGCTCCTTCATGTCTCCCCTGTCCCTAATGCGTGGCTGCTGTCTCTCCCATGCCTTGCAGGTGTGCAACATCGTGGCAGGCCAGCGGTGCATCAAGAAGCTCACAGACAATCAAACGTCAACCATGATAAAAGCAACAGCCAGGTCTGCCCCAGACAGGCAGGAGGAAATTAGTCGCCTGGTATGTGGCACGAGTCCCTGGGAGGGATGGGAGGGACGCTGTTAGGGGCTGCGGCTCTGGTGGCAGGTTGCGGCGTCGTGTCTGTGATGAACCTTGTTGTGGGCCCACTCCTCAGCTGCTCTGCACTGGAGAACTGCGACCTGCTCAGAAGATGCTGCTGGGGTTAATGGCTTGGTTTTATTCTCGTCTTCTCACTGAGTCCCCGGTCAGAGATGCCTGCGTGTGTGTAATGGACACTTGCAGACAGGAGCCCCGCTCAAAGTGACTGTGGAAACTCGTGTGCAGCAAATTCAGGTCCTCTCACTCGCTGATGGAACCTGACCCAAAGGGAGTTGGAACTAAAAATAGGAGAACAAATTAGAGAGATGACCCCGGCTCTGAGTGTATGTGGGGACTGTGTATTGTGGGGCTGCAGTATGGGAACTCTGTCTGCAGGTCAGCCTGGGGCGAGCCAGGGGAACCCAGCTCTGCCAGCGGCCAGGCCAGAGCTCATTAACGGTGCTGCTGTTGCCTAAACCAATGTCTCTAGGCTTTCAAAGCTGTGGACATTTGATATTCCTTCTGGGAGTCTTGATAACAGTCTCTTGCCGGTCTGAACCTTCCCACTGAAGCCTTAAATCTCAGGATCAGGCTCTACTTTGGTTGTGTTGGTCACTGCGTTCAAAAATCATGTCTCCTGTGGGTCAGTTTGAAGGGCAGGGTTTGGCCCTTTGTGTTAAACCAGTTTCCCTCCCCTTACGGAGAGGAATTCAGCTCTGTAGAGAACATGACTTTACGTTTCCTGGCCAGCTGAAGCCATGTGGGATGCAGCAGTCAGTCTCACTCCCTCCCATGGCCCTTCCTTCCCTCTGCAGATGAAGAATGCCAGCTACAACCTGGATCCGTACATTCAGGAGTTTGGGATCAAGGTGAAAGATGACATGACGGAGGTGACGGGGAGGGTTCTGCCGGCACCCATTCTGCAGTATGGAGGCAGGGTAAGCAGGGTGTTGGGCTGCGTTGTGCAGAGAGATGCTTTCACACCAAAAACCAGTTTCTGAACCTTCTGAACCTGAAGGTGGCACCTTGTTTGTAGGTTAGAACTGGAATTTTCTATCAGAGCACCTTGGGTTTGGGTTTCTTGTGTTTTTTTGCAATATGACTGTACTGAAAGTGTAGCCAAGAGCCATTTGGTGACAAAAAAGTGAGCTGAAGGGGAGAGAGATGCTCAGGGTAAAGCAGCTTGGGTGAATTGTCCATCACCTTTGAGGAGCCGAGGTTGTGAATTGCCCGTTACCACGCGCCACGGCAGCCCCTGTCAGTGCAGGGAGTTGGCTCCAGTGAGGGCATTTGGCTTTGTGATGGGGGGCACAAGCACGGCAACGTGTGGGCACTCCCCAGGACCTGCCGGCACGGGGCCGGGCAGGATGCAGCAGCGCTCTGACCCTCTGTTTGCCTTGCAGAACCGGGCCATTGCAACTCCCAACCAAGGCGTGTGGGACATGCGAGGGAAGCAGTTCTACAACGGCATTGAGATCAAAGTCTGGGCGATTGCTTGCTTTGCCCCGCAGAAGCAGTGTCGAGAGGAGGTGCTGAAGTAAGGAAAGGGGCAGCTCCCATGGGTGGGATGACGTGGGGGAGCTCGTGGTGCGGCCACCCTGCTGCTGCCAGCCTGGGGCTGCACGTCTGTCATCATTACCACTGGATCCGAATTGCTCATGGTACAAATTTGCCTGACTGTTTATTCTGGCTGCAGGCAGTCCCTGAGCCATCACAAAGCCTGACAGGTTGGAGTGAGCACGTCACGCTCCCAACACGTGGGAGCTGACAGTCTGGCTCTCCTCGATCTGCTCTTTGCATCAGGTGGCTGCAGTGTCATGACCTGATACTGCCAGCCCTAAAGCTGTATTGAACTCTTCTCAGCTGAATCTCCTCAAGAGAGATGGGGCTGTGAGGGATATTTAGTTAAAGTTTCACTAATGCCCTATCTGAAATAATGTAATTAATTAATGTAGAAAGCATCCTAACTCGCCACGGGTTTTTGTTAGAGAAGTCTTTCTGAAAAGCTTTGGTAGCTTAGAGATTCTCTGCTTCAATAGCAAAGTGACACAGAGCAGGGACAGCGTATTTGATTTAGTGAAATGGTCACCATGGTTTTGGGTTCTGCTGGGGACTGATTTCTCCTGAGTGAGAGTGGATGCATCAAGGCAAGCATGTTTTGTGCCTCTTCTGGGTGTTTGGCATGGTTAATGTTTGGGATGGTTTGGAGCAGCTCAATGTCTCTATGTCTGCAGTGACTGGGTGGAGGTGGGAGTGACACCACACTCCTGCTGTGACTCCTTGGGGCAGAGCTGGGAGCCCCATGCTCCCTCTGGCTCTCCCTGCATCAAATTTATGCTGGGCACCCCAAAAATCCAGAGTGTGGCTGAGCACTTTGTCTGGTTTGGTGAGTGAAGGCTTGTATCAGCTTTGCAAATCACCTGGAAATCAACTGTCCCCAGCAGCAGGTCTGCTCCCCCCTTCTCCAGCTTCCTAATGGAGAACAGCTCACAGCTCCATTGCTCTTCAGGAGGAGTCAGTATCTGGGTAAGAGGGTACCAAGAGGGGACGGTTCAGCTCAAACACGTGTTGGTCTTGCATTTCCCACCACAGATGTGGTGATGTGATGTCCCCATCTCTGGCCTGTGCTGCAGCACTCCAGCTGTGAGCCCCTTCTCGCTCGGTGGCCGGGGTGCATGGCGGAGCTGCCATGCGGAAGGGCTCAGGGCTGATGCTTCTCCTCCTGGGCACAGGAACTTTACGGACCAGCTGCGCAAGATCTCCAAAGACGCAGGGATGCCGATCCAAGGCCAGCCCTGTTTCTGTAAATACGCCCAGGGTGCAGACAGTGTGGAGCCCATGTTTCGACACCTCAAGAACACTTATTCGGGGCTTCAGCTCATCATTGTCATCCTGCCAGGGAAAACACCCGTGTATGGTGCGTCTGGGGCAGGGGCGAGCGGGGAGAGGAGAGGGGCTTTGCTCTGGCTCAGCAGGGCTGGCTCTGTTCTTCGTGTGGTGCTTTCTCCCCCTGTTTCCGAGGGCACTGCTGGAAGCAGTGCGTTGGTGATTGCCTGTGTGTTCATCTGCTTCCTCTGCCCGCAGCTGAGGTGAAGCGTGTTGGGGACACCCTCCTGGGAATGGCCACGCAGTGTGTCCAGGTCAAGAACGTGGTGAAAACCTCCCCACAGACCCTTTCCAACCTCTGCCTCAAGATCAACGTCAAGCTTGGCGGGATCAACAACATCCTTGTGCCTCACCAACGGTTCGTACAGCCACTGCCTCTCGCAGCTTTGGGGCTTGTTTCCCGAGTCCCTGGTGCTTTGAAACGTAGATTTGCAGCCTGTCTCACCTTGTAATGAGCTGTTGATGTGCCCAGGCCAGAGCCCGGAGGTTGAGAGATGTCCTCTGTGAGACCTGCTCACCTCCATTGGGCTGTGCATCGCCCTGAGATGGCTCCAGAATGCTGACCGCATCTTTCTCTTCTCCCACCAGCTCTGCAGTCTTTCAGCAGCCAGTGATCTTCCTCGGGGCCGATGTCACTCACCCGCCAGCAGGAGATGGGAAGAAACCCTCCATAACAGCTGTAAGTTCCCTGTCTGGGGCCAGGCTCGGTGCCCAAGAGCCCTGCAGGGATGAGCTGGAACGGCACTTGTGTGTCTATAAAGGGGCTGTGACACTACTGTCCCTATAGTGACACTTCTCAGGATGGCCCCATGCCCTTTTGGATGTTTCAGCCCCACTCCTAGGGCGATGGGTCCCCGATCCCGTCCTGCCTCTCCGCAGAGGAGCTGTGGTTTTGGGGAGCTGCTGGGAGAGCTGATAGCTGCCAGCAGATGGGGCTCGTGATGTGCCCGACACCGGGAGCGCTGTTGGACAGGGTGTGCGGGGAGCTTGGGGCGGCTGCTGGGCTCACGGGAGCCGTCCTGGTCCTGCAGAGCAGCGCTGGGAGAGACCTTCCCCAGGTGGGAGAGGTGGGGAGAACTGGGGTGACAGGGCTGCTCCAGAGCCTTCTGGGGAGGAGGATTTCCCTTCACCCCAAATGAATAATGAGCACCCATCAAATGAAGTGCCTCTCGCATGCCGGGTGGCAGCTCAGGCCCTGCATGGGGCTCTGAGACGTTGCCCTGTGCTCGTGGAAGCGAAGGAAAGTGTCAGGTTCTCGTAGCATCTGTTTTAATTAAGCACATCAGCATTTTCCTATTAAGTTCTTAACTTTCCAGGACTCATAGCTCAGGTTTTCCTTGGCATGCAAATGTGTCTTTGGAGGAGTGTTTTTTTCTTAATTAGAAGGGGTTGGGAAATGCTTTTGGCTGTTTGCTGTAGGTGTGGGTGGGACAGAACAGTGTGTTTCCTGGCAGCAGCACTTCCCCTCTGAAAACATCTTTGTGTTTTTTCTGTGCAGGACCACTGTGAGGTTTTTTTCTTAATTTTTATGAAAGCTTTTTTGAAGCTGCAGGGGAGGAGAAGGGTAGAGTCTTCAGATGGCCTTGATCTTGTCCTTGGTGTGTTGTTAATCAGACAGTAGAAGGGGGTCTGTGGCTGAGGCCAAATGAAACATTGCTGTTGAGCACATCGGTTCTGCTGGTGCAGCTCAAACTCTAGACCTCTGAGAAGCAAAAGTGAAACTGTCACTGAGTGCAGGGGTGACAGGCTCAATGCTGCTGAGGGTATTGGGGTCTGCGGTGCTTTCCCTCCGCCCGAGGGGATGTGGACCATGTGGTGCAGTGAAGCAGCCGGGCATTTGTCTCCCAGCATGGGCCAGCACCTGCGCCCCCAGCCCTGCGTCACGGCCAAGCCCGGCTGCTCTCGGCCTCTCTCCCCTGACGTCTTTGAGGTCTCACCTCCGGAGCTCTCGGCTGCGATGGGAACTCCCTGCTCGACAGCCGCCGCCCGGTGACTCAACCCCGCCGTGTCCTCAGGAGGCGGCAGCGCCAACCGCGGCCGTCTGGGGCCGAGCGAGGGCAGGGAGGTGGTGCCAGCAAGATGCTCTGTGCAAGCCTTGGACTGGTTCAGTTACCTTCTGGGCAGAGGGGCTCTGGGCAGCCTGGGGCGGCAGGGCAGTTGTGCCACAGTCGGAGGGGTAAGGACCGGCCGATAGCAGAGCTCCCCAGCATTGCTGTGACAGCAGCAGCATTGCAACTGCAGGTGGGGTTTTGTATCCCGGGGGTGTTGTTGCCCTGGTGAAACAGCAGAGCAGAGTTTGGGGTCACACAGTCCTTCATGGAAGCCAAAAACCTCTGGAGTGAGGGGTGGAGGGAGAAGGGCTTAGGTAGGCAGAAAGGGCAGCCCCACTCCCCCCTCTCCCCTCCGCTTTCGGGCAGGAGGGTTGAAGCTGGGGCAGAGCGGCAACAGCCTCCACAGCCACGTCACTCAGTGGCACCAGCTAAGTTGTCTCAATGGAAATTCCCATAAATACCACAAAGGGCATGGCAGAGCGTGAAACGGGAACGTGACCATAACCAGGGATGTCCTTTTTGGGCACTAGTTGTCTGTACAGTGTTTGCTGTCCCATCTCCTGACCTGTGAGCTCGGGTGCTCTGCCCACAGCCAGCTGTGGGTGTTGGAAGCAGGCGGAGGCTGGGAATGTCCCATGTTCCCTCCGTCCTTCCTGTTTTAACATGTGGGCCTGGCCTGTCTGTGTCACTGCAGGTTGTGGGCAGCATGGACGCCCACCCCAGCCGGTACTGTGCCACGGTGCGAGTCCAGCGTCCTCGCCAGGAAATCATCGAGGACTTGTCCTACATGGTGAGGGAGCTCCTCATCCAGTTCTACAAATCCACCCGTTTCAAACCCACCAGGATCATCTTCTACCGCGATGGCGTTCCCGAGGGGCAGCTCCCACAGGTGAGGACCCTGCGGATGCCCGTGGGACAGTGGGGCTCCACCAGCTCCTGCGGGGTTCTCTAAGGGTGCATGGGGACGGCTGGGTGCTGGTGTGTCCCCTCACTCTGCATGCGCTTGTTTCTCCAGATCCTTCACTACGAGCTCCTCGCAATCCGAGACGCCTGCATCAAACTGGAAAAGGATTACCAGCCTGGCATCACCTACATCGTCGTCCAGAAAAGGCATCACACCCGTCTCTTCTGTGCAGACAAGAACGAGAGGGTGAGTGTTGTGGGGTGCTGGGGTGGCCGGAGGCGGCTGATTCATCCCTTTAGGAAGGTTTATTCCAGCCTTTGGGAAGAACCAGCCTTGACTTTGCCAAGGGGAAGGCTCACCGCTGGCAGGCAGAGAGCTCTTTCTTGAATGAAACGTGCTGCTCAGTTGACTCCCACATCCATGCGGATTAGGTTGCTTCTAGAAATCCAGACAGCTGTTTGCTGTTATTATGAGTTACTGGGTGCTGATGATCCTGGTGACTCTCTTGAAATAGCCTCTGTCAGCTTGAAAACATCTGTTGTTTTGGTGATAGCTGTAGCCGCTGACGTGACAGGATGAATAACCCCTTGCTCACAGTTTGTTCGTGTGTGCTGTGCAGTAAAACCGATTGCTGTAGCTTTTCCTAGATTTGATCTAAATCTAGTGGTTAGATCTAGTTTAGACAGACTCTGGCTCTACCCAGGCAGGAAGATTTAATCTTGGGAACTGAGGACGGTTTTTTGATCAGGGTGCAAAAGCCCCAGTACCTTGTGGCAGAGACTCTAGCGTACACTCTGCAGAGACCCCTGGAGTTTTGCTCGCTTAATCCTCATTTCTGCAGTAGGATGGGCCAGTTTGCTCTATCTCCATGTCATGCCTGGTGTTGGTGCTAGCAGAAAATGCCAGCAAGCCTGTCGGGACAGGGAGCAGAGCAGGATGAGATGCTCCTGTCTCCCCCTTAACGGGCACTTTGGGGAGCAGCTCTGCATGGTGTTCTCAAACTGATACGCTGAGATGGCCACCCTGCGCCGTGGGCCTGGTGCCGGGCAGGTGTGTTACAGATGGTGCTCTGGCCAGCTGGAAATAACTACGCTCTGCAGTGCTTGGTTCTCTCTTTCTATTCTCTGTAGATTGGGAAGAGCGGGAACATCCCAGCAGGAACAACAGTGGATACAAATATCACCCACCCCTTTGAGTTCGACTTCTACCTGTGCAGTCATGCAGGCATTCAGGTAACGCGCTGCGGAGCTGGCTGTTGTGCTGCTGCTGGTTTTCTTCGGCTGTTGTTGCAGATTGTCCCCTTGTGCATCTGACCCTGTCACAGCCTCCCGCCAGCAGTGGGATGTGGGCAGTTCGGTCCAAGCTGCCATTGTAGTGGCTTGGCGAGCGGGTGCCGGGATGGCACTGCTGCTGCGTGATGTGGCACATACACTTGGTTTCTCTCTCCTTGAGCCAAGGATCTCTCCTCTGCGGTCTTCTGCCTTCAGAGCGGCCCATTCAGGAGCTTGTCAGCTGGTGTCTGTGCATGCCGGGCTCGCTGGGGTGCCTGCTCGTCAGCAGGGACCTGTTGTCTGGCTGTGGAGGGGAGAGCTGGGGCCAGCTGTCCCTGGAGCAGGCGACTTGCTCTGCAGCTGCATTTCTTCAGGCAGCCAAGATTAGTCAGAAACCATACTGAAAAAATTGCACTCCATTTAATCTACAGCTGCTTCCACAAGCAGCAGGCTTTTTGGCTTCCTCTCCTCCTGCAAGGATGGCAGGGAGCTGGCCCAGTTCGGTGGGGAGCCAGTGGGAGACGTGATGCCATGGGCTGTGCGGTGTTGGGAACCCGGGGTGGCAGTGCAGAAGCACGGGCACAGAGCAGCTGCGCTAATGCTGGTTTGCACCTCGGTGCTGAGGGCTTTCCTGCCTCATGGCGCCTGTGCACGTGAGGGGTTCTCAAATTAGGGAAGCACAGGCACCTTCCCTGCCCTGGCTGTCTGCTGGGTCGGTTTGATCGGGTAGGGAGTGACGAGGATGTGAGGCAGCTGCCCGTCTCTGGGTGCCGGCAGCACTTCTCACACTGCCCCCTCGCCTTCCTAGGGTACGAGCCGGCCGTCCCATTACTACGTGCTCTGGGATGACAACCGGTTCACCGCGGATGAGCTGCAGATCCTCACCTACCAGCTGTGCCATACCTACGTGCGCTGCACCCGCTCGGTCTCCATCCCGGCCCCGGCGTACTACGCCCGACTAGTGGCATTCCGAGCACGGTACCATCTCGTGGACAAGGAGCACGACAGGTGAGGGGGCTCTGCCCGCGGCCCCGGGAGGGCAGATCCCAGGGATGGGCAGGGGCACCAGCACCCTGCCTTGGTGTTTGAAAGTGCCCGTGTCAGAGCAGCGCTGCAGCAGACCCGTTCTAGGGGGGAGACCCGCACGTGGCTGCATCCTTTTAGGTGCCAGCCTAGGGGGAAGCGGCGGCAAAGGAGGGGTAAAACCCATCCTGAGCTCATCCCGGGCCTGGAGGAGCATCCCTGGGGTGTTTGAGCATGTCAGTATCTCTGCAGTGCCAGGCACAGTCACGAGCACGTATGGTATCCCTGTGTGCTGTGGTGAGATGTCTCCCTGTGCTGACAGCGCTCACAGACCCTCATCTCCAAGGGGGTGTCTTAGTGTTTCCTGGGGGGAAAATATGAAATAATTATGCAGTGATTTCCTTGATTTTCAGTGGTGAGGGCAGCCATATATCTGGACAGAGCAACGGCAGAGACCCCCAGGCCTTGGCGAAGGCTGTGCAGGTTCATCAGGACACTTTACGTACCATGTACTTTGCTTGAAAGCCTAACTTTTGTTACCTCACTCAAGAAAGCTTTCAGATTTGTAGGAGCCATACAAAAAAGGAAGCATTGGGACACCTTGTTTTTTTTCCAATGAGAAATCACTGCAGGGCAGGCAGCGTCGATTCGAGGCAGGAGACCAGCACCACGGGACAGAAAGATCCAACACCTTTGTAGGATTGGAAGAGACTGATGATTATTTTTTTAATTTTTCTGGCTTTGCAAAATTTTGACCTGGCCAAACACATGAAGGCATTCAAGGAAGGGATAAAACTCCCAGGAGGCGGAAGCAGGTTTTCATTTTTAAGATGCAATACTATAGACTCCTGACTGTGAAATGGCGGATTTGGTCCTCCGTTGCCCACCAGGCGCTGGTAGGTATTTTTTGTGGGGGTTGGGGGGAGGGGATTTTTAGAGCCTTAAAACAGAAGACTAGATTTATAAAACTAATATTTTAGAATATGAGATGCTTTAATGGGTTAAGGGGAAAAACAACTAGTTTATAGGAGAATTCTAACACTAACAGTTCCCCACCCCCGAATAATTCCCCCCCATGTAACGTAAGGCACCCTAGCACTTAGCTCAGAACTGAAAACTGTCTTCCTTGTGTTAAAAGCTAGTTAGCTGCTGCCATTTGAAGCAACAGTCACAGACTTTTCCATGGGTGAGTGCCTTACTATGATGCTGCAAAATTTCAATGTTTTTAATCTTGTAAGGAAAATAGTAATCTTGTCTTGATGGTGGTCCATATTTCCATCGGAAGGAGTTAATTTCTATGGTCCTAAGTTGCAGTTTGTGTTAGATCACGACCTCATGGTGGTTAAACTCCATTGAAAGATGTGCACTTTCATACAGGACACGTTTAATGGCTGCTGACCCATTTTTGTTTCCAATGTACTACTTGTTATTTAAAACTGTTTCGGACAAATGGGGGTGTCTTCATCCCATGAGGACAGAAATGGCTATCAATTTTTTCTTTTTTTTTTTTTTTTTCCTGAATTTTTGTGATGGACACCGGGATTTTTTTACTAAGCATTATTTTTATATGATACTGAGTCTGTTGCCAAAATACATGAGTCATTAACACGCTCAGAGTTTACATCACCGCACTTCCCGAGGCTGTGCGCTCACGCCAGAGATTTCAAATGTTTCCTGTCCGATGAGTGTTACCAACCGCAGTCCGTGCAGCGCCGGGTACTGCTCAGCGCCCATCTCCCGCGTGCGTTCGGCACACGTCTGCCCGGTTCGGCTGCTTTCTGAAGTACCGCATACCCCAACTCCAGCACCTCCAAACTGTCACCCTCTCTGCTGCTAGGTTTTGCTGCTCTTTGTGTCATGGTATCACCGATCTCATGCACAGGGTTGGTTTTGTTTTTGTTTTTGTTTTTTTATTCTGAAAGCACACCAGATTTGTTCTTCAGTCAGATTGATGAAATCCTTGTTATTGTCGTGGAGGAAACTCCGACTGATTTGTGTTTGTAACAGGAAAAAAGCCTTTTTCCCAACGGTAACATAGGGACTGCTTTTCAGACTCATTTTGCTGCACAGAATGACCGTTATGCACAGCGGGGCAGTAGTAGCAACTCATTACCAATATCATACGGGCAGTTTATTTGGGTTTTTTTTAAATACAAGTGTGCACGGCGCTTCCTTCAGGAGAGAAAATGACGTGCACACTCTTACCAAGCTCTTAAAGGGAAGAGCTCTGTTATCATTTCACTGCCAAATGTGAATGTGTTTCCGAGGCAGATCACCACGAGCGCTGCCCCTTGCCAGTACGTGTGGATAGAAGCACACCTTTTTTTGTTTCGTACTTTCTGACGTTTAAACTTGCCTTGCCTTCATGAAAACCACACTGGTCATGTTGGCCCATTGATCTGTCCTACCACCGGGAATTCACTCTACCATTTTTCTTTTTGGGCAACGTGTTTGTGAAAAATGAAGACATCAATATGCTATGCAAACTTAAGTGCTGAGCCCACTGATGTCACGTTTTGCGAAGATCCTACGTTTAGCACAGTCCTGTTTTTCCTCAAGACTACAGTATTTGGTTCATATTCTCCTTTGCACCTTGTGTCAACCTCCACTGCTGTATATCCGCAAGGTGATGGGGAGGAGACCAGGAACTAGTCGTGGTCAGTAGGGTAGGGAACTCATAGGAAGGCTTTTAGAGAGTAGGGAACGCATCAACACTAAGTGTCAACATGAGAAGCCTACATTCCTATACACAAGTGCCTGCATCGTGACACAAATCCAGCACCTCTCCATCTCACCCTCAGAACTCTGGCCTTGTGCTCATGGGAAGCGAAATGCTCTCAGGGGGGCTGCACCCGCTCACCTTGCGTTAGAAAGCCCCTCGCTGAGAATAAGATCGGGGGTAAGGTCAAGGTTCTCTCTGCAAATCAGTTTGTTCACCAGCATTACAATGGAAAGCACCTGGCTGCTGCTCTGCAGCAAGGGGCAAAGGTATTTTGGTTTCTAGTTTTTATTTTAGTGTTTTAGTTGGGTCTAGAATTCTGAAATGTCTTTTAGTAGCTGTGGCATAGCACGTGCCATTTTTAACCATTTGAAAAGAGATAGTTGTGGGCATTTACAGAAACAGCTTGTTGCTCTGTAACAATTTTTTTTAACCTTGAGACTTGAAATGTAAAATGGACCTTTAAGATTTGCACTCATTTGTAAGGTGGCTGTTCATAGAAAACTATGAATGAAGACTTGTTGATGTAGCACCTACTTTTAACAGCAATTTTAACTACACAAAAGCTTCACAGCTTCTGAAACTCTCAGCTGTTGACTTGCAGATCGTGTTCTGCCCTTATTTCAACTTCTGCGTTGGGTTTTCATGGTTTTGAATAAATAAAAAAGCCAAACTCAGTAGCTGCTGTGCCCTTTAAACCCTATTTCCATTTTGAAGAAATACAGAAGGGGTTTGAGTTACCCGCATGTTTTCTATAATGGACTATGCACTGTACCTTCAACGCAGCTCCAGCATTCAGCATTTCTACCCTTCCCTTGTCCAAGACGCAAACAAATAACTGCATGTTGAGGTGCTGTGCATTTTGCTACCCGTAGCAGATAGGCGTTACCCCGATACATATCAGGATTAGTAGTTAGCCACAGCCCCCACACGGACATCCCCAGTGGCTCCCCAGTCTCTGCCTTCTCCACGGGCACGTGTTCCTTCCGCAGCTGGAAACACGGCCGGGTGCACACAGTTTTGTGGGAAGAGGAGTGACTTCCGTTTACCTGTCAGTTGTTGAATGCTGTTTGTTTCTCTTGTCTCATACCTGAGCGTGACAGGGGGCGAGAGGGCAGAGCACCCTCTGCCCAGCGCTGCCGGGGGCTGCGGGGGTGCTCTGGTGTCCCAAACCTACGACCTGATGTCTAGTGTCAAAAAGCCCAAGCATTCAACGTTGCCTCGCGGAAGGTTTTCTTCTTGGAAAATTAGCGTGAAATAAAAAGAATGTGATTGTTTCAGGAAGGGAAGCCAGACAGCAGGACAGCAATAAACAAGTGAAATTCATATCTTGCCTGAGTGATTTGCACTTCAATAGTTGTGAAAGAAAATATACGGGACTCCAGTGCTTTTGTGTTCGATTTCTAGCCCCTTTCGTACCTCCTTTATACGAGCAAGTGTTGAACTGTACGCAGGGTGTTTTCAAGACACTCTGTTTGGGTTGTTCTTTTTCTTGTGGTTTTTTTTGTTGGTTTTTTTTTTTTTTGCTTTAGCTTGAACTCTGTATGGTCCATTTGTTAAATAGACGTGAACAGTTGATGTACAGTGCTTACTAAACAAGCAGCAGCACAAAACTTATTTTATTAAGAAAATATGGCTTATATTTTAAAGGTTGGATATCAATTTTTTTTTGTATGCGTGGAATTAAGACTGAGAAAGAGTAACGAATCCTTCGATTAGGCCAAAAGAAAATACTGTAAGATCATAACCACCTCTTTATTAAAGAAAATGGTATGATTAAAGAGCTCCAGAACATTGTATTTATATTTGATTTGATTTGATTTGATTGCCTTTGTGGATTTTTTTATTTTTCTTTGCCTTGGTCCTGATTTTTGCTTGCAACTTTGACTTTGCAGTCCCAAGTGTCTGTTACCCTGTAACTGTTGGCAGAAGACCTAAATAAAAGCAATGTGAACATGTTGGGGTGACACTCCTGCGTCAGATTGCGTGGGGAAGGGGCGGCGCAGTCCTGGCCGCTTGCTCGAGAGGGGCTCGGGGAGAAACGGTGAAATGCCGACCGGCGCGGAATTGCATCGGATACTGCGGAGGATCCAAACCCCCTCACTTTCCAGATTTCAATTTAATGAAACACTTAAATGAACAAATCCATGCCTAAAACTTCTTGGAATATGGTAGCCAATTCTGCTTTTTATTACAGTGTCACCCGTCTGAGAAGTGACGGGTTCATTTGAGCTCCTTGGGTTATTAGATGTCAGCGTACAGCAAAATACGCTGCTTCTCCAGCTGCCTTATGTGGGGCTAGAAAAGCCCACTGGCTCCAAGGTGCTTTAAGGACAGATTTTGAACTCCTTTTGGATCGGGGTTAAACTTGATCCTCTGGGTTTCTGTGCTGCGTGTCACGTTTTACATTTCCCAGCTCTGGAATTCCTTGACCGTCCTACAGCTCATGGTTGTGGCTTAGGGCCCAGGCCTGGGGGTTGTTTGCCATCCTCAGAATTCTTCGGATCTGCTTGTGCTTTACCTTGCAAATGTGTATTGACATACCTTTAGACGATGAATTATTTAGCAGTTGAGCTGTAACTGCGGGTTTTTGAATAATGCTAATGGCATGCACGTACTCGTTAGCTAATTTACTTGACCTGTAGCACGCAGAATCTGAACTGAGCATCTGCGCAGATTCTGCACGCGTCCTCCTGCCATTTCTAATGCTATAGCACCTTTTCTTTAAATCCTACTGTATAATAGAAATCTTTTGCAGTTTCCAGGGCGCTGTGCCTTGTGTGTCTGGGTCTGAAGTCCTGGAAAACAGGTCGGGCTCCTTGGTTTCGAATGCGAGATGGGCATTTGAGCCCTGGCCCTCGGTTCTGGTTACCTTGTCCTCAGCTGCGGGAGCAGAGGTGCTCACACGCCTCTAACGTCTTGTGCATTTTGCAGAGATGTCTCCCTTCCTCCGCCGTATCTGCTTGATCTTGGTGATCACATTTCCCCTTCCCGCTCAGGCTGTCAGTTAAGGAAATATTCTAACAGTTTACTTTTAGTTTGCATGGGTTTAGAATCCTTACTATGTAGCTTGCCTGATAACTAAATTCATACTTTTTAAGACTAATTTAGCTGGCAGTCTCCAGGTCTCTTAATAATGATTCTGAAATCTGGATTAAGAATCTCCTTTTCTGCTGGCCCAAAGTTCCAGTTCTTCACTGCCTCCCTGGCTGTTTGGCTGGGGAAGTGCCCCTCACAACCAGGAAAGGTGACATCATTTCTTCTTATTGACTAGCAGGCTCAAACCTGCTTAGACAACTCTCACTATACCGTTCTTACCAAAAAATGGTCTTTGGGGGAAGAGGAAATAAGAGAGAAAGGTGCCACTGCCCGACCCAGCTGAGCCCGGTATCTCTGAGTCGCTTCCCCACGTGCACAGAGCTGCTTTGCTCCTTTCACCCTCTGCTTCGTTGTGACAATTTGGGCACCGCATCTCTTAACAAAGTGGTAGTAAAGACTGTTAAAAACACCGCCAAAACCTGAGAAAAGGGCAGACGTATGCTCTGAGTTTATGCCGTCGTACATGACGGCCTCAGCGTGCTCGGGAGGCTGGGGGGAGGGAGACCACAGGGCAGCTGCGGGCTGAGGCGGCTGAAAATCCTGAAGTAACGGGAAACCCGGGCCCTGTGACCCCCGCGGGCGCCCGCCTTCGGCCCCTCCGGCGGGGGCGGGCCCGGTTCCGGCTGCGGAGCTGGGTCACGGCCGGCCCCGTCCCTCCCGCCCGGCCCCGCTCCGCGGGAGCCGCCGCCGACTGACAGGCCCGGGCCTGGGCCCGCCGCTGCTCCCGCCGCTG
>VXBH01000716.1:313768-344902 GCA_013400035.1 Rynchops niger
GGCCGAGCGGCGGAGCCCGCAGCCCCGAGCGGCTGCGCCCAGCTCCATGAATGGAAATCGGCAGCGCAGGTGAGCGCGGGCGGTGGCGGTGGGGCGGCCTGGTGGGGCTGGGCCGTGCGGCCCATTTTGGGGCCGGGGGCGGTTCGGCCCTGCCCCGCGCCCTCCCTGCCCGGCCGGAGCGGGGGCTCTCCCGGTTCCCGCCCCAGCGGAGCGGTCTGTGCCGGCGGGAGCCGCGGGGAGGCCGTGCGGGTTTGTCTGGGTCAAGCGGGCAGGAGGGGGTCTGCCCCGCCGGCTGGGCGGGAGGAGCCCTTGCGGTGCGGCTCCGGTTACCGGGGAAAGCCGGGCACCGCGTCCTGCGCCGCTGCCGGTTCTCCGTGCCAAAAACGGTAGGGAATTAATTTATTGTATTTCATAACGAGCGTTCCCAGGCAGCGGCGGTAGGCCAGCTTGCATAATCTTGTAACTGTGATGGTGACTCTCAGATGCCACCTCGGAAACTGAACCGTCACCGGCGGCACAGGCAGTTACCAGTAACTGCTCGTTTCACCATCTTCTACTGGGTAAATATGAGCTGCATACCGTTGCTGCTACTTGCTGGCGCTAGAATTTTAAGGCTAATCATACCTTCGGGAGTGAGTGCTGCTGCACCGCGACGAAGCCAGGAACCGTATGGTTTTGCCTTCGGTCGTTTGACCCTTTCCCATGGGAAGCAGATGCCTAGTATTTGTAACCTGGGTGTTTGTGGGGTATTTTGAGAGTTGGAGAAGGAACTTCTGCTTCAGTTTATGGAAATAATTTGTCTTCAAGCCTGACAGAAAAGTGGAAGGAGAGTTCAGGTTTGGGCAGTGTTTGGTCAGCAGCTTGTGTCGTAGCTGGATGGCAAAGGGAATGTTAAAGCCACTTGGAATTCCATTTCTGTCACTTCAAGATGTGCCACAGCTACTGAAAACATGAGGCCAAAAGTATCAATGCAAAACATGCATTTTTGTCGTATGTAGATAGATACTTGAGTAACTTACACAGAGACTTAAGATAATGACGGATTTGGCTGGAAAAACTTGGCACCTAAGCTATGTCCTTGCTTAATGAGGTATATGATGGGGTTGAAACCATTTTAGGAAGATGCTGGATTTTAGCAATCTGGTGGAATTAAGATGGTGTGCTCATATACTGTGTGTGTTAACTTTAACTTGGTACAGTTCTGTTTGTCTCGTGATAAATAGGTGGATGTTTCCTTACATGTCTGCTGTGTAACGAGGGGAGCGTTAAGTGCGATGTTAACGTTCCGAGTTTGAGGGAACCTTCTGTCCATCGGACACCAGAACTGGTACAGGAGGGCACAAACAGCAGCAAACAAGGGTTAAAGTTCTGTCATAAAAGGGAGAAGGACATTGAGTTGTGCTTCCTTTTCTGTCTGTGAAGGGAAAATATAGGTTAGAACAAGCAGAGTCTCACCATAAAGCGGGGAAACAAAGATGGGATCGTGAGTATACCTGGAGTAAAGGATGGAAGCGTGAAGCAGTGCTGTAGGTGGCTTCCTATTTGTGGGACAGGCTTAGCCTGTGAAATCTAGCAACTATGTGTCTTCCAGTCCAAATAATGTGAACATAATTTAAAGGAGAAGGATGTGAAGCTGTCTGTTCAGGGTGCAGGTTGTGGTGAAATCAAGGAAACCAAGGGATAGCAGTAAATTGCTCGCTGTAAAAAAGGTGAAGCAAAGTAAAAGCAGCTCTTGGTAAAAGATAGAATTCGGTGTCATGTGTCACACCAGCAGAGTGTTAAGTAAGCTTCCAAAAGGCAGGTATGTTAAAACAGTGCTGCCAAGGAACTGGGGGTGCTCTGTGGTGTAAATGAGTCAAGTCGGACTGCTGTGTACGTCTTCGCGTGTGTTTCATAAATTGTTCCTTCAGAGTTCACAGCTTCTTGTGTTGTGTCAAATTGGTGTTTCTTGACTCCAGTATAGTATGTTTGTGATGAAGCACTGCAGACACCTTTGATCTTCTTTTCGCTTTTCTAGGCAAACTTTGGGCAGATAAGATTCTGAGAATTTACTTTTTTCTTCCCGTGTTAATGGGGTGCCCAAATCACTGCTCTTAAAAGTTACGGTTTTGTGGGTGGGGTAGAGGAGGGAAGGGGAATGAATCATAAGTGCCTGCAAAAGTTACTCTATTCCAGAACACATGTGGTGGAGTACAGGGGCAGCTCTCTCTGGAGCTGCAGTGGAAGCTGTTGGACTCGCAATATGAACTTTACAAATTCTTTCATCCTCATAGCTGTACTTCCTTAGCGGTAAAGGTGTCAGGGTATTTATTCAGCTAACTTACTATAGAAATTGAAAGAAATGACAGGAATATACAGTTTATGTGCCTTTCGACACATCTGGTATGTGTTTAAACACTACTCTAATCGAACCACAGCCTCCCACCGTATGCGGCTCCAGCTGAGTCCCGCAGTGGAGCCAGCCTGCCATTGACGCCGTGCCGTCTTGCTGGATACTCTGAAAATTCAGCTGATACGGTCCTAAGACTTGTCTTGAATTTGGAGTGAGAAGTGGCAGCAAGCAGGGTGACTTGCCAGCTGATCGCAGCTATTTGATAACTGAAGGGATTTTTCTCTCTCGTTAGACTAGGCTGTGTAACCAAACTGTCATGCAAAGCATTTGCCTCTGCATTAAAGAAAAGGTTAGAGTTGGACACAAGTCAGTTTTGTTGCTAATGTTCATCAGTCATAGTTTCTTATTACTTCGTGCTCTAGTGCATTTTTCTGAAAAGTGACATTCATCGTGAATTTATTGCTTCTTTCAGTTTTGTTCAGATGCAAAACTTGTTAGGATGTGAGGTACGCTTTAGTATTATGTTTAAAAAACTTCAATTTAGTAACTGTTAAAACTGTATTTCATTCTGTGAGCGGCTTCCTGGTAGTGTGGTTTGAAGTTGAGTAATATGACCGCGTGTCTCAGACCTTACTGCTCTGCTCTTAGATATTTTTCAGACAATAAATTGGAAAAAGGGGAATTGCTTGCATCTTAAATTTGAAACCTCAATGGCAGGTAGATGGATGTCACGTTTCGCTCTCTCCCTAATTCAAAGTTAGGGAGTAAGGGGGAGGAATTTTGTCATTTTCAAAACAGTAAATATGAAACCAGGAAAACAAAAATGAGTGCATCAGGAATTACTTACTTGATTATAAACTGGGATTATTTTTTTTTTTGTGTAAACGCAAGTACATGTGGGTAAAGGTTTCTTTTGGTGGGAAATTGTGGTATATCCGCACCCAGCGATAACGGACCGTCCTGTTCTCTGACAGTACGTTCAAGGGAAGAGCATTGTTCTGTTACTGTGGGATTCTGCCTTCTCTTCTGGAGCAGTTAGGTATTAACTTTACAATGTGCATATAAGCTGCTTTTTTTAAGCTTCAAGTTCTTTATGATTATATTTTTTTAATGGTTCAGAAGCATTTATTACCTTGCAAATGCTTCCAAAACACTTCACTGTATGTTCTGTAACTTCGTTAGGATAGAACAAGTCAGGACACCAGTATTTACTTGTGCAGTTGGCTGTCACTGAGCATGGCATCAAAACTTTGGCTTTTGATGAGTTCTAACATGACTTATTATCTGCAACCTTAAAAAAAAAAAGCCTAAATTACAAGTAGGAATGTTTAGAAAATGTGGATTGCATTACTCATAAATAATGTAATGCCACCAGCAAGGCTGCAGCTACGGAAATAAGGCAATTCCTGATTTTTGGCATAAGTAAGGAGCTCAATTATTGAAACCAACATTTAAATATAATCTTCCCCATCTAGTTTTTTAATCTAGAGTTAACTTATTTTTCAATGGTGATAGGATTTTCTTTGAGCTCCACAGGCTGGGCCTCTGAGTCCAAGCAGAGGCCAGGGGCCCTCTGAAAGGGAGTCTTTTTCCCCCCTCTCCATCCTCTCCCTGCTCCAGGGAGAGCTGCTCCCCTCGGCTGAGATCGGATCCATCAGACAAATCTGCCTTGTGTTACTGAGCCAGAGCTTAAATAATATTTTATCTGTTAAGTCCTCTATCGTATTTTTAAGGCTGTTCAATCACCCATTCAATTAGAGATTTGGAACTCTTTTCTAAACAAAAATAAAACTACTAGGTGATCGCCTGTTAATATTTTCTGGTTTTATAACGCTGAAGCCCACAGTAGGAAAGAGGATAATTTTTTTTGCTGGAAGCTTGGTACTGATGTCCCTTTCTGTAAGGAAAGGATCATGTAAGGAAATCTCTTATTTTCTATTAGCATCTTACTAGAAATCGGTATTTTCCTTCATGCTGTAAAACTGTTTTGCATGCCAAAAGCTTCGATTTAGTTTGTTGAAAGAATTTGCAGGTTTCTGTGCTTCTGCTTTTTCTGCTCAGGCTTTACTGTGATTAGGGCTTTGCTTGGTTGCTAGGTAGATTCAAGCCTGTGCTTTGGACGCGGGCCAGGTGTGTTCTATACTGCTGGCTGTACTGCCGTAGAAATTACAGTCAGGTTTTGCTGTGTTTAATCTTTACTATAACGTCTATAATTTCACAGAAGAAAAGATTGTGATTCAGAGCTCATTTAAACCACGAGAGGGACTTCCGTGTTGGTCTGGAATATGATCTGATTTGAACGGGATTTTTCAAATTGTGGATCTGAGTACTGACAACTGCAAATTTCCGCTGTTTTCAAGTTCTGTTGGAGTAAATGGTTCTGTTGGTGGAGGTGCCACACTTGAAAGGAATTTCTTTGTCCATGTATTTTTAATGTTACGCCAAACCTTAGCTCTTTGAAAAAGTAGTATTGGTATGAGGTTTTTCTTCAGAATGTATTTTATAAACAATACACTTATTCTGTTTTAGCGATTGGGGTTTTTTTAAGTTTTGAAATGTTAGTTTCCTCATTAGGCCTTCTAAAAGTGACAATTCCTTTTTCATCTTTTTTTTGTTGTTGTTGTTGAAACATTGGGTTAAATATAAGCAAAGCTCTTCAAAATCTTGTCCCTCTCTGCTGGTGATGGGACACAGGTTGCCTGTCCCCAGCCTGGCACCACTGGCGTCCCCACAACGCCCGTGTGGGAAATGCCGCTGTAAATCCCCCGTGAGACACCAGCTTCTGATGGTGGCGAGGAGCAAACCACGGTCTCTGCTGCTGGTGAACAGAGTAAACGGAGCTTTCCTGGCTTAGTATTCGATTTTTGCAGGCACCTTGCAAGGGCTTTGGCTCCTACTTGTCTATTGAGCATTCACCTGGGAGGAAAAAGTCTTCCCACATTGCTGAAGGATGGTCATAAACAATGACTTCAGCAATGCTGTGATTGGTAATTTATAAATTGATATACCTTTAGGTCCTAAAGAGATTTTTTTTTTCCCCTAGCTTGTGTTAATACTGATTTAAATGCTTAGTTAAAATTTTCTCTGCAGATTTTTCCTGTATGTTTCCTAATGAGTAACTGCACATTCAGGAGGTCCAAGCGATGTAGTGGCGGATCTTGTATCTTCTTGAAACGTACTCCCTTGCTGTAGAAAAGTCTTCCAAGAATCTGTCTGTAGTGTCAGTTTTAGTTCCTATCTGTGTGTTCATCGTTCTGCAGTTGACAGTCAATGCTGGGGACTTTGCTTAACTGGTTTTATGAATTGGGTGCTATTCTGGCATGCTAAATAGTCTTGGTTTATGGGGTTTTGGGCTTTTTAAGAGCATACGAGTATATGGGCATATCTGATGCCCTAATGACAGAGTTGTAATAGTTTCTTAAACGCAAGTTTCTCCTCTCGAAAATCTCTTGTGTACAACTGGGCAGTACAGAGCTGCTGTTCTGGGGGCACTGGGAGACCAGTACCCGCTGTCTGCCGCGGGGCCAGGCTGTGCGGCAGCAGGGCTTCTGCAAGGATTTCTGAAACTCTAGTGACTTCGGTTTTGCAATGGTTAAATAACAGGGAGGAATCAGTCTGCCACTCACAGTCATCCTGTGCTATTTAGAATAATACTACTTCTAGTGTTTTTGGTTGGTGTGTTTATTTCCACGAGCTTGACACAGGGCTTGGGCATGAGGCCGCATGAGTCACGGATGTGATACGGGAGCAGGAGCCATCCTCAGAGAGTCGCTTGTTATTTATGTTCTATTGGGTTTTGAGTCACAGGTTTGAAGCCAGTGACACAGACTTCCACAACGTGCAATCTGGCAATTTAGTGTATTTTGAAAGCAGGATATTCCGAGTGGGTGCTAGCGTATTTGGTTAACGTGCCCAAGGGAGCATGCATATCACAAAATGACAGTGATATAGCTGAATTTTTAAAAATTATTCCTGAAGAGTGTGTAGGACCTGCACTTCTTATTCACCTATTGGTCGCTTCTGTTTGCCAAAATGGTAATCTGCAAAATTCCTGTTTAGCAAATTCTGGGTTGTAACTTCTTGAAGGGTGAGCTGTTTCCCGAGGAGCTGTGCATGGTGCCGCAAACAAGGGAGGCGAAGGAGCCTTTGTCGAACAGCCGGGAGGTTCTTGGTTTGTTCACCACTGCTGTCTGGAGCGCAGAGGTTGGGGACGTGCTCGTGTGCTTGGCTTTGGGCAGAGCATCTCTTTTTCTGAGCCGGGACTCTGGAGCGCACCCTGCCTCGCTTAGTTATTAAGAGCAGCATTTCTTACAGGGCAGACCAGACTGTAGCAAGCTTTTTAATGTTATCTTTATTTCGGCAGTTTTGTCAACGTTTCCTACGGATATGAACTAAATATAAACGATGACATGTATGTCTTTGTAATATTAAAATAATCTATTGAGTCATTTATGCCACTCAGATGTTTAGTAGTAACTTTTGCATATGCTTGTATTCTGAAAATATATCTGGAGTAAATTGTAGAGCTGCTTTTACTTGTGTGACGGTATTAAAATGAAGAAAAAGTTGAAGAGAACAGATGCTTGGAACAAGTTTTGCATAAGCATAGTCTGTGAGGGTGTTTTAAAGGATGCTGCTTGGTTTATGTTTTTGTTTTATCTTACGGCGGGAAGCCAAGCCTGCTCAGAACTTTTTGGTAGGTTTCTGGGTAGAGCCAGACAAATGTTACAGTGGAACTTAGCTTTGATGTTCACCTAGTCTCAGTACACAGTTTTCTTCAAGATATTGTGAGGTTTTTTTCCAGGAACAGTGGAGATTAATGAAAAGGCAAATAAGACATTTTTACCAGTACTTGACATTTTAACTCTTCTATGAAAATGAGTGGGCTGGAATTGCTGTCTGCGTCACTGAGTGGGAGGAGAGGGGAGAACTTTTAACTAACTTAATCAAAAGCTCTGTAAATCATGACATTTGTTCGATGAGTAATTTCTTAAAACTTGGGCTACGAAGCGTGTTGGTTTTGTTGTTGTTTCTTGATTGGAAAGAGGCGATTTTTACGTGGAAATACCAGTAGAAATTCTTGAAAGTGGGCTATGTTTACTAGCATGTTTGGTTTTGTACGGTGTGAGTAACCCAGATGTTCAGCTGAGGATTCTCATCTGAATGATGCAAAGTAAATTAAATAGATAACCAGATGAGGATATAATGTATATTACTAAACAGGGGTTTTTAACTGACTTTCAAAATACCCATCTCTTATTGCAGACTTTGGTTTCTCCGAGCAGCTGTGGGTGTTCTCTAATGTATAAGTAATCAAGAGTTTTACAATCCCGTGTCTTAATCTGAGTCTTTCCTCTTCTGGTCAATCGGCTTTATCAGTGCAGTTAGATGGGAGGTAATGGTTTTGTCTTCATCTATTTTCAGCCAGCAAAGTTCAAGAATAATCTGTCTTCCAAAACTAAGCTAATAATGGTAATGAAATTAAGAGTTTATTGCAAAAAAAAAAAAACAAAAACAAAACATCAGTCCAGAACTACTTTCATATTTTTGTATTTTCTGACAACTTTGTTATTACTAGGGTGTTCAGAAATGACTTGTAAAATATTTTGTGTTTTGAAGGCAGACGGGCTTTCCACAGCATTAAAGTATGGCAAGGAAAAGCACACTTTTTTGTTTGTTTTGGAAATGTCCTGATTTTATTCATGCTAACCACAGAAGTTGAAACTCATCAGTAAGGAAACAGTCTAGGTGTGGGTGGAGGAAAAACGGGGAAGTGTTCGTTTGGAAGTTAATAGGTTAGCGTGCTGTTTGTGTGCTGTGTGACACGGCCGATGTTCTCTGGTCCCCGCCTGCTCCTCCTGAGCCTCGGCCTAAGGCTTGAAAAGGGGGTACAGTCGTGCCTCAGTGGGAGACGAGCATGTGTGTACCTGCAAATGCGCGGACCCTTATGTATTTTTAAACTGCTGCAATATAAGCAAGTAGTGCTTTTGCAACGCAGCCTGTCTGTTGTGCTTATCTTCTAATGGGTGATCTTTTTTTTTTCTTTTGCAGGACCCGTCGGGGCACAGCCCCTGCTCATGGTGCCCAGGCGTCCTGGCTATGGCACCATGGGCAAACCCATTAAACTGCTGGCCAACTGCTTCCAAGTTGAAATCCCAAAGATTGATGTCTACCTCTATGAGGTGGATATCAAACCAGATAAGTGTCCTCGGAGGGTGAACAGGTAAGAAGGTGAAATTTGTCTTTTAAATTATACTGATACTGACATTTTTAAGCAACAGAGGAACCTACTGAAGTAAATATAATCTCTCTGTAGCTTAAAATCTGAGCATTATGCCGTGGAGACCTGTGCGCAAGTTCTTACAAACATCTGTGAGATGGGTACAGAGCCTTTTCCAGCTTCTCTTCAGTTTGGTTATGACCAGACGCTATGAATTGGGCTGACCTTTAGTGGCTAAACCTCATGAATTTTGGGAGCCAGAGAAGCGCCCCCAGGAATAGTACTTAATTGAAAACCTGACATTAGAGCTGTAATCATTCTTGCTTTTTAAAGATTACAACATTTCATATTTCCTGTATTTCTTCTCTGTATTGAATAATTTTTTTAGTAGGAGTTACATGTTAGTCTCTTGTGAAATCTGTTTCATCAGTTATAGTTCAGGGTAGCTGAAAAAGCAATTTTTTCTTCTTTCATCTGCAACTCTGGCTTTTTGTGTTTAAGCAATAAAATACTGCTATTTAAAAACACTGGTACTTTACCAGCTTTCATGTGTGTGAAAATGTGGCAGATATTAGTTAAAAACTGCAAGAGCTTGTATAAATGAGCCCAATAAAAGGATATAGTATCTGCTGGATAAATAACTTTGGATAGCGTGCCGTGAATTACGCAAATAAGAATGGCTTCTGTTAGCCTAAATTGAAATCAGGATGCTGAAATACCTGCTTTGAAGAATTTTCCTTAGAAATACATTGTCCCTTTCTGTTACGTGCTGTGACAGTTATTTCTAAGAAGTCAGTGGATTTACATAGATTCAGCTATTCTCAAATAGTTTCTGACTAACATCCTGTCTGCTTGCTTGTATTTGGAATACGTGGGGTTTTTAGTTCCTGAATAGTTGCTGGATAGACGGGAGCGGTGTGCCGGTGCGGAGTGGGGGTGTCAGATAAGATGGACCGGGGCAGGAGCACAACTGAGGAGATATTTTGAAGTTGCTTAAGTATATTGACGTACTTTTAGCCGGTGAAAGAATTTGGATTCTGAGAGTTTAGTAACATAAGAACTGTGAAATGGAGAATTTCTCTTCCCTTTCCCCAAGTCCCAGCTGAAAGGTGAAAGTGCCGCTACTAATTCGGCTTGAAGAGGAAGTCACTATTTATTGTCTTCCTGAAGTACCTCAGGTTAATGTTGCCAGGTCAGGAAATGGTACGCTAGCAGGATTCTGCTTTGTGAGAATGCTAGTTTGCATATGCTTAAGTGTTTAATTTTTGTAGAATAAGGGAGTTACGTTGTATCAAGTAAGATACAGTTGTGCCACTGAAACAAAAAGAATCCCCAAAGAACTCCAGTCCTCAAGGGACGTTTCAGTTAGAGGTATTGCAAAAGTCTCTTTGGACCTGATCTATCTGCTACTTGTATCAAGAAGCCTTTTTTTATATAATATAAAAACTACATGGTGTTTCTTCAAGTGTGATTTCAGTGCTTGTATCGGGTTACTGTTTTCTTTATTGTCATCAACTCCTAATTTTGGGAGACTCTGCCTGCAAATTTGGTCAGGCTTTTACTTGATTTTGTTGTAAAACCTCAGATTATTAAGGACTTAAAGCTATGACTTTTTTGTTAGGGTACCTCATTTTTATATAGAATGTAGACAGAAATCAAATCTCTTGCTTACTGAAGAGCAGATGAACGCTACTAGGTAGACAGTGCAATTAACTTCTGCTTCGGGAACTGCCTTTCAGCTGTGAGTTTGTGCTAGTTTTTCATAATACCAACTTGTGGCTTTTTCCAAGGTAAGCGTGTCCTTGTTTTCTATAATAAAGGTTATACAAAGGCCTCAGTCGTTTCTAGGACTTTCTGAAATTATTTCAGTAACAGTATTTTCCAGGATTTGAGCATTTGCGTTGATTATGATTTCATTCTTTAGTGTCTATCTATTATTTTCATCGAAGTATGTGAAGCACCTTTTTGGAACATCAGTGGGTGTTCTGGAATTCACTGGAGTAATAAAACACAGGGAGTGTGGGAGCCAGTGCCAGTCTGATACTTCCCTGAAAACATCTTCAATGTCATTATCAACTTTTCTAGGGAGGTGGTGGACTCAATGGTGCAGCATTTTAAAGTGACAATATTTGGGGATCGTAGACCGGTTTATGATGGGAAAAGAAGCCTCTATACAGCCAATCCGCTTCCTGTGGCCACTACTGGGGTAAGATAACTGGGAAAAAAAGGTACTTGTAACAGCTTCTTAGGAAAGAAAAAGAAACAAGCCCAACTTCTAATACTGCTGAGTTCAGAAAACCTGAAAGTATGTAAATGTGCATGTAATAGCTCCATTCAGCACCTCCCCTAGAATTTAGTAGCCTCTTTCTACAGCAATATCTATTAAATACTCAGTTTTATGGACTGTAATACATTATCTTATGATGAAGTACTATTAGAAAAAACTAACGACAGTTTCTCTGGAATTAAGAGTTTTCTGATTCAAGATAATAAAAAGTTACATGATCCTCTTCTGCATGGTGAGGACCCAGTTCCATTTATTTTGTGCATTTGAGAATGTACTCTTATCAAATGTGCTGTGTCCTAAATATCTGAGGTTTTGAGTCTCTGAACCAGTTATGGGAGGGAGGGAGGAAGGAAGGAGTGAAAACTCTGGTAAGGCCACCAGACTTGAGATTAAACAGCTGCTTTTTAAAAGTTTTTATTACTTTTTTCCTCCCTCACCCAGGTGGATTTGGATGTGACATTACCAGGAGAAGGTGGAAAAGATCGTCCCTTCAAAGTGTCAATAAAGTTTGTTTCTCGGGTGAGCTGGCACTTGCTGCATGAAGTTTTGACAGGAAGAACCTTGCCTGAGCCTCTGGAACTAGACAAACCCATCAGCACTAACCCTGTCCATGCTGTCGATGTGGTGCTACGACACCTGCCCTCCATGAAGTAGGTTCACTGTCTTCCCGCAGTCTGTCTTTGCCTGAAGTAACCCCCCGGGGAGACCTTCACCCCTCTTTCTTCACAGGTGAAAAGAAAAAGCGATGGTTGCCCTCGTGCAGCACAGCTGGCTAGCTGAACTGGGGAGACTGACGCTAATTGTGTAGAAGTATGTGTTTCTGTAGACATTTAAACTCCAAGTGATGTATTTGTTTGAAAAGATCAAGAAACAGGAGACACTTGCAATAGGCCTTAATTGAAATACTGAGAGGTTATAGTATGCTGTAGCACTGCTTTCGTGTTTTCTGCTCAAGTTGAGCCAAGCATCGCACTCTTGATGGCGGTGACTGTCTGAAAACATGAGTCTTCAGATACCCATCAACGGTGCATGCTTCCTGTTTTAAATACGCAGTCGCGACTAGATACCTCTCCTAACAAAACCTCTTATTCTTCCTCTCGGAACCCGTAAACATTAGTGAAGGCCAAATTAATTTTGCTTTATTTGGTCAACGAAAGTTACTTCTGAAGTCTGATTGCTGGCGTTAGACAGCTTTGCACTGGTTGTTTTCATTGGGTATAACTGACTCTTTAAAAAAAAAAAAAATTATGGTCGTTTATGGAAGCCAGTGTTTCTGAGGTGCCTGGATCCCAAGGAAACGTGAAGGATGTTAACCTCTGTACTAATGTCTGACCATCACAAATGTGAGGAGCTGTGCAGGTTCCTGAACAGCTGTTTTTTACCTGAGAGAGAAACATTAGTTTCTCTTGTTCTTTGTTTCCACCATAGCTATTACTTCTCTCAGTGTACGCTTGTATTCAAATGTTCCGTAGTTAAACATGTAAAATGATACTTGAGGGTCAGTGCTGGTGTACAGAATCTGCTGTGATGGAGATTATATTTTCTTAAGTGGAAGATCAGGAAGGGGAAATTAACTTAGTTCTTGATTTTTGTGAAAACTGAAAGTGGTTGTGCCTTGCTAAAACTGGTAAGTCTTGTGTCTAAGTTTAGAACCCCTGTAATGGGAACAGCAGCATTCCGAGTGTATTGTTTAAATTTGGTTCTAGGCACAAAATTTTCAATTAAAAAAAAAAAATGCTGTGTGTTACAATCTTTATTATAAATTTTTTTTTTTAATTTGGAAAGCAATAGCATAAACGTGTGGTCATCTCTTTCACTAGGTACACCCCTGTGGGCCGCTCCTTCTTCTCAGCTCCGGAAGGCTACGATCACCCCTTGGGCGGGGGTAGGGAGGTCTGGTTTGGGTTCCATCAGTCTGTTCGGCCTGCCATGTGGAAGATGATGCTCAATATTGATGGTGAGTTGGGATTCAGGGTTAAGAATAAAGATAATGACGAAGAAGCTTCTAAGAATAAAAATGACCTTGCCATTCGGTCATTGTACTGGCACGTGCTTGAGTTTGTGGTACCACGTTTCTGTGTAGTGATAACTTCTGGTGCCATCTGTGCAGAGGGATTTAGTAACCAGAAGCCATCTTGTACTCTGATTTCTTAACTCATACTGTAAATAATAAAGAGTTAAAGTAGCTTGGGGTATTTTGCTAGAATTTGTATCAGAGTAAGAAAACTTTCAAACTTTAATTGCTTTATAGGTAAGGGATTTTCACCTGAAAAATACTTGCATCTCATTACTCAGTTTGAAGATTTAGTAGTTGTCTTTTGTAGTATCCTTATGAAACACAACAGTAACTGGGAAGTCAGTCTACTGATAACAGTAGGAGATTGTAATAACGAAGTGTACATATGCATACACTGCCTTCTTGTTCAGCCAGTTCAGACCAGACCCAGGCAGCAAAGGCTCCCTAGAAATCCTAGTCTTTATCTCTGGATTTGTCATCATGTTAGTGTTACAGCAGAAATTTACCTGCTATATTAAAAATAATTCCTATATGGGAAGGAAAAGTCTAGAATAGCTAGTTTTCCTACTTAATTTTCTGTATCGGTACATCCACAGTAGCACAGGCAAATTGCTTAAGATGTGTCTCTGTGCAGCTGCCCACAGTAGGCGTTGTTCAGTACTTCCAAGAAAACTCTGTAAAATGTATCGCAAACACCTTAGTGAATAGGGCTAATTGAGATGGGCTTGCTTATGCAAAATCAGATCTGCTTTGCACCACTTTATTTAAGCCCCGGATGAATGCATCTGAGATCAACTGGTGCCTGTGTCAGACTGCTCGGTGCTGTAAGCGCTCCGGGTCTATTTAGTTGTTAAGCTGCTATTGAAAAATGTCAGTGTTTGAGATGCAGGTGCTGCCTAAAGTCTTCTCTAATTCGCATTCTGTTCTCTGTTTGAAATGCTTTATAAAACCAAGGTAAACAGTCTGTCTCTTTTGCACCAGGTTAAGCACTCTCCCTCAGGTTGTGCTTAGTGTCTGTCTTGGAGTATAATAAAATGTTGCAGATGATACTGAGTTTTCACCATGAAAATTTGCAAGTCCACGTGTTCTGCTTTACCTAAATTGTGGATGATACTCATGTAACTTCAGATGGGCTGGTTCTTGTGAAGCTGCCCTTCGAACAGCAGCCATGGTGTAGCTACTGTTTGAAAAATGGATGTAAAAATCTTACCAGTCTGAGAAATGACCGATACTAGTATTTATATGATAGGTACTGAGATAACTACAATTCAGGTAGGACAAGAGTGTTGATTTACATCAATTTATGATGTACTGTGCTGTTACTTTCTGTGAAGCACACTCTCATCAGCATGAGAAAGCGTAGTAGTAGCTCTTGCAGTAGCAATTTTTGTCCTTTCTGTGAATGAGAAACTTCAGAACTTTGTAAGCTCTGGTTTACGGGGCAAGCAGTTTATGGTGTGGTTTGAGGCTGTGCAGGTTCCGTTCAAATCCCACCGCTTGATTTTGGTTCAGTTGTTTAACTTGTTGGGGGTGCTCCGCAAAGCCTGTTTCTCTGTGCCTGTGTTGCTGCGGGAGCCGGCGCAGTGGCCGTGGGGGTGTCGCTCCCTGTGTTCGTTCAGGCAGTGCCGTCGGAGGTGTTGGCCCCCGTGCGTCACGCCAAGCTGGCAGCCTGCTGATGTGACGCATGTCTGAAGAATGTTTCATTGTATTAGTGCAGAGATGTGGGTTCGGTACATGAGATCTGGAAAGCTAATACAGTGCTTGTCAAGTATTTCTTTTCCGTTGTTGCTATTTAAAGTTTTTAATGTATGGAGTAGCTTGCTTGTGTTTGAGCTATATCAAGTGCCACTTCCCCTCTCTTACTAGAAGGTATGTTTCAAGTGCTTGGTACTTCATCAAGCGGATTGTTTATGGTCTTTCTTCCATGGAATGAGTCAACTGGCCTGTTTAAAAACAGTGTATTGTCACTTAATGTGATTGTGTCATTAGTACACAGGGAGAGTAAGAGATTTTAGTAGATGAAGGGTTGCACTCACGACTACACTCACGTAATTTCCGTGTAGTCAAAACAGTGCTCACGTTTCTACCAAATAGTCTTTCAATAATTGAGCAGATCATTCAATATAATTTTATTAATGATACAATCTTAGCTTTTCGTGTTAAAAGGTCTTCAGTAGAGAGATATTAATATTGTCTCTGCTCGCAGCTCCATACAGAGTCAGAAGAGAATGTCTGTCTGGGACATTACAGCTCTCTAGAAATAAATGTTATCTGGGGAAAAACCCTTTGAAAACCCTGAAATGCGAAGCAGTTGCAGGATGACTGTGCTGGAGACTGATGTGTCACTGTGGGCCCTACGCTGGCTTCTGTACACTTAGTTGTTAACAAGGTTTGCTAATCTGTTTTTAAAAATGTGTGCTGCACAATATTTGCTTGAGGGTTATGTGGAATTTTAGAAAGCATTAATTTATGTATTGCTCTACAACATTCTGACTTGGGTTTTTTTACACTTAATATTTTGTTCTTTTTAGTTTCTGCCACTGCCTTCTACAAAGCACAACCTGTAATTCAATTTATGTGTGAAGTTCTTGACATTCATAATATTGATGAACAACCAAGACCTCTGACTGATTCTCATCGGGTAAAATTCACCAAAGAGATAAAGGGTGAGTAGAAATGTTTCTGTTCCATCCCAGGTAACACAATCAAGCTAATTTTGAGACACTTGTTTTAACTGGAAGCCTCCTGGTTAGTGTGCATCAGAAGGGCCCTGGAACTGCCAGGAGAACTGCAGTGTGTCCTGTTTGTAGTTCTAGTCCTGAAGGAAACAGTGCAGATCTAGAAATGAAAGATGAAAAATGAGGTATGTTCCCAGTGGCTTAAAGAAGGAAAGAGAAAGTGTGTTGTTTATTGCCTGGAGAGAGGTAAGTGGCTGTCGCCTTTCTGGCTGGTTAACCTTTTGTGAGTGAGAGTCACTGAGGCCATAGCGGTGCTGTGCTGTAGGTCTCCCACTGTTTAGATGCTGAGGCAAAGTGAAAATTGATTTCAAAGCTAACATAATTGATTCTTTGAAAGTATGCTGTTGCTGTGACTTCTAATAACTGATTGCCTTATGGAAAAACAAGTATCACTTGCTGACTTGCAGCTGAAGGCCAAATTCAGTTCCAAAGGAATTGCATAAGCTGCTGGTTTGGGTAGTTTCACTCCATATGTGCTACTTTGCTTTGCGTTTTCCCATATCCTTTCATTCCAGTGTAATTTGCAGAGACAGCAGTCTTGAAAGAGCTTGGCTCTTCAAAGTGCTGCCCTTAAACACTTGTGTTACTTGATGCAAGTTTAAACTCTATTGAAATGCTGGGCGCAAAAAAGTAAATTTGAACTGTAGTCATAAACTGATGCGTTTGTAGAATAGTCGTTAGTGGAAAAAAAACTTAAAGGAATTATTTTGTAGTAGTTCAACATGCCTCCCTTCTACATCTACCTATCTGTCTTTGTTCTGGAAGACGGGTAACTGGTGAATGAGGCGGTGTCTCTGCTTGATCTTGGATGCCTCAGCTGCTTTGTTACCATTGTCAGAAGATGTTGAAAGGTTACCTTTGCTGTCAATGTTTGGTTTTAGTACTGTAGTATCTGGGAACTCAAGCCAAGATGTGATCACGTATAGCGAAACAAACCCTGTGTTAAAGACTTGGCAGTCTGTGAGCAGTGCTGTGGGAGGGTAGTGCCTTCTGTGGTGTCACCGCGGATTAATGACAAAGCAGTGAGTGGGTTCCAGATATCTCTCTATTCACAACCCTATTCTGCTTGGCCACTGTGATTCGTGGCTTCATTTTTGAATTTTCTCTTATTGCTGTATCAGGTCAGTGGTAGTTTATTTTTGATTGTGCCATCCTCTAAGTAATACTGATGTTAATGTTGCAATTAGTGTTGTCAGGAATCAGTGAAGTACAGTTGATATTGCTTTGGGATGTCTGTGTCCCTAGTAAACTAAACACAGTGTCTGCTCTCTGGTGCTTAAGGACCTGATTTGATGTGGGGTGTTCAATCTGTGGTCCACAATCCACACAAGCCTCAACAGGGCAGGTCATCCAAGTGCTTTCTCAGGAGCCTTTACTAGTAGACTGTAGGTTGAATCCTTTGGGTAGCGAGGCTCTGTTTTCAACTGCCTTTTCTTCTCTGGCGCTGGGGGAAGATATAACAGTGTGACGATCATAGAATCATAGCATCGCTGAGGTTGGAAGGGACCTTTAAGATCATCAAGTCCAACCATTAACCTACCCTGACAAAAGCCGCTTCTAAACCATGTCCCTAAGTACCCCATCTACCCTTTTTTTTAAACACCTCCAGGGATGGTGAATCCACCACCTCCCTGGGCAGCCTATTCCAATGGTTAATAACCCTCTCAGTGAAAAAATGTTTCCTAACATCCAATCTAAACCTCCCCTGCCATAACTTGAACCCACTTCCTCTCGTCCTGTCACCAAGGAGAAGAGGTCAGCCCCCATCTCTCTACACCCTCCTTCCAGGTAGCTGTAGAGGGTGATAAGGTCTCCCCTCAGCCTCCTCTTCTCCAGGCTGAACACCCCCAGCTCCCTCAGTTGTTCCTCATAAGGTTTGTCCTCCAGACCCCTCACCAGCTTTGTAGCCCTTGTGGGCTATGTGGCATTGTGTAATAAGCTCAGTACTTCCAGCAGATGTTGAGTCTGCTCTCTCTGTGCAGACACTGTGCACACAGTTAATAGAAATAGCCTCTGAAAGCCTCTCGAAGATGCAATTGTTGCTGTCGTTATTGTGGGTAGAGGGTCAAGCCTGGTGAGCCTCCGGTGTGTCAGCTGGGTGCTTAGATGAAATCTTCAGCTGCTCAAAATCTAAAGTTAAACTTGGTCAGTGAAATTGAAAAAAAATTCCAGGCTGCATGTGGACACAAAGCTAGGGGGGAAAAATGAACAATAAGGTAGAAATCTAGGGTTTAATTTAAATTATATTGGAACTGCTAGTTTTAAGAGGAATAAGCATTGAGAATAAGAACAAAAGAATATGGTGAAAACAGCCGTCTGCGTCTGAGATTAGTCACATGCCTGTAAAATCAAACTGCTGCAAGAAATTCAGATTATATGGAAGATCAAATATTATGCATTATGATTTGGTTTCGAGGATAATACCCGATTAGTCAGAAATCAAATTATAATGAAAGCAAGATGTTTAGAGAATAATAATTTCTTATGTTGTGCTGTTTGCCACTGACCGTCAAAGCTGTTGGATTAGAACGTGTTCTATTATATGAACACATATAATAGCGTGCAAATTTTTGTGTGGTTGTGACACCAGGTTTTTTGGTACTTCTGTGCAGGTCTAAAGGTAGAAGTGACTCACTGTGGAACGATGAGAAGGAAATACCGTGTTTGTAACGTAACAAGAAGGCCTGCAAGTCATCAAACGTAAGATGCTTTTTTTCACAGCATAAAGTGCGTGATACCTCAACACTGAATATGTAGCAGGAGCTAATATTTTATTATTTTGGGGAACGGTGATACTTGCCAACTAAGTTTTCTGTACATTTTATTAAAATGTATGTCTTTTCAGCTTTCCTTTGCAGTTAGAAAATGGCCAGACTGTGGAGAGAACAGTAGCACAGTATTTCAGAGAGAAATACAACCTCCAGCTGAAATACCCTCATCTTCCTTGCCTACAAGTGGGACAAGAACAGAAACACACCTACCTGCCTTTAGAAGTAATGATCTTGTTCTGATGATAAATCAGCTTGTTTAGTGGTAGACGGTTTCAGTTTGCAAAACATTAAGAAGCAGTGCGCTTTGCAGTACAAGCATATTTATCTATTTACATGTTCATTATTCTTCTATTTCACTAAAGACTGTCTACATTTTAAAAAGTCCTTTGAAGTTTAGAACTATGAGTAAGAAGTATGTGGTTGCTTAAACCCACTGGGGGTGTGGTTTGTAGTGATGGCACAGTACTGCGTACCTGCGGTACGTTGGTCTCTGTTTCTAGGTGCTCCTGTTGTGTATTGACACTTCTGATTTTCCTTTAAGGTGTGTAATATCGTAGCTGGCCAGCGGTGTATCAAGAAGCTAACGGACAATCAGACGTCGACTATGATAAAGGCCACAGCGAGATCTGCTCCAGATAGGCAAGAGGAGATTAGCAGATTGGTTAGTTCTTTAATTTCAGCTCAGTGTGGTACTACTCATTAAATGACACCGGACTAGAACACATTAATGCAAAAACTTCTCATATGACCAAATTAGTCTTTTCATTCCTTCTTCTAGCCCCTTAACTTAATAGACTTTAACTACGTTTTTTAAATAGGATTTATTTAAAATAGCTTGCAGTAATAGCATGGGTCCAGCACTCAGCAGTATCAGCTCTTGTGTTCTAGTCTTTACAATTACTTCCAAGTAGGTGTTGGAACCACTCAGGACTAATAGTTCAGTGTTTCCCTGTATTGGGCCCTCAGGGGTTTTAAACAAATTTGTGAAGTGGACTTGGGTTTTAGTACCCAAACTCATGGAAGCTTTTGTTCTAGTTACTTTTCCTTGATTCCTGTTGATATTTGAACACTGTACTCTTTTTCGTTATTACAGGATGCTTATATTTGTAGTGGTGCTGAGTACTTTTAAAATTATGAGCTAGGCTCTGAAGACTTGGGTCAAAATTTCCCACTTTGTTCTGTTGGTGGTTTGGAGATGGTGGCATTGCTCTAACACTACTGAATTTTAATAGACACAGAAAACAAACTGGAACAACTTGACTGGTCCAGAATCATATGAGGAATGTGTAAAAGGGTAGAGGAATGATTCTAGGTCTCCCGCACCACAGTCTTGTCCTGGAGATGTTTAACTGCTTCCCTGAGTACACACTAAATGTTTTCACCTCATAACTCCAATATCTTTTCTTGGTGCTGAGTCCAGACGCTCTCAACATCAGTGTTTTTTCTGACCTGAAATATAAAACTCAAATATTTTTAGTTGGATACTCTTATAAACAGCTCTTATTTGAAACTATCTGGGTTTTGAGCTGACAAGTTAGCCCAAAAGTTTAAATTAAAATTCTGGAAAATACAGAAGACGTGAATGTGCAGTAATAAAAGGAATTTGTTGAATCTCGCTTGTGCTTGTCTCTAAAGGAGAATGCTTTTTGATCGATCCTGCGAGGAAATTAAATGCTCTTAAATCAGCATACTACAAATGAGCACTTGAGTAACTAAGGGAACAAAAAAATCTCAGCCAATATATCTCCCGGCATTAATTGTTTTCACTTGGGGATAGGTTGACAGTGTTGAGCCATTAAATCTGAGCCTTTTTCAATGACAAGTGGAATTGTAGAACACTTCTGCAGCATTCCTGTCCATCTTTTGTTTGTTATATGAATTATAATTAGATACTTCTGTAATACGGAAAACCTCTTCGTCTAGGTGAGAAGTGCAAATTATGATGCAGATCCATTTGTTCAAGAGTTCCAATTCAAAGTCCGGGATGAGATGGCCCATGTGACGGGGCGCGTGCTCCCAGCTCCGATGTTGCAGTACGGAGGACGGGTGAGGCTTTAGCTTTTTCTTTTGTTTCTCTTTTTTGAAGAGCAGTTTGCCTCACGCATGGCCTGTTGCAGTCAGTTCAGTTGCACTGTGCGATACAGGGATCAGAGTTTGAACGGTAAACTTTTTTTTGTTATCTTGGAACTGTAAATAGCAGAGGCTTTTTATTTTTCTTTTTTTGAATATCTGTGTTGGCTTTGTTTCTACAGAATCGAACAGTGGCAACACCAAGCCATGGAGTATGGGACATGCGAGGGAAGCAGTTTCACACTGGTGTTGAGATCAAAATGTGGGCTATAGCTTGCTTTGCAACACAGAGGCAGTGCAGAGAAGAAATACTGAAGTAAGGCATGTCACGGTTCAGGCTTTGGACTGTTGTCTTAATGAAGCCATCTTAGTAAAAACTTGAACATAGGACTTCTAATGAGTGTTTCACCTGGTTTTAATAATCTAAGATGTTGGGGGGGATCCAAGCTGGTTTGCTTCCTTGCTGGAAGCTACAGGCAAAACACTGTACCTGGGTACGCTGTGGGGGTTTGGTCCTGTGACATTGCTGCTTTGCATGTAGTTCCTTCTGGCATCTGGAATGAAGTACTAAAGGCGTCTAAACTTGTTGGTTGGGTGTTTTTTCCATTCCAGTCTATGGTGTTTGCAAGCTGTACAGCCTCCACATAGCGTTTTTAAATGCTGCTTTAAGAGCTGTTTGGAGCTCTCTTCATTTGCGTAACAGTTCTGTCCCCTTCTGCTTTAGTTGCTGTGTGCTGTTGCTACTGCAAAAATTCAAAAAACTTCTCATCTTTAGGGGTTTTACGGACCAGCTGCGCAAGATCTCCAAAGACGCAGGGATGCCGATCCAAGGCCAGCCCTGTTTCTGTAAATACGCCCAGGGTGCAGACAGTGTGGAGCCCATGTTTCGACACCTCAAGAACACTTATTCGGGGCTTCAGCTCATCATTGTCATCCTGCCAGGGAAAACACCGGTGTATGGTGAGGGAATGTCTCTGTCTTTACCTGTTTGGTCAAGTATCATTCAAAGAAATGTGCTGCCCAGCACATGTTAGAAAATTCTGGACCATTCTTTGGATATTAAAACCAATGTTTTGTCTGAAGTTAAAATGAATTGGAAGCAGATCTGAGCATGCAGATAAGTTGGAAGTTTTGTGGAGTATGTACATTTAAATTAGGGTGACTTAAGCTATGATGAAAATATACTAATAATTTCCAATCTTGTCTCCTAATATTTGCTTCTCAGCGGAGGTGAAGCGTGTGGGAGATACGCTGTTGGGAATGGCCACACAGTGTGTTCAAGTCAAGAACGTCATTAAAACATCTCCGCAGACCCTGTCAAATCTGTGCCTGAAGATTAATGTTAAACTAGGAGGAATCAACAACATCCTTGTACCTCATCAACGGTAAGAATCTGTGTGGAGCCTGATTTGGGTTTTGCTTTAAGAGGTGTGGTTAAGTGTGACACTTGGCACCCAAAATTTAAATGCGGCCAAGTTTTAAGTTGGAATATTCTTCTGGTAATAGTATGTGATATTTGAGGTAGAATTAAATTTCTTCTAGCGTGGGCTCTGAGTGGTTTTTGGCCCGTGAGTTAGGACTTAAGCCAAGGTTCTTTCCAAATGTTAGATCAGTATCAAAAGTTTGAAGAGAAACTACGGATTTAGAGACTTTGAAATATTAATATAATCAGAACTCTACTGCAGGTTTAAGAGCGCACAACACATCACAGAAGAATGTAACTCATGGTGAACCTATCAGTGTGCTGTTATTAAGGGTAGAGGAATCTTACTTCTCTGACTTTCACAGCCTGGGTCATTCAGCTCACGCTTCTTTGCGAGGCTGTTCTGTGCTCTGTTTGTGTGTGGGTTCCAACTGCTTTGATGCCTTCGGTGAGAAAGTTTGACGAGTCTAAGCCGTGTGTGCTCTCATCTTTCTGGAGAAGCACACATCTTTTGGTCCCGAAGACTAGAACTTCTGTTTGACTCTAACATTTCCTAGAGCATATCTGTTCTTTGAGTGGAAATAAGCACAATGCCAAGGTAGCAAGCCAGAAAAACTTCCGGAGCACAAAACTGAAGAACTTTTTCCTGAGTCTGCCTGAGAGCTTGGAATCAAAGTTTAAACATGAAACAACGATGTGTGGAAGAATATTTTGAAGGCTGATCGCGCTGCTTTAAATCCTGTAAGGCAGCGTAACCTGTGTGGTCCTGCACCCAGCCGTTTGTCACGCGGCTGATGCAGTAACCGCAGTACCAAAGCGGTGCTTTGCTGACCTCCGAGCACTGGTGTAATCAACCTGTGGAGTGACCGTTTCTGTAAGAAGCTGTCTGTACCGTTCAGGTGTAGCTCTGCGCCTTTTCTCCACTAGGATCATGCCACGGTGCAATGGCGGTGTGTTTTGGAATGACCGCCGTGCTGATTTCGGTTTCACATCTTGTGCACAAAGATTTCATTGTTTAGCTCTGGCCAGGGTACCTGATAAGGCGCTTCTCTGTGCAGCTGAGCTGAAATAGAAACAAACCCCATATTGAGCAATAACCTTGCACCAACTGTTCAGCTACAAGTGTGACTTAGCACTTTTTTCTTTTTGAAGACCTTCTGTGTTCCAGCAGCCAGTGATCTTTTTGGGAGCCGATGTCACTCACCCTCCTGCTGGAGATGGAAAGAAGCCTTCCATCGCTGCTGTAAGTTTTAGTAAATCAGCATTGTTTTTTCATCTTAGGTAAATGTTAGAATTGTAAATGCAACTCATGGACTATGTTTATGTCAAATATCTTTCAGGGCTTATGCTAGTTCTTTGTACATGTATCCAGTGTTACTAAAAATCACGTCTTTAAAAGAAAAACACTGTTTGTATACTTCAGACTGTTTTCTTAGCTTTTTAATTTTTAAATCAAGGTAAAATGGTAGTCATATTAAATAATATATTTCTGCAGAAATATTCAAAAGGAAATAGTGCAGCTTTGTGATGTTAGTTAATGAACACTTTGTATTTTTTAAGGAGAAAAAGGTAGTTAAAGGCCTGGTTTGGCAGGAATGTTTTTGATGCTTCTTACCTTTTGTGTTGGTGCAGTCCAGGAGATCAAGGTGGTGGTTGGGTGCTTGTCAGTCCCTTCCCATTTTGTCCCCTTGGCAAAAATAAAAACAACGATTGCAGTTACAGAAACTGCATCCTTGTTTCAAGTAACTAACGTAAACTGAAATATTTCTGTGTAAAAGATGAGGAAAAACTCAAAGAAAAAAGTCTGTGGCTGGATTATAAGAATATGCATTAGTGTGCTGTCAGCAGAGGGAGAGACTCCAATTCTGCAGATGCGTTTCAGGGTGCTTGGAGAGCAGGTTTTATACCTCTTTTCAAAGGTGTTAAACCTGTACCTACTACAGGTTCCAGTTAAAAATATTACTCTGGTGGTTGTTTTAATGGAAGCATCTTTTACTTGAAAATTGCTCTTCTTGCCTTTTTCTGCTATTATAGTTTTTTATATAGATTTGATCTTGAAGCCTTTGCTCATGTAATCTTCCCCTAAAGGTTGTAGGTAGTATGGATGCTCATCCAAGCCGGTACTGCGCCACGGTGAGAGTTCAGCGGCCCCGGCAGGAAATCATCCAAGATCTCGCCTCCATGGTGAGGGAGCTTCTCATCCAGTTCTACAAGTCAACGCGGTTCAAGCCCACGCGCATCATCTTCTATAGGGACGGGGTCTCTGAAGGACAGTTTCGACAGGTTGGTTCGTTTGCAGGTTTCTTGGACCGTGTTACTACGTAACTACTCCAGTTCTCGTATTTGAATAGCTCTGCTGTTTCACTTGCTTACATTTACACCAAGATACCACAAAATAATTGAGACTTTTAAGGGGAGAATTTCTTAAGCATGTTGTGTAGGAAAAGTTGCAACTTCTTTCCTGTCTGGGAAGGAAAGGTCTTAGAACTTGGGAAACAATATAGTTCCAAGTACTTCCTTAGGTTACTAATTGCATGGCAAAGTTGCACTCAGTGTTAACTACAAACCATTTCTTAGGTGTTGTGTAGAATACAATGGAAGGAAAACCTAAACTATTCTTTTCTTGTGCTTGCAGGTTTTGTATTATGAACTGCTAGCTATTAGAGAAGCCTGCATCAGTTTGGAGAAAGATTACCAGCCTGGAATAACCTATATTGTGGTGCAGAAGCGACATCATACACGGTTGTTCTGTGCTGACAGAACAGAAAGGGTAATCATTGCCTGCTCTCATAGTGGCCTCGTGTGAAAAGCTTGATGTCAAGCACTTACAATGCCGGAGGAAAATATTAGCATGGGTTTCTCAGTTTGGTTGTCTTTGCCCTAAATTGAAAAAACATTAACCTTAAGTATGCTTAAAAAAAAAAAAAATCCCCTCTCTGAATAATCTTTGTCAGTGAACTATCGCTGATATTCACGTCACTAACTAGGACCAAGCCTGCAGCAATTGTCATAGAAGAAAGTACAAAATGATGGAACCCTTAACTTTTCCATTCTTCTGAGTGACTTGACCCAACCTCAAGCTGACAATTCTAAATAAAAATGTATGTGCAGCTCTTCTGTCTTTCTGAGATGTAAAGTTCTAAAGCGCTGTAGGTGCAGCGTTCGATGTTGGAATGGTAGAGAGCCATGCAGTGTCCTGTCAGACGTCCCAGGCTGCCACATCAACACGTTCCAAACAGATACTTCATTTGCTGAAGCCTTGCATGTGTTGAATAGAAACTTGTATTTTTAATTACAGTTGAGATGTATAAACAGTTGTTACCTGCGCTTCTTAACCAGACCTTTTCTCTAGGTTGGACGAAGTGGCAATATTCCAGCTGGAACAACTGTAGATACAGACATTACACACCCGTATGAGTTTGACTTTTACCTCTGTAGCCATGCCGGAATACAGGTATGAATGTTTCTTTGTAAGTAAATGTGAATTTAGAACATGTTGGTTTTTTCCCTTTTGTGACGCTTGTGTTTGCAAACAGTTATTTAGTAAGGAAATGTCATTTAGCTCAGTTTTATCTGAGATACCACATTATTATGGGATTAATAGTATTATTTGCATAAGAAGTGGTGTCTGCTACACCTTCAAAACTTGCACTGATGGTAAGTGATGCTTTTTTAGGTTTATTTTAGTTACCGTTGTTATTTCTGAAAAAAAAAGACTTGCTACTTCTATGATTTATAGCCACAACGAAATTAACATAGAATCAAGTTTTCAAATGGAAACAATTGAAAAACTGAAGGTGATGTTTGATTATTTGTTGACTAAATGCAGACTAGTGGATTAGAGGCTGTGGAAGTTAAACCCAGCAATGTGTTGGTGTTGCCAGCAATAGGGTGGAGAGTCAACTTAATGACAAAAATTGTATCAGGATATTGCTTAAAAATGGAAAAAACTTAACTCCTTAAATTTTTATCGTGTCAGTCTGACCACATTGTCGTAAGTATTGTTGAGGTTGGGTGGGCATGTTTTCTTTTCCAGTTTTGAATCGTTGCAGTGGTTTGGTTTTTTTTATTCAGGAGTTTAAAAGTTCCGCTGCTTTTCTCCACTTACCTGTCTGACTTCATGCTAGGTCTGGGCAAGCTGGGTTTTGGCCCCTTGGGAAAAAAATAGTATCAATAGAAGTTAAAGTAGAAATGCCAGGTGTAGTTGAAGCTCATTGGTTTTAATATAGCAAGCCACAAAAGAACTCTCAACTAAATTGATAGTTCATATATTTTACTTAAAAAATAAGAGAGACTTTCTAGCCTGGCTAAACCACAATTATTGACCTAATTCAGTTACATTGTAAGATTTAACTCTAGTGCATCACACCTCTTGTGGGGGGAAACAGGAGGGAAGAGGAGTGTTCACTCCAAAATAGTGTCTTTCAAAGTAAGTGCAAATCAGAGATTTAATTGAGGACTTCTGAGAGTTCCTAAGAACTGTGCTGAGAGTTCAGTACTTAGTAGTGATCGACAAGGAACCGATAAAGTACTGGTGGTGAAAGCACGTATCTGGGGGGAACCTCGGCACAGGTGACATGTAAAAATCTGCTTGAGCACAACGCCGGAGAGCAACGCAGCTCCTGAACCTACCGGAAAGAGGATGTTCTGTGGAAGTAAGGAAATACATGTTCTGGTGTAGAGCTCTGTAGGTAACTTCTGAAATGCTGGGGCAGTTTCTAGTGTTCATACTTGAAGTTAGGGCGCTGAGGAATGGGAAGGAGTTAAAAGCAGCAGTTACTTCTCTGAGGAATGTGTCTTGGTGAGAAATGGTTTTAATTGAAGGTCGTTAAGGCGTGGTGTAGTCATGGTTTAGTCACGTTGGGAGCAGGTTTTAATCGTTGAACGTTATCTAGAAGGCATGTGGGGCTTTTTACAAGCAAGAATAATTAGAATAACATAATCATGTGAATGTTAGACTTCTTATTCATCTTCAAATACATTTAGACTGAATTTAGACATAAGACTGAATTTTCTTTAGCTGCAGTTACGTAGGAGTTCAGACTATTTAGTCTGGCCCTTTCTGAACTTAAAACTCTGACTTGATTGTATGGAAAAGCCAGATAAGTGAATTGATGTTCCCTTCTTCTTAGGGTACCAGCCGTCCTTCACACTATCATGTTTTGTGGGATGATAACTGTTTTACTGCAGATGAACTTCAGCTGCTGACGTACCAGCTCTGCCACACGTACGTGCGCTGTACACGATCCGTTTCTATTCCTGCACCAGCGTATTATGCTCACCTGGTAGCATTCAGAGCACGGTACCATCTTGTGGACAAAGAACATGACAGGTAAATGAAAATGTCTGCTTAAGTTTTTGTTCCCGTTGCTCTCTGCTCCGTTGTCAGGCATAAAGACATCTGATGATAGATAATTACCACTCGTTTTGCAGTTAATTTTTGTTACCTCTGGGACTAGCCTTAAGATAATCATTCCTGACAGCTGCTGCTCAGTACCAGACAAGAGTGGGTTGGTGGATTCTACGGAACAACACTCCGATTAAAAGAATTAAGTTTAGTTTAATAAAGTATTCTGTTATTACTTTGACGTGGTCTGAGGGAATCAAGCCACGCACTTAGTTTTTTGCTTTAGAATTAGAGTAGTCATGAATGAAGCAAATGTTAAGTGCCTTCCACTTACCTAACTCCGCTTTGTACGTCACAAATATTTTATAACAGGCTTATTTTTAGATGCACAAACTGAGCAGCCAAGGTAAAGGGATTTGTCAAAAGCCTGGAGGTTGCTGGGTGAATAGAGAAGTAGATTTTTCCTGGTATCCGGTTCTATTGCTGTCGCCATGTTGCTCTCCTAAACGTTGAAGGGATGTGAAGGTGGCTTTTTTGATCCAAATTAATGTGGTTTTCAGCCCTGCTTGTCTCTTTCTCGTTTTGTTGCAGTGCTGAAGGAAGCCATGTTTCAGGACAGAGCAATGGGAGAGACCCGCAAGCCCTGGCGAAGGCTGTACAAATTCACCAAGACACCTTACGCACGATGTACTTCGCTTAAGTCAATAAAACGGGAGCATACTCACTGACAGGAAGAACTGAAAAATTAAGCCACATACAATGTATGTTTCCAGTGGGGTTGGTTTATGGGGTGTGCCTCCGATCATGCTGACGGCGACGCTGTGCAGGGCGAGAGGCAAACCCTTAAATTGACACAAGGAAGATTGTTTACTTCATCGAGGAACACAGCACTATTATGCAATATGAAACCAGCCAACTGCTTTTTTGGCGCAGGCTCCTGTAGGAAGCACCGCCATCATTATTATTTTTTTTTTTAATTTCTCGTAGTTTAACCCTCTTATGCCTTTACCTCAAGTTGCTCGGCAGCACAACTATCTTTGCAAAAAAAAAAAATTAATAATAATAAAATAAAAAAACCAGTGGTGTAATTTAAAAAAATAAAAAGCAAACCACCTTTATAGGAACAATCACAATGATTGTTTGGGGGACAGAAGTGTGCAAAAAAAAAAAAAGGTTTTTACCCCACTGCATTGAGGAATCTTTCTCCCAATATTGCCATCAAGCATTCGAATGTGAACATATCCAAGTTCATTTGAATGTACAGCGCTAGCTAGAAAAAAATTGAGGGGGTGGAAGATGCTTTGCACACAAATCCGATAATTTGAACATAATTCAGCCAACTGCTGCCTTTGTGTCTGTCTTCACAGCTTTGGAGTTCTCGGCTCCAATAGTTCCCTTTGAGAAAAGCAAACACAGAAGCTCGTGGTATTGTGTGCAGGCAGTAGTGACCCAAACTTCTCGCTCCCTGGTGAATTTACTAAAGCTGCTGTTCTACCTAGTCCAAAAGTTTCAATTGTTTTCTATCTGGCAAGGCAAATACGCTGAAGCTTCATGTGAGATCAGATGCCCCAGGTTTTCTGGGATTTCCTGTAGTAAACACCAGAACTGAAACTTTAGAGCTAAGGTCTTTTTGGAAAAATGCTAGTTTACTTGCTGCCTCTCACACCTTAATGTGATTTCATACGTATGTGTTTTTGAAGTTTAGCTTCCTTTTGTTTCTTTTATATTTATTAGAGTAATAATAATGCTTTAATTTAATTATTACAGAACGTATGGTCAACATCAACTTTTATTTTTTAGAAATGTAACCATGTTTATTTTTAAAAAAAACTGACAACTTGTTTTGCTATCTTTTAGTGCAATAAGCGTTCTAAAGGAAAACTGTGTCCATTGAGCTGTACTAAAGCAGTGTTCGTACCACTAACTGTGGAAGAATGGACACCTCCATGATTTTAAAAGGACAAAGTAAAAGCCTTAATTTTGAAAGGAAAGTTTTATAGTCAGAAGGAATCTTGAATTTTCCTTTTTTAAATCAAAAAATAACAAAAATGCTTCTAGAATTCTGCAAGCTTTACTTGTCACTGCAGTATTTTGATTTAACAAAGGAATTGGCCATATTTTTGGCTTTGAAATGTGGAGGATATTTGAATTAAATGGAAAGAGTTTTTTATTACGATCTAAGTTTTTACATGCTTAGTTAAATCTATTTGACATCAGTAAAATGTGTGGGATTAATAAAAGTTTTTAGGCTTTTTTCCTCTTTGATAATGACTTTCCTTTTAAAATTAAGTTATTGGTAACTTCATTTCACTTCGCAAATAAAGAGGGCTGGGATAGTTCTAACATGTTAAATCACTGAAATGTGAAACAAATTAATGGGACTCTTTCATTCCACTTTAAAGGTAAAACAATATTTAAGATGTCAGAGACGAGCATTTATTCAGTGAGGGGGACTGGGGAGTTTTGCACTTTGTAAACTCGTGAACTGCATTTTTGACTGTTTTTATTTGCACTGGTTCATAGTATATATACTGCAGATCGTTTGTATGGGCATTGCTGTTATCCCAGCCCTTCCGCACTCCACCTGCTCTCCACATGAAAACCGGGGCTTGGTATAAGTAGCTTATCTCCTGTCACTCTCACGAAACACGCTGTTTTGCCAATATACTGTATTTTGAGCCTAAAATCTGAGCCTGTTTTGCTTCAATGGGCACGACTCTCCCCCCCGCCCCCCCTTTTTTTTTCTGCCAGAAAACAAAGTACTGTATTTTGTGCATTTGTATATTGTATTGAAATGTCCGTATGCTGTTCACAACACTGCCTCAAGGAGCTTTACTAAACAGCTGATAGACTTATCTCCCAGTATCGAGGAAGATAATATAAAAAGACTGCCTTTGTTGAAGTTCAGCTTGCCCTGGACTAGTCGCGATGGCGGGCGGTTGGCTGGTGGCTCGTTGTCACGGTGGGAGGGGACGGCAGGCGGCTGCGGGTGCCCCCGGCGCGGTGCCGAGCCCCCGCTGCCGCCCCAGGGGTCTCCAGTGCCTCCCCCGGTCCCTGAGCCCGCAGCTTTCTCTCCAAAGCACTCCTGCTTGTAGTTCTGTTTAGAAAAGGTTTGGGTTAGGCTTTTTACAGAAAATTGTTCTAAAATGGATGATTTTTTTTTTTTTAAAAAAAACCAAACTATTTTACAAAGGCTTCTTGTGGATTTCTGGCCTTTAGATGAAAATTCCTTTTTAAAAAGTCTTCTTTCAAAGATGCTGTGTGCTTCTCCTCCTGCCCAGCTCAGTGACTGTGATTTGAGAAGCTTTTTTCGCTTGCTACTTTCACCAAAAAATAAAGAAACTTCATTGGGAAAGTGACTTATATTACTTGCCGAGCTAACGTTTTACCTGGTTTTCATGTGAAGAGTATTTGGAAGTTTTAATCTCTGTTCTTGGTTTTGCAAATATCTACGTAAAGTGCCGATACTTATTTGTATTATGATATCAAGTTACTGGCGTTGTGAGGGCCACACATTTATGATGCTGTAGCTGCTATATTTATTTAAATGGAGATGGACAATTACTGCACTAAGGAACGAGGAGATAAGCAAGGAATCAAGGTTAGTTAGATATCTTGTTTTTCTTTTTTTCAAAAGAGAATTAATGGTGTGAAATATCAAGTGTAACAAAGGGTGCTGTCATTTTAACTGAGATTAAATAGCCAGATATTCTTCCTTTGTTTAAAAACATATATATTTTGATGTTTGCAGTTTGGGGGTGGGGGGGTCGGGATAAATGGTACCTCATCTGTGGTGGCAGTTTCCAGTATATTTTCAGAGTATATGGATTTCTTTTATTTTTGTACCTGCTCTCCTTTAAAAAGAAAAAAAAAAATAATTTCAAATTTTATGTGCTGTTTGGGGAAATCTCGAGTGGCATACCAGACCC
>VXBH01000716.1:344935-360169 GCA_013400035.1 Rynchops niger
TGGGACCCCAAAGAGGGCCATGGGCGAAGGCTGACAGTTCTCCTTACTTTGCAGACAGACTGGCCGCGGGTTTATGCCTGTCTAGAAAAATGGTTCCCATCTCCTAAGACACTGTACCGAGACCTCACTTGTACTTAGCAAGTGCCACTAATTGCTCCCGTGGCAGGAGCAGGCGCAGGGCCAGGGGCTGGAGCAGCCGTGGGTATGTCCCTGCAGCCCCCTGCGCCGTCCCAGCCCGGCGGAGAGCCCTGGGACTGGGAGCTCCAGACTCGGAGAGAAGTAGAGCGTTTTCTAGCTGAGGTGTTAAACTGGCAACATCTGCGAACAGAGTGACTGACTCCACTGGAAGTAGCTTTTTTTTCTGTTGTAGGGCACTTCAGCTGTGGCCATTTTACTCAGGATCGCTGTGTTGCTGTTCAGTGTGTGATCTGGTTAAACGCCTCAAAGTTATTTTTATAGGGTTCATTCTGGCATCCTTTTTGGAAGTTTGTTTGGCCATAGAAATGGTGTTCAGGAGTAAAATGGGTTTCTGGAAGTTGTCAGTCAAATTATTTCAAGATGCTATTGGTCCTATACTATTTTCACTACTTCATTTTTGTCCTGTAAAATGCTCGACATAAGACAGCAGACAGTCATCTTCTGTACAAATTCCAGCTACGAATACTGGTTTTCTACTAGTCTTGAAGTTCACTCGGGTGAAATTCCAAGCTCAGCCTACACTTGAAAAAGCTTGAGGCCTTTTTTTTACACTTCCGTCATATCTTGTCCTCTTTTGATATTTTCCCAGTTTTGTGGACTGAGGGTTTAGAACCTTACTCAAAGCACTTTTATAACCGAGGAATCAAAAGCTCAGATTATGTACATTGAAACTATAAATTCAGTTTTCAGAGATCGTTCTTTCTAAATGGCCATCGTAGTCTCTGGTCACGCCAGGCAGACGCTTCTCCCTTTCAGTGCTGGGAGAAGTGGGGCTGGCGACTGGTGGGTTGGTTGGAACCGGTGAAACAGTCCGTAGGGATGTCAAAGGGAAAGATCACTGTCTGTCTCTTCTACCCAAAGATGGTATTTTAGATCGATACGGGGTATTAGGGTATCATTTTTGTTTTGGCAAACGTTTAAATAAAACTTCACGTAGCCAATTCACTCATTTTTCGTACACCTGAAGGAATCACGGTTAGAGCTTGAGCTAATTGATGCTTTCTGCTAGTCAAAGATTTTGTACTTTCGGTAGTTGAAGTATGAAGGAGGTGGGTACAGGATCCTGCATTTTACCTCCCTAACAGAGTCTCTGGAATCCTGATCTCTAGAACACTAAACCAAAACCAAATTGTTGTCCCTGAGTAGGCAAAGGTGTGTCCGGCGGGGAAGGGATTGCGAGGGAGAGCCTTGCGAAGGGAAACACCGAAGCATCGGTTTTACGGAAACAAGGGTGTTGATGGAGGGACTCCATCCACTCCCATCCCACGCGCCCCGGCCATCCGAATCTCGGCAGAGGTACCCCCTCACCTAACACGGGTAGTTACCATAGGGTCCTTTTAAAAAAAAAAAAGCAGTTACACTGTTTAAAACTTGGAGTGACTTTTTTTTTTTTTTTAAGCAAGACAGTCCTCAGAAAGTGCCTTTTTAGAAGATGGTGCTGTAGATTTTTATTTTCCAGTTGTACGTGGCTGAAAATTTAAGATAAAATTATTGAAAATGCCAAGTGTTTGATGGTATCTTTCAGGTACTTTCAAGCATCAGCTTCTCTGAGTCAGGACCAAGAATAACCAGGAAGGTGTTTCCATTTGGAGGGAGAGGCGTTGAGGAGCGATCACCAAATTCCGCTGGTAGGCTAGAAGCAGTTTTGATGTAGTTAATGCAATTTACCTCTTCACATTGAGGGGGTACGTGGCGGGTGGGTGTAGGAGAAGCAACAGCCTGGGACTCCTGGGGCGATGTGACTTGTGCTGACGGGGAACCCATGGCTGTTGAAGGATGTCGTCTCTGAGATGTAGCGAGCTCCCAAAGATGAAGCAGCCAAACCGAGAGCTGTCTGAAGACTTAGGAGGTGGTCGGTCCTGCTGGGAGCAGACCTGGTGTGGCGTGGGTGTCAGAGGGGTGATGCACGTGTGGTCCCAAGCGGGGAGCCAAGGTGCTCGGGACGGGAGCAGCTCGGTGGGGTGGGGGGTGCTGCCCCTCAGATGGTGGCAGAGGCTCTGGGTCCACGGAGAGTTTGGTGAGCGTTCCTCCGGGCAGGAAAAGCTGTAGACTAGACTATGAAACACTGCACCTCAGTAACCTTGTAATGCTGCATAAAGTAATAATAATAGCAAAGTTCTGCTTTGATTACACTGTAATGTGCTTGCACATGCCTGCAAAAAATACACACTTAACTTTCGTTTTTGTAATGGTCTTAATAGCAGTTATCGGACTTTTTTCTTTTACGATGAACCTTGTCCTTTATTGTGGTGTTTCTGTATATTTATTGGTAATCTGTGTGCAGCTCATAGGTCTGTGTGTCTGGTCTGTATGTTGCTTTTAACACTTATTTTTAGGTGGGAGAAGTTTCTGAATGTTCTGGTTTTTTCTTCTCCAAAGTCAGCTTAACTAGTCACGTTTGAGAGGAGAATGAATAAAACACCTTGATAGACAGACTACTTTAATTGGTACCTTTTTTCTTTAAGTTCAAAACTAAAATGAGTTTGTGTTCATTTTATTACTGTTCATACAGTATTGGGCATTTAAGATGTAGATAACTTGATGTCAGTCAGGATATTTTTGAATATAAGGAGCTTAAGTGCAAAACTCCCACTTGAATTGGAAGTGGGTATCATTGCAGGAATATGTTCGTGTCCAGCCTTTTTCTAGCAGTAAGCAGAGCTTTTTAACACCTACTAATTTGGACGCGAGCAATTAAATATTTCGGGTTTACAGTCCCGGAGAGGGACAGTGACGCCTGGTTGGAGTTGCCCTCACCTCTTTGTTGAAAGGGACGTCGTTGCATTAATTCGCAATATCTCACTCCCGCTCGCGCTACCCACAGAGACTATGAATCACGTATCTCTCTGCTGTGTAGATTTCTTCTGAGTCAAGTTAAAGAAATGAGCTGATGTTTCTTGTAGTTACCAACTTTCTTGTCTTACTACAGTGCCCAATGCCACTGGGTTGGTATTTAAGCTTGCAATGATAAGTTATTTTATATTCCCAGTTTCTTAATGTTGTTAGGCTAGGATTTAGAAAGCATTTTTTCCATCTAAATTCTGAGCCAAAACTGTCTTCTATCCGTTTTCATAGTAGGTGTTTTTATCTTTTAGACTAAAAAGGGCCAAAAATCTCGCACCATCAGCTTGTTTGCAGCAATACTCTCCATCTCTTCCCTTGCCCATCAACCAGTTTATTTTCTATCTATGTTTAGCTAATACTGAAGCTGTTGAGATTTAGAAGGAAGTTGCTGCCTCCTCTTTCTGTCAAAAGAAATGAAATGCTGGTTTCTGTTGGGCAGAGACCTCTTCCTAGAAGTCTTGCGTTGGTGGTGAACTGTAGCACATGGGTTTCTTTACAGTAGAAATGTTCTGTATGTTTCTGTTGCATTCACTGGAGGGTGCATGATGTTTTAAAGTATCCAATTTAAATACCACTGAACATGTAGACACTCCGTTAAAATACTTCAAATTGGAAAAAAAAAAAAAAAACAAAACACAAACCAAAAAAAAACCCAACAACCTACTGCTTATGGGTAAGTTTTAATTCATCCTCCTTCCTGACAAAGTTTGAGCCTGAGGATTTGCTGTAATTGATGCTACTCATAGTAAATCGTGCTGGGATTAATCCTAAAGCTGAACTGATTCAGATGCACATTTTAGGAGGAGGAGGAGTGGTGGTGACTGTGCTATTAAATGGTAGAAAGCTCTAAAAAATGTAAGGAGGAAACTTGTCTTTGTATTGAAAAAGCTGAATATACTGAAAAAAATCTCATGCTGCTAGAGCCTTGTGAACGTGTCTCTCTGCATCCACAGTTTACCCCAAAAGACCCCACACGACTACTTCAAAAACTGATAAACGAGGGGGAAAAGCATTTTCCCATCTTTTTTTAAGAGTGCCTGTTCACGTCCTAAAAGGCCCATGCTCAGAAACAGGTGGCAGTGCCTGTAACAGCTGTATACTTAAATCAAACTGTGTTTTCTATCTAAACCTTGAAGCTACCTTACTTGGTTCAAAACAGGTACAAGTTCCAGTAGATCGGTGCTATTTGAAACAACGGAGCCAAGGGGTTTTGTGAGCAATACCTGACCCCTCCATCAGCTGTAGATGCTCTGATAGATTTCTGGTTGCAGTTTTCATGCAGTTCATGCTCCAGGGTGCCTGGCCACCAGGACAAACAGCGGCAGGCAGTTGTAGAGTTAATTTTGCTGTAGCACTACAGTTGCTCTGCTCTTCCTCAGCTCTTACCTACCTCCCTGTTCCTGCTCACTCTCCCTCTGCTGCCGACACGGAATGAGCCACGCTGAGGATGTGGGGAAGGTTGAACCGGCTCAATGGGAGGGTGGTGGGAATGCAATGGTGGCAAAAGCAACTGCCTGTGGAAATAAAGGACTGGGTAGGAGTTGGGTGGATGTCAGGTGAGCTGTGGTCAGCTCCAGCCCTTCAGGGAAATTGTTGAGAATGTCAAACATTAGCTTAGGTGTCCTGAACTGTTTGTGTCAGACTTGAACTCCTTGAGAGCAAGCATGTGCCTTTTTCTGATCAAGAACAGAAGCTGGGAAAACTTGGGTTTGCATTGGTATAGTATGGTTAGTGTTTTTCTTGAACTGTTCTTAAAGCTTGAAGTCCTTGGTCAGAATGGAGTTGGTTTTGTGTTGAATTCCTTCATTGAAGTGAGCCCGGAATTATATGTGAGTTAGAAGTACCCAGAGAGGAGAAGCTTTTAAAATAAGTGGTTTCTGGAGAGTAATGTCATCCAACAAACATACTTCCTGGTAGACTTGCAATTTTTAAAATAAAATTTAACCTTGACATGTTTCTCTGTCTTATGAGAATCATTAATTTTGCCTTTATTTGAATGTTGCCTGTCCGGTAATGTCTTCACTCTTTGCTGTGCTCCTGCAGCTTTCCATACACTCCATTGCTTCTTCCCCCTTACCCCTTTTGGTGGCTGTAAGGACATGAAGAATGTTGTCCAGTGAATGTCGGGGGGCAGTGCAGAGGTCTGGTTAAGTGGGAACGTGGAGGTGAGGATTAAAAATCACGGAGAATTCTTCAAAAACCAGTTTGCCGGCAGCTGAGGGCAGTGATGTCTGCGTACAAACTCGCATAGTCTCCTGGCTATGGGAGGAGTTGGTGGGGTGGTACGAGGGGAGAGAAGATGCCTCTCCTCTGACAGCAAGGTACTCCGAGAGGAAAGGCTGGTGTAGACTGTGTGCTGCACAGAAGTAGACGCCTATGTCTTAGATGCTAGTTTGGGCTTAAAGCTGCTAAAACAAGTGGGTTTTTCAGACCAAAATGGAAGAGCTTTTCAAATAGATTATATTTTATTGCAGTATTGAGATATTGGTGAGTTACCCAGCCAGGAGCTCTGGTATCGGCGCTGGCTCTGAAATGGGTTCCCTCTCTGACCTTGGTAAATGAGCCTGCCTCATTTTTTCACCCTATCTAGAAAATATTTACGATGATTCACTTCGCCTTACGAGAGCTAACTATTAGGTGTTCTGAGGATGACCCACATTGTGGAAGTGCTAAACACTTGATACAAACCTGTGCACCTTTTTGCAAGTGTGCGTCTTCAATTAATGCGGTTCTGTTTGGAGCCTGTCCCTGCCGCGAGCCTGGGCTCTTTCCTTCTGTCTCACGGCAGCTCTGCTCGAGGAAGGCCATTGGGATCGCTCCCGTGATGTTTACCTGCTGCTTTCTTTGAAGATAATCCATGTGTTGCAAAACAGACTGTCAGAGGGCAAGTTTATTTAAATGAAATTTGTTTTGTTTTTTTTTTTTCATTGCTGAGAATTATACAGATCTTTGAAACACATTTGGCAGTTGGAAAATCAATACCTACTGTAATACTATCTAGCAACACAGAAAAATATGACTGTATGTTGAGTTTAGGGCTGTGCTAGCCCATTAATCATAGGTCCACAACCCATTTAAGTACAGGTGTGCAAAAATTAGCTATTAAAATAGTTACTAATAAACTTTCATTACGCTTACACTTGCAGATCTCTTAAATATATTCACAACCAGTTTCTTTGATAGAAAATCTGTGTCTTGCCGGTTAGTGTTCACTCAGACATAATAGCAAAGCAATACCCACTGGAGCAATGCTAAATTTAAAGAACCTTTTGAAGTTTTTGAACCTGATGGTGTGCCAGCAAAGTGGAAACTTGAGTAGTGCTCTTAACTGGTGAGGAAAATTGATTGCCAGAAAAACTCGGTGAGAGGAAGACTGCTAGAGGTGAAGTTTGTCTTCTGACTTCTGGCAACTTTGCAGTGAAGAATGGCTTCTTTTGGGTACTCGGTTTTGTACATCACTTTCCTCCTGTGGTTATAGTTTTTAGTTTTCTTTGGACTTGGTTTCTATTCTTCAGTGAAATGTTCTCATTTCTGTAGTTTTCAGTGTTGAATCTAGCCTTGAGACAACTTAAAGTTGTTTTCCTGTAGAAAAACCTGCTTCTAGAAAGCTGCGTTTTGTGTCTGTTTTGCAGGCAGTTTCTAAAAGCTAACCTCAGCACAGCAATAGAGTTGGCAGAACGAGTTTTTGGTTGATTTTTACAGTCTCGTTTCCCAGCCCCAGCTGCCACGGCCAGCGACACTGGTGTACTGATCTGCGTTTCATGGGTTAGTGATGCACTCTGGGCTCGCAGGGTACAGGTTCTCCTCTCTTATATTCTTGTTTCTTCCCTTGGTGTAAGCAGTTCAGCTTTCCCAGGTAGCCTGTTGGTGGATTAACAGCGTTGTTGCTTGTCATGGGGAAAAACTAGGCTGTTTACCTGGCCTGGAGGCGTGTGATCAAACATAAGAACACTGTCTATCAGCAGGTATTACTTTAAAGCTTTCACAGTAATTGGTAGCATTCGGTTATGAGCCAATATGGGAATTAAAGTATCTTTGGGAGAACGTGGCTCAGGTGGCATAGTGTGTGCCATAAACATTGCTAGCGATCAAGCTGTATTTGTTTAGGAGACTGCTGGAAGCAATGTCGTGCATATAAATTTTGCGTATTTAATACCGTATGTTTAAATTGGAAAAAAAAAATATTGTGCTGTTTGGGATTCCTTTTCAGAATAAAATTCTAATAAAGCAGCCTGGTGGATTGAGATTCCCTTCTATGTGTACGTCTTGCTCTTTCTCACACGCTGGTAGCTGCTCCCCCCTCGTTTCGGTGTTACCGTTGCTTAAGCAGAACTGGAGCGTGTTCCCACCGTGAAGGTACTGGGGGCCTTCAAAGCAAAAGGGAATTGTTTCAAGAATAAAGTAGAGCTGTGACTTGAGACATTGCACAAATAAGATTGTAGACGGATGGCAAACAAACTGGTAAAAGCCTTTATTTTTACTTAACCATCTTGACCATGTGTGCCTATTTGTACTGCGGATGTGGGCTGCGGGCGNACCAATGAATTACCACCACTTTCCCCTGTTGCGTACATATATATATATACACACACATATATATATATATATATATATATATACACACACTTGCATAATTTTAATTTCTTCCCACAGCCCTGTCTGCAGGAGTGGGTGGAGGTGGAGGTGGGTGGCATCTGGAGGGAGGTACCAGGCATGGCTCCACACCTCTGCTGGGAAATGATTTTACTTCTGTCCTTTTCTCTTTGATTTGATGTAGTGCTATTTAAAGCTTTTTTACAACAGTCATCAGATCTCTGCTGGCTTTAGATGCCATCCAGTTGGGTGTATTGTAAACGAACCGTATTCATTTGAAAAATAAATTTTTTTTGAAATGCAGTTGTGATACTTTTTTTTTATATAGATNGCAGCTGTGGTGGGGGTGCAGTGGACACACTCCCTGCCGGGGTTGGCACCCCATCCCACTGGGTTATTGGTTATTTGTTTGGTTTTTTTAAAAAAAAAGATAATGATGATGATGATAGCTGTTTTTGGTGTTGCTTTGTCCCCGTTTGCGGTGTAACTGCAGCAGACACAGGCCCCGCTGGCGCCCCCGGTCCCCGTCCCGTCCCGTTCCCCGGCCGCGGCCGAGGACGCCCGAGGAGGGGGAAAGCGCCGCCGCTTGGCAACGGGCCCGCGCGTGCCTGACAACCGGCCCTGCGGCGGCGGGGCCGGGGCCTGAAAGGTGACGGGAAAGGGCCGGGGCCGGGGCCTGGTGGTGAGGGGAGAGCGCCGGCAGCGACCCTGAGGCGGGGAGGGGAGCGAGGCCGGGCCGGGCCTCGAGGGGAGAGGGCTGGGGCCAAGGCCGACAGGGAGGGGAGGCCTCAGGGAAGCGGGCGGAGCTCGGGATGAGCCCCGAGGAAGCAGCAGGGCCCCGGCACGGAGGAGCTGGGTCACCCTGCTCAAGGCTGCCTGTGCCCTGCCGGGGTGAGAGGCCCTCCTCGCTGGGGGCTGAGCCCCTTCCCTGTTCCCCCCTGCCGCCTGTGGGGTCAGGCCCTGAGCCCTCTGTGCCTTCTCTCTGGCTCTGCAGCCCCAAGTCCTGCCCGCGGGGATTCCTTCCCCTCAGGAGTTCCCCACCTGCTCTTCCCCAGCTGCCTTCGGAGCAGATGGCTGTGCTCAGGGAGCTCTGTCCCAGCTACCTGTGCCTGGGGGACAGGCATGGGGTGTACCGGAGCCAGGGAAACTGTCTGCCCCTGGAACTCCACCCGACTCTGGGTTTTTTGGGACCTGCAGTCTCCTCAAGCAGAGGTCCTGTTGAGCGGTCTCTGCGATTCCTACTGCTTTTGCAGGGACGTGCTGGGTAGCAAGGAAGATGGCTGCAAACTGTACTGTTCCTGCAAAGCCTTTGAGTCCCCTGAGACTGCAGCCCTGGGCTGAGCCTAGGCAGCTGGAACAAAAGCAGAAGCAGTAATGTAATCAGCTGTTTTGTCTAAGCTCAATAAATAGTGTGTGGGAGATAGTGCTGTGAGCAGTTCCTTGTCTCTCCACAAATAGCACTGCTCTCCAGGCAGAGACGGGTGGACAGGGCTTTCCTCCCAGCCCAGGGGCAGAGGGTAGCTCCGATCGCCCACCCTTGCGCTTCCCTGCTTGTGTGGACGTGTGTGTCTGTATTAGACGAGGCACCAGGCTAGAGCTTGCTCATGCTTTTCTCTTGAAGAGGTTCCCAATTTGTGGGTGCATCTCCATTTCTGGTGTATTTTCATGGATAAACGTGAAAATCTTACGTTCCCTTTTAGTCACCTGTTTAGCAAGATGGCCACGCTGAGTGTAAAGCCAGGACAGCGGTTCACTGTGCCGGATTGGCACACCAACTCCCATCTCATCTCAGCTGATGCTGAACGCCAGCGCTCTGCTTCCCACCTAGTCCGGCAGGAAGCCCGAGCTCTCCGCAACGAAACCAACAACCAGGTGGGCCTTGTGGCAGGTTGGCTGCTCCCAGGTTTGTCAGAACCATGGGCTGAGGAGTGTGGGAGAGTGTCTACATCCGGATGTGTGGATGAGGGAATAGAAGAAGGCTATACCTCTACAGAATCTGATAAAAATGTATATTTGCTTTCTGTAAACCCGTGTGCAATGATGCGTATTTACTGTCGTGAAATCCCTGGGTGTGATTCTTGTGTCTGTTGCAGCTTGTGTGTTCCGTGCTCTCCGTTTGCATAGATGACTCTTAGACCAAATGGCGATGTGTTATACTCCTGTGAGGGGTCAGTCAATGCTGAAAACAGGGAAAGGCTTCAGCAAGATTCAAAACTGCAGTTCAGAAAAGAGTAATGGTGTTTCTCCTCTAATTTCAGGCGAAATGGGATGAGCACGACAACCAAACTCGCCTGACTGAACGTATTGGCAGTGTGAACAGATGGAAAGAGACCCTGGACAAATGCCTCACAGACATAGATGCGGAAATCGATGCCTTAGCCAAAGTACGTTGGGAAGACAGATGGCTGGAAATCAACTTACGCTCTCAACGTGGGATGTTAAATAATTTAGGCTTCTCTTCTGCAATGGGCAAGCCCATATGGAGTTTAAGGGGGGCTTATCACAGGTATACTGAGATCCATACCTGATGAAATGGCTTCCTGGAAAGCAAGCCACGGTGTTCTTGGTTAAGCCAAGCCATTTTATGGAGCTGTGCATTGTACGCTTGTGTTTGAGTTTATGGGTGGTTTTTGTTCGTTTCGTTTTGGGGTGTTGGTGGTTTGGGTTTTTTTAAAGCTCTGAAGGATAATGAGAAATATGTTAACACCATCATTCAAAAATGTTTGATTTTTAGAGAATAGCAGTGGGACATCTCTCTAATACTTTCAGTTCTAAACCCAGAGGCTGCTGCTCCTGGAGTTGTTAGCCCTCAGCGAGGTGTGATTTCCAATGCAAATAGCAGATGTAGAGGACTAATGTCTTTGGCTCTCAAAACTTTCATTCCAGACTTGCTAAAAGGTTTCGGAACTGCAAAGGCAGGCAGCGTGAGACCCTCTTAACGAGGGTATCGCTGGATTCCCCTTCCTTTCGTCCTCCCATCCCTGAAGGAGACTCCTCCTACACCCAGATGGCTTCTTCCTGCAGGTGAAGGAAGCAGCAGAATGTGCCCTCCAGGCAAAGAACTTGCCTTTGGACGTTTCCATTGAGTGCCTGACGCTCCGGGAGAGCCGCCGTGCTATCGATTTGGTGAGGGACCCTGTGGGCGAAGAACTGCACAAGGAGGTGAAGGTGATCGACAAAGCCAAGAGAGAACTGCAGCAGAGAGTGCATGAAGCCTTCGAACAGCTATGGTGAGGCAAATGACACAGCTTTGGACCCGACTCTGCCCTCCTTGCTTGGCCCCAGCAGTTTAACACACCTCTAATGCCACACTGAGATGGGCAAGCAGGCCAGGCATGGTTACCTCGGGGCAGCGGGCCTCGCAGAGGAGCCTTTGGTGATTATTGTCAAGGTCTATGGAGCTTGGGGGTCTGTAGGGGAGAGCAGGTCAAGGGAGACTTCATAAGCATCCTTGGAAAACTTTGGCCCACACAGATATCTCGTGCCACCTGCCTTGGTTCATGACCAGTGACCTGGAGGCGTTAAAGCTCCCAGCCCCTAATCCCTCATGGGTCACTGCCCCTCTGCAGGAGGGCAGGCAGCTCAGTCCCCACTGTGCTCCAGAGCAAAACATGGGGGGAGCCAGGCAGGGGGTACAGCAGGTATGCTGGAATATCAAGTCAGGCTAAGTTCCCTGCCACCAGGGAGGGCAGGAGCTCATCTCTCGCTTTAAAAAGATGACTGAGATGGTGATGAAAGCGTTGGAAATTGGGAGCTGCCTCTCCCCTCTGCGTGCTCCCTGCTTACTCCAGCCCTGCTTTCTGCAGCCTCTTACAGGAAGCTCGCCAGCAGCTGAGCTGTGACCATCGGTGCAAGATGGAAGCACTGGAAATAGATCGCATGTGCTTATCCCTCAGCGTCAACTCTCCCAACATCTCCTTCAAGGTCAACCCAACCCGCGTCCCAGACGGGTAAGGAAAGAGCCTGCCCTTGTGGGGCCAAATCTGTGCTGGTGCTTGAAAGAGCCCTGGGCTGATTTTCCCATCCGTGCTACGTCCTGGCTTCATGGTGCAGTTTTTGAGGGATCTCAGAACAGAGAGTGGCTGTTGGGATTTGTTGTGGCTCTTGAATTTTGAAGGCACAGACCTTTGGGAGTTATCTAAATTGTCACTGCAAAACCGGAGAAGCTAGCTGCCCTGCCTCCCTCGTGTGTGGCTGGAGGTGACTCAGTAGCGGTGTGGTATTGGCCTTTGGCACGGCTTATGAGGGAGTTGCTGCACATTTTCACTTGCTTGGCATTTCATAGCATGGTTTGGATGTGTCCCCGGTTTGAGCAGATGTTGGGCTCGGTGCAGGAGCCACGGGGTATCAATCTCCAGCTGGTGCAGTGAGGAGATCAGACAGGATGTGACCTCCAGAGTTCCTGAATCATTTCGTACTGCACAAAGCCTTCTCGGCCTGCAGCAGGTGGTTCCTTTTCAACTGTCTTGCAAACATCCGACTTATTTTCATAACTGCTGATTTGTTCACAGATCAACTACACCTGATGAGTGGGAACGGAATAGCCAATGTAACAAGGAGCATGCCGAGGCAGAAATGAAAGCCTCGACTGAGCTCCGAGAAGCAACGCTGCTTACCATTGCAGAGGTAGGTCAGTCCCTTGGCGGTGAATCGGTGGTGCAGAAGTTCTGTATGGGGAGAATGGGCTGGCGTGTGCTGTGGCCAGGGGAAGGGAGCCTTTGAAAAGACAGCATTGGCCCACGGCCCTCCCTGAGAGCAGCTGCCCTCCTGGTTTAAACGAGGCGCTTGGTTATGCTGCAGAGCTTGCAGCAGTCTCAGCAACCTGGAAGACGTACCTGTCCATCGGTGCCGGCCCTCTGGCTCCAGGGGGGTGCGTGACCCCCTGTTCACAGGCTTGTCCCAACCTCCCAGGCAACAGCTGGGAGAGAAACACCTTCTAGAGGTGTGTGACCGGAGCCTGTTCTCTCCCCAGACAAACAACGAGCTGGAGGCTCAGCGTGTAGCTACAGACTTTGCCTTGCGCAAGAGGATTAGAGACCTGGACAGAGCCTATGATGAGCTGAAATGGCAGGAGCAGAATGTAAATGTTGCTTCCTTGGTTATCAAACACAACCTTGGGTGGGAATCGAATCCAAAAGGCTGTTATGTGGAAAGATACTTGGCCTGAGCATGGTTTCCACATGAGAGCCATTAAGTGGCGCATGTATGATCCCTGCAACATCCTACCTCTTTGTGCCATCACAGCTGCTGCTCTGGCATTTCCCAGCAGCAGTGCCAGGTTTTGGCCTTTTTATTTCACCCCTGGGCTCAACTGCTGTGGCCATAATACGCCGGCAGCACCATGCCTGGTCTGTGTGAAAAGCCCAGTCTGTGAACAGAGGGGTTCAGTACTCAGAAGCCACCAGCCCTTGTTTAAAATCCGTTCCCAGCATGGTAAAATCCCAGGACGCATGGGGGCTGTTTTCCAGTCTGTATCCCTGTCCATCCTTCATGACACATGTCTTTTATCTGTAGACCTTGGAGGAAATTACTGAGATGGAGGAGGACATCCGACGCTTGGAGGAAGATCTTAGAAGGAAAATGCAAGATCTGAAAGTGGCACACACCCGCCTGGAGACCCGCACGTATCGGCCCAATATGGAGCTCTGTCGGGATCAGGTACCAGCCTCGCCTGGCAGCTCCCTGGAGGAGGGACAGGGGGAACCGACTGGGATGGGGGCTTGTGTGGATCTGGAAAATCTGGGTGCACTTTGGAGAAAACTACAGAGGGGCTGAGCAACGAATCCTACAGTCATCTAGCACAGCAAGGAAATAAATGTCATAGCCGGGCTAGAAGGGGAGTGAGAGAACCATGGCCCCTGTAAAACATCACTTCAGCCCCGTTAACTGCTGTGCCCTTCTCCCTCCGCATCTCGCAGGTCCAGTACGGGCTCACAGATGAGGTCCACCAGCTGGAAGGAACGATCCACGCGCTCAAACAGAAGCTGGCAAAGTCACAGTAAGTCTGCTGCTGCTGCAGAGCAGTGGCCCGGCATCGCTCACATGAAGAACAGGGCTATGTGCAGCCCTGGGCCTGGCACACTTCCAGAAGCGGCATTTTGGAGCTCGGATCAGGAGTGGAAATAGTCTTTGGGCTTGGTGGGGAGCTGGACTGGGCAGCAGGGTCTGGGCAAGGCACGAGATGTCTGTGTGGTGGGACGGTGAATGGGGTTCCCACGGTCCCTGCTTGACTCTGACTTCAACCAGGCACAGACGGTTCTAAAAGGGAAAGAGAAAAAAGGGTGAAAAGTAAAGAAAGAAACAGAGGAGCTGCTTTGGGCTGGCGTGGGCTCCCCGGGCGCACATCTCTGCGCTGCGCTCCGGGAGCAGCGTGTGGGCTTGCTATTCACAGCCCCAAACAATGCTGCTGCTGTGTGCCGAGAAATACCCGATGCATTCGTTCTTCCTGTAAAGGCCAATGCTGCGCTGAGATTTCTGCTGCCAGAAAGTGGGAAGCTGGATGTTTTCTGTCCAACTTGGGAAGTGAATGCAGCGCTTGAACCAAACTGCTCTCACCTCTGCTTGTTCCCAGGGACGCCTTGGACGCTCTTCAGAGACAACTTTACCGCGTTCAGACAGATATCGGCTACAAAGCCAATTCCCTGCTGCTGGACAACAAGTGCTTGGACAGCCGGAGAAAGCTCGTGGTCCCCGCTGAGAAATTTGTGCCAGAGCTTGACACTTTCAACCGGACCACGAACCGCGCGCTCTCCCCGCCGAAGAGCGGGCAGCTGGAGCTGGCTCGGTGCGCCGGGGAGAAAGCGACCGGTGACTCAGTTCCGTAGCAAGGAAAGTGGACATCTGTGTCGTGTTAAGATAATGCAATTTTCCCTCCTCCTAGTTTGTTGTATAACTGCCTGTCCCCCTTATATGATGTTTATGGCCTCTTGCACTCGGAGAAGCGTTATAAACAATAAAAGAGTCTGTCCCCAAGAGCAGTTGTCATCCCGATGGCGCTGGAAGCGTTTTCGCGGTGATTGAATCCATCTGGGCTCTTGGGTGTTTTTAAGTCCTTTAAAGTGCGAGGCGAGCGCGCTGAAAAGGGACTGTGTTAACGGTGGCAGCGGGCCAGATCCTGCCTCAAATCTGCTCGCTTTAATGATTAAAGCAAAGTTTGGGTTGGGATTTCCCCTTGCCCGCTGGCCCTGCCGAGCGAGGGCAGCCACAAAAGCGAAAGCTTGGAGAAGTCTGTTCTGGCTCGTGTGGCTGCGGACTCGTTAAAAACTCAATTGCAAATTGAATTTGCGGCCCTCGCGTTCTGCCGGGAGTTTATTGTTTCCCTTCCAGGCGACGCTCCCCGTGCATCCGAACTGGATTATTGCCCCGTGTGACGGGACCAGAACTTGGTTTCTTCATCCCTGAGGCGGGTGACGATGAAAAGCAGCCTGGATTTCGACTCCTGCCCTCTCGGACTAAGCTTTTATAATGAGAAATTGAGGGGGGAAAAATAAAATAANTGGTGAAGCTGCCCGACCTTCTACGCTTCCTCCGAGGCCTGGAACCGGCCTCCGAGCCGCCTGAAACGGCAGAACCGGCCGGTAGCGCCCGCAGAGGTGAAGC
>VXBH01000716.1:360176-386187 GCA_013400035.1 Rynchops niger
GCCCCCTTTTGGGGTGCGTGTCCCCCTCCCCTCCTCACAGCCCCGGGGCCGCTGCCCCTCTGAGTGGTTGCCCCCAGTCCTGAGGTGAGGGGCGTCTCCTTTGGGACACCCCTGCCTGTCCCCATTCCCTGCTGTGGTTTTGGGGGGTGTTCTGGTCCCCCCCAGGGTGAGGTTGACCTTCCTGTCTCCTCATGTGCAGGGATGAGGGGTTTGGTGAGCTCGGCCTCAGCTCCTCCTCGAGCGGGGTCCGGCTGTGGCGTGTGCTGGGAACCGGCATATTGCAGCGCAGGGAGGAACAGAGGTACCAAAAATGGATGAGGAGTAAAGTAAGAGAAGCGCAAGACCGGTTATTTAACTCCTAGCAAGTGATGAGGGATTCGTGTTGGGGTTCTGAGCTGTGCAGCAAGCCGTGTAAACACTTCCAGTAGGCTCTTAAAAGCACTTGATTTTGTTGTGGTCTTGCCCAAAAACGTAACTGTGCTTTGTCTTTGCTTGTCAGTGTACGTCGTAAACTCCTTGAGAAGTAGGCTTGCCTCTCCCTTCTCTATATGTGCCTCTGTTTGTCAGATGCTTTCTCTTGGCTCTTACTAATCTTGAAATGCTTTTTGCCTCATTCTTGCTGTGGATGCATCTCTTGCTCTGCACCTTCTTACTCTGGTGACCATGGCTGGCGATGAACTCTGAGTGCTGGGGAGCTCCTGGTGATGTTTTAACTCCAGCTATACAGATAATTAGGCCTTGGAGAGTAGGGAAGTGCTGGCAGGGGAGCAGGACAGGAGGAGAGTTTGTCTCCGGATGGTCACATTATGTTTTGACCTTCTGTTTTAGAGACGCTTTCGTACACGGATGACACGGCCATGAGCAGGTCGGTGGTGCAGTCCCTGCTAGCCAAGCGAGAGTTTGATGAAGTTGATATGGCCAAGAGGTAAGGACTGCAGCCAGCTTCAGCGGGCAGGGTGTTGTCATTTACTGGTGATGGCAAAACTTTCTTAAGATTCAGCAATCGCTGTAATTTTCCGTGAAAGGGGACAGGGGATAAGGCAAAATAACTGTTAATTTGTGGAGGAAAAAAAATTAGAAAAGCAGTAGCTAATTCTGTAATTTATTGCGTACTTTGTGCTGTCCTGGAATGTGTACCAGCATTAGCTTTCGTGTGGGTTCAGTCTGCTTGGAAATGAAGCAGGATGGGACATGCTGTATTGCAGCCCTGTGTGTGTATTCACCTTTGAGGAAGATAAAGCGCAGAAATTTCAGAAGCATTTCCTTTCATGTTTTATTTGTTGTTATTTATGTTTGTACTTCCCTTAATTTAGTTAGTGAATATTAGTGAGGTCAGCTTCAGTTTGTTTATGATCTGTTTCCCTTTTGAATCCGCAGTCCTGGTAGCATTTGGTTCCACTTAAGGGAGAACATTTATTTGTTTAGAAAACTCTTCCACTGAACTTGAACAAAAGACTTTCTCTGTGGTTGTGACCCACGGAAATGTTTCCAGTTTGCTTCTATTTTAAGGCAAAGTTGAGAGGGAAACAAATGGGTTGAGAAAGGTGATGTTTGTACACCCTTTCCTCCTTTCACACCAGTTTTTGGGAAGCACATTCTTTCCCTACAGAATTGAATCACTTGAACCCTGGCTGTCGCTGAGTGATCCGTGTGTTATTAATTCACTTCATCAAGTGGTTTTATACAGCCTCTTTACAAATTTTAATAACGGACCAAATATCCCATGTATTTTTTTCTCACCTGCATAACCGCTGCTCTTTTGCCCACGCCAGGTTTGCTGAGGAGTACAAGAAGGAACCCAACCGGGGCTATGGGATGGCCGTTGTCAATGTCTTCAAGAAGCTCCTGAGCCCCAAGTGCAATGATGTGTTTGAACCAGCAAGAGCCCAGTTTAACGGGAAAGGCTCCTATGGCAACGGTGGTGCCATGAGGGTGGCAGGCATCTCACTGGTGTATTCTGATGTCCAGGATGTTAAGAAGGTACCGTTCATGGCTGTTTTGGGCTCCTTGGCTCTTGGAGTTCCCTGCTGTCAGGCGAGTCTCACCATGATCTCTCAGGCAGGTTTGCTAACGGCGTGTTTTCATTTGCAGTTTGCAAAGCTGAGTGCTGAGTTAACCCATGCCAACTCCCTGGGCTACAATGGGGCCATCCTGCAGGCCCTGGCTGTGCATCTGGCCCTGCAGGGAGAGCTCAGCAAGGAGACCTTCCTGGAGCAGCTCATTAGCCACATGGAAGATGTAGAGGCAGATGATAAGTCTCTTACTGATGCCCGAGCGTAAGTAGCTGTGAGGAGCACTAACTCTGCTGTGTACAGTTTATTCTGGCTCTTCGTGTTCTCTCTTTTTCATTGTACGCTTGTTTCCAGGCTGGGATTTGAAGATTTACCGTTTTCAAGGCGTCTAAAGAAAATAAAGGAATTCTTGGAACTCAGCAGTGTTCCCAAAGCAGATGTATTGTTTGAATTAGGTAAGTACCTTTCTTACTGGAAGTATGAGGAAGGAGCTGTAAGCAGGACTAACTCAGCAATCCTGGCTGATGTGTCCTCCCCCAGAGGCCACATCGACCTCTGCTGTCTGTCAGGCAGAGCATGTGCTGGACAGGCTGCCTGTGCTCACCAGTCAGTAATTCTCTTGATCTTGACTCTCTGTATTAGTGCGGGAAAAAATGTGCTGCTAAGAAAAACTTATCATGAGTAGCGTTTCTTAATATTCTAAGATTTCTTGTCTTAACGGCTATTGGATCTTAATGTTGGTTAGGAATGGTTAGATGTGTATTGCCAGGTGGGACTGGTGTAGCTGGGAGTTGGTCTTCAGGTGTGAGTAGTACTGGGGAGCTATGGGGAAATTTCTCTTCTAGGATGCACCTTGTCATGATAAAATCAGTGATACTGGTTGAAAGTTACTGGCAATGGGAAGTTGCAGTTACACGGGAAAAGGTACTTCTGTGGGGAGCAAGAAACAAGTATCCTGCAGCACTGAAGGTTGTTGGTTTCGTTAACAGGGAATGGCATTGCTGCTTTGCGGTCCGTCCCTACTGCAATTTACTCCTTCTTGCGCTGTATGGACGCTGACCCGGATATTCCTGATCACTACAACAACCTGCAGAGGACCATCATCTACTGTATCTCTCTGGGTGGAGACACAGACACCATTGCTACCATGGCAGGAGCCATTGCAGGGGCTTATTACGGGGAGGAACAGATACCCCCGAGTTGGGAGCAGAGCTGTGAAGCTTTTCAAGAGACACAGAAGCTGGCAAATAGCTTGTATGAACTCTACTGCCAGCGGCTCTGAGCTCCAAGGGGAGCGTGTTTTCTGAAGGCAAAGCGGGTGGTCGCCTCTGCGTTTCTGGTGAGAAATCTGGTGGTGGATCTGCGCCATCTGCAGACGCCAGCGAGGTACCATCTGAGAAAGATGCCTGCTGCTGTGAGTTGAGAGCTGGAAGCATGAGCCTGTTTGGAAGAGAAGGGGACATGCCCTTCAGGTGGGGTTCAGCTGGGAAGTGGCTGCATGTGGCGCCTTGGACAGTGGGTGCATCTCCTCCGAAGTGTACAGGAGCATGGAGTTTTTCGTAGGATTTCTGCTTCTTGCTTTGTCCCACCGTGATGCCATTATGTCATCTTGTCATTACAGTTGCTAGATGGGTGTCTGAATACACTGACTTTCTTGCTGTTTTCCACTCCTCCTGTGTGCTGTGGCCTTTGTTTCAGTTGTTAGTGGCCTGTCCTGCAGTGGCTTTGACAGGCTCCACACCGCTCTCAAAGCACCAGTTCACACTCAGGTGATCAGCTAAAGGGTGTAGACGGGGGTCATCAGAGAGGCGCGTCCCTGGAGAGCCCAGAGGTGTCCTGCACGGTGGCGGGGGCCACCTCCTGTGCCGTGGAGTGAGGGTGCTGTAGCGCAGACCTCCCAGGGAGGTTTGCTTCCTTAAAGGCAGGGTGAAAAGTGCCTGAGATGGGAGAAGGGATTTCTTTGCGTTGCTAGTGGCATTGTGAGAAATGCCTTTGGTGCTTGCAGATAGAATCCCAGTTGGCTCGTTGTTACTGTTGGAAGGGGGCGTAACTAATTACTGCTCCTTTGGTGTCCCTTGCCCTGCCATCCACCATCCTGATCTATTGCAGTTTGTGTTTCCTTGCGTAGCTGGCTTTCACACTGCTGCAGCTACTCTGCCTACTCCTTTGTTCCTAACCTGTGCCGCCTGCGGTTTTATTGCTGTCCTGTGTATGTCCAGAGCACTGAGATTGCTGTTTAAATCTGTGGGTGGAGATAGTTGTGAAACTGTGTTACACAAGGATCGAATTCCTGACTCTGCTGCAGTCAGTGACTAAAATTACTTCAGCAGGAAGCAGGAGTTACTTCTCACAGTTTTAAAACTTGGTACTCGGTAAGATTCATGTGAAAATAAAGGGAAAGATAGGTTAATTGGGGGAGAATGTATCAGAGTTTAAAACAATTTGTGCATTTGAATCAGGTACTGGTGGCTGAGAACATTCTAGCAAAGCTGTGTTGTTCCAGAGTTTCACGTTTAAAACCTTTGCCCAGTGGAGGTGGTCAAAAAGGCAGTAACAGCTTGGGTATGGCATGTCTAAAAAGGGTTCAAAGCTTTTTAATAATTGAAAACAAGAAGAAGTCATCATATGGAAATGCTTATAAATTTGAATGTGACAATGTAATTCTCTGTAACCTCTCTAGTATTTCTTATGACACCGGGAAGTGATGGTTCTGCTCAGAGCTCACTCCCCGTTGGCATCGGCAGGTGGTGGTTGTGTGTGGGGCTGCGCGCACACAGGGAGAACCTGGCTGCGATGGCTCCAGTTTCTCCCGAACTCTCCCTCCTTCAAGTGCCAGTCTTCTTTGTGATGCTTTAATGGGTTTTCTTTGTATAAATGAATATCTTGTCCTGAGAACACGTGGAATTTTGGTCTGTCATATATTTATGTCGTGTGCTGCAGATCTGAGATGTAAAATGTTGGGTTTTCCACGTTATTCTGCCAGAGGTGTGAACATATTCACAGAATTATTTAAAAGAAGATGCTTTCTTGTTAAAGCAGCTTTATAACTTTAAATGTTTGGAACTCATGAAGAGCAGAAGTGCTCCTGTTTACAAAATACAGCTCATTTTAGGCCAGAATTTAAATGTGTACTAAAACATTTAGCTCTGACTTCCTTGGAAAGAAATAAAATCACTTAGTTACCTTTGTTAATGAGCCACTGCTCCTTTTCTTTTCATTCAAGTCATGAAGTTGTGCTCCCAAACGAAATGACAAGAGGAGTTGTTTGAAAACCTCGGGGCTATTTCTCCCCACCCCATACTGCGGTTAAGACTCAACCTGAAACTACTTTGTTACGGTCTCTTGAAATCTTTCTGTAGAAGAAATGGAAGTTGTTCGGTGCTGGTTAGAGACATCTGCAGGTAGCCGAGACTCATGCTTCATTTGGGGTGAGTTTTAGTGCTGGAAATCTACTGTCAAAACAACTTTCAGGTGGGCACTCTTGCCTTGTGAGCCAATGGGGCAGCTGAAGTTTGCAAAAGCGCAGGAGTCGTGGTCTGTGTTAGCAGCAGGGCGAGTTGGCAGCGTCATGGTGCGTTGCAGGGAGGTTTGCTGGAGATACCCTTTTCCTTTGCTGGTGGTTTGCAGCGAGGAGCAGCGCGCGGGAGTTCGGCTGCTGGAGTCCAGCATGCAATGACCGTGCAGAGGCCGGGGAGTGCGCTGGCTCCCAGGCAACTCGCAGCAGGAGAATCGCTTTTCTTCTCACTCGGCTTCTGCAGGAGTCCGCCCCCGTGGCAGCCAGGCTACTCTGGAAGTGCTTCACCCGTAACAAGTAACGGCTCCTCTTCCAGATAAGAGATCAGGTGGGAAAACATATCTTCCTCTCTGTTCTTTTTACTTTTAGTCTCTGAAGGTGATTTGCTTACAGGTGATTCGCCATTTCTCCCGTGTGCTGCTGAACTGAGAGCTTTTGCCGCTCGGGATGCGGAGGGTGGCTCCAGACAAGGTTGTGTAACGTAGCAAAAAAAAGTGTCATGAAAAACCTGCAGAAGGGAAGGGGGATCCCCAACACTTTGACTTAAATTCCTCAAATTATTAATTGCCAGTCTGGAAGGGTCTGGATTTCATCATTTTTTAAAACTTCTGGAGATGGGAATCTTTTCCTTAATCCCAAGAAACATGCAATACCTTTTTACATAAGAATATTAATTAGCAAGCAAATCTGCTGGACTGCTGGGAAGCAGCGAGCTGGATTTGAGAAGGAAACAGAGTGCAAGAGGTCTCTGAATGGTCTTACGAGCGAGGCTGAGCAAGCCCGTTCATAACAGGACAAAGGCACAGCTGAGCCCACCTTTTATACAATAAGTTTTATTGATGTTCTGTCAATACAATCAAGTACTGTGGTTTTAGTTCTGAAGAGAAGGCCAGTTTCTGATCACAAAAAGAGTGCATTTTAAACCAACTTTTACTATGACAGACAGTGCATGTAATAAGTATTTACAAAACTAAAAACCTCTATATACTAGGTTAGAAATGAAGATACTAGAGGCAAATTTAAAAAAAATAGTAAGAATTTGTATATAAAAATGCACATTGTAATGCAGTTTTCATAATTAAAAATAGACATACTTCATCCAACCCAACCTTCTTTATTATTGCGATTGAAACCAAAATCCCACGCGCTCACACACACGACAGAAAATAACCCTTTCTGCTGGCGAATATCACGTACTCAGTACTCCGGAAGAAAAATTCTTCCTGACAGTGTCCGGTTTAGTGAACAGCCTCCCTCATCCTGTGCATCGTTTTTTTTTTTTCTAGCCTAACTCTATGTGCGTGTAATATCTTTGCCTTTCAATTACTGTGTAAATGTAACAGGTTATATAGCTGCGGAAGGTTGATTACGGTTTATGCTCTGCACATGAAGGGAAAGTGAAATTGCAAAAGAATATCTACAGCACTGAACGAGTTAATGTCTCGGTGTGGTTATAGTGAGTATTTTTGTCATTGCTTTTTGCCAGCTAGAACAAGAAGTTTTGAATAAAATAAACAGAACAAAAAGAGATAGAGTGTAGGTTAGGACACAGTATAAATAAGTCGCTTTGCTGAGTGACAGGACGGAGCTTCCACCCCGGTGCGTGGCTGGGGCAGGGGAAGCTCCCGGCCCTGCTGCAGGTAGTGTGGACGCGCGGCCGGCGGTGCCGCAGGGGGAGCCGGGCCCCGCTGCCGGCTGGGGCCCTGCGTGGCACCAGCTCCAGTTCACGGCTGTTCTCCACAGGAAAGACGCTTCGATGAAGGAGACACAGGCCCCGTCCTCGCACCCTCCTCCCAAACCCGCTCTTGAAGAAAACATCTGAGCTTCTACTTTTAATTTAAGGGACTCTGTGTGGCTCCTGTTCCAGCTGGGCAGTAACCCAATACGGTCAAAGCCCCGACACCCCACTGCCTTCAGCAGTTAAAAACATCCAGTGGAATCAGACACTGGGGCAGCCTTTCATCTTGAGAAACTTTCAGCTTATATGAAACTCGCAGCTTTACGCGGAGAAAATCCCTGGGTGGGGGACAAGCCAGCCCCAGCTGCGCGGTAGCTGGAGCGCTGGCCTTCCGCCTGTACGTTTTCCTTTTTGTGTTTCTTCATCTCGGGGATAGGTGTGTTTTTAAGAGGAAGCCCTGGATGGCAAGAGGCAGAAACACAGGACAGGCTTAAGGAGAAAAACAAACAAACAAACTAAAACAGAAACTGAAAAAGAAAAGTTGTTTAAATATCTCGTACAGTCCCATCTGGAGAACAATCCCAAGTCCCATTCTTGCTACATCTCTTTGGCCATAGAACAGGCTTTAGAAAAAAAATTAAGGGTAATAGTTGCTCAGCTGGTGACCAAATTGTTGCTGTTTTTCTCAGGGATGTGCCTTTGCAGAGGGACACGAAGTGTAACGCATGTGGATTAACTTCAGCAGCGTGCTACTTGCCTGGGATGAGAGGAATCGCTTGGCCGTAAGTGCAAGTGGCAATGACTATTCTACCGCCAGAAAATCTGCAAAGCAACAGCGTTCAGTTGCTCCCGTTAGCAAAGGACAGAGCAGCCGAGTGGTCCGTGTCCGTGCATACCTTTCCCAGAACCTCGTAGCGCATACTCGGCTCGATAGCATTTCAAGCATTAGTGAGACAAAGTGGTAACAACAGACAAATGTGTTTTTTTTTTTTTTTTTTCTTTTTTTAACCTAAGTCACAGATTGGCACCTGGAATATGGTGCACTTTTACAGGTACATATTGCACTAGACTTGTAAATAACATTGTTAAGTAGATAATAGCACCGTTGTAAAATGACGGAATGGAAAGTTAGATCGAACATGATTTTTTTTTCTTAATGAAAAGGTCCCCAGAGAAAGGGGGGATACCACTGCAAAAGTTTACACATCCTGAAATAGTGAGACAGTAAAAGCAAGTTGTCTGTAAGTGGCACTTTCAAGAAAGCATAACTAAACCTTCTCTCAAACCAGGCTAGAAGCACCGTATGCCGGGCTGGCGGGGCCATCCGTGTGGTGGCAAAGAAGAAGATGCTCACGAGGCCCAGCACGTCTCCGAGCTGCGAAGAAACAGAGAGGACAGAACCAGCCCTTGGACTTGGCAGCAGAGGAATTAACCCGAGAGAGGATTGTTGTTCATCACAGGGGTCCCGGCTTCCCTCAGCGGCTTTGGAACAGGTCGTCTGTCATCCTCCCAGGTACCAACGCCTGGATGGTTTTATTCCTCAAGGTGATGGGGAGGAGGGTTAAAAATAATATTTACTTCTTATAAGAAGGTGCTTATGCAAAGTGTTCCACTTTTTATGATTATAAATCCAACCACACTGAATCCGGAGTTAATCAGAGGGACTGTCTCAAAGCACAGTCTGGAAAAATAGGCATCAGTGAGACTGGAACTTGGGCATCTGATGGTTTGGGAAGGAAATTTCTCAATCCATCACGGATCTCCGCTGCCGTATAGGTTTGTGTGAAGTGCCTAGGACCCCTGTGCTGGTTAGCAAATACACCATCCGGTACAACAGCTGTATTTATTTAACTAGTACTCAAAACGGGAAACAAGGGCACTTGATTATGGACCAGAAGGGTCTGCTNNAGAAGGGTCTGCTCTTCCCAGATGACCCTCTCTGGGCCACAGAGCAGTTTACTGTGGAGCCAGATCCTTGCCATCCCAAGCATGTTCTGTGTTTGATGTACAGTCACTAGGGTAAAACTTATTCCAAATATGCTTTGCCGAGGAAGTCACTCCCCTCCCTGTCTTCTCCCTCCCCAAAAAAAGAAAGAAAGAAAAATAGATGTCTCCTTTCTGATTACACTCTTGACTCGTGGATCAAACAGCGTGAAGCAAGGTCCCATGACAACAGCTTGCGCGTTCTTCCCAGTGATTTTTCTTTTTTGTATTAATTTTAAAAAACTTTTTTTATCAAAAAAAAAAAAANGGGTGAAAAGGAAACGTGCCCAACTGCCGTTATGTGGGGCAAAGCAGGAACCCGGAGAAGGAGGAGTGGATGTATTCTGTGGAGTACAACCCGTTGGCCTGGTCTGAGGGCATTTGTACCCAGACTTGGTCGTTCTCCTTGAGTTCAAGCACGGCACTGCCCGAGGCCTGGTCCAGGTAGCCCTTTTTGTACTCGTCGTAGGTGTAGGTGGCAGGCACGTTGTTCTTATAAAGCGCCACCCAAACGTTTGTCCCTTTGACATGCACGTGGTAGGCAAAGTAGTAGATGCCGGATACGGGGCAGGTGAATATCCCGGTGACTGGGTTGTAGCCATTGTGCCCGTTATACAAAGTCCGGTCGAACTTGACCGGCATGCCCGACGCCGGGAAGGGGGAGGTGAGGATGGCGGTGAAGGCTGGCGCGATCCGGGCGGAGAGCTCTCCTCGGCCGTACTGCGGCTTCCCCGGCTTGCCGTTGCCCAGCACGGCCCCCTCCACGCCACCGTCCGGCAGGTGCAGCCCCGCGATGCCCGTCTCGTCGAACACGCCGGGCGCTCCTGGCGGCCCAGGTGGCCCCGGCGGGCCCGGCGGCCCGTTCAGCCCTGGTGTTCCCGGCATTCCTGGGGGGCCAATGGGTCCGGCCATGCCGGGCTCGCCCGTCTTCCCCTCACCGGGAACCCCAGGGAGCCCGGGCTCCCCTTTCAGCCCCGGTAACCCCTGAGGCCCCATGGGACCTGCAGGTCCTTGCAAGCCCGGGATGCCGGAGGGGCCCCTCAGCCCTGGCTGCCCCGGGATCCCACCGTCCCCTTTCGGCCCGGGGCCGCCTGTTAATCCTGGCACCCCCGGGAGGCCGATGAACCCCGGTTCTCCTTTCGGACCTGTTGGGCCGGGGGGTCCCTGTGACCCGGGCAGGCCCCTTTCTCCCGGCACCCCCGGCTTCCCCGCGAAGCCGTTCAGGCCCTGGTCGCCACGCATCCCTGGCATTCCCGGGGGCCCGCTTGGCCCCACATCCCCTTTGGAGCCAGGCAACCCGTGCTTGCCTGGCAGGCCCATGGACCCCGGCGGGCCCGGTGGCCCAATGATGCCGGCAGGGCCCGGCTCACCCGGCTCGCCATCAGCGCCAGGTTCCCCCTTATCGCCGATGGCTCCCGGCACCCCCGGCTGCCCACGGTCTCCTTTTAGGCCAGGCAAGCCCGGCTTCCCGTAGCCCGTTGGGCCCGGCAAACCAGGGAGGCCGCGGATGCCGGGCTCTCCCTTCGGTCCCATGGGGCCCTGTATCCCCGGCACGCCCGCGGCACCCGGGACGCCGATCCCGTCGATGCCAGGGGGTCCCCGTGGCCCCATGGGACCGGGCTCCCCGTTGATGCCAGGCCCGCCCGGAGGGCCCATGTCGCCCTTCTCCCCCGGCGCGCCCGGCAGGCCGTCGAGGCCGGGTTTTCCAACGCCAACAGGCCCTGGGGGCCCTGCGGGCCCGGGAGGGCCCCCATTCCCTCGGGGTCCCGGTAGCCCTGGCTTCCCCACACCATTTTCACCCTTCATCCCTCGCTCTCCCCGGGGACCCGGCTCTCCTTTTGGGCCAGGCTCACCCCGAAACCCGGGCAGGCCAGGGCCGCCCTGGGGGCCTGGCTTCCCATTGACTGAGATGCCGGCCGGTCCCGGCAGCCCCGGGGGTCCGGGCAGTCCTCTTGGCCCTTGCTCTCCTCGCATGCCGGGCTCGCCCTTGGCTCCGGGCATCCCTTTCATACCCGCCTTTCCGGGGAGTCCTGGGATGCCGGGTTTCCCAATGCCTGAGAAGCCAGGGGGTCCAGCGGGCCCGGGCTGGCCGTGCATTCCCGGCTTCCCCGTGCCCGGCTTTCCCGGGTAGCCAGGGGGCCCGGGGGGTCCGCGTGGGCCGGGCTTCCCTGGCGGTCCTGGCTCCCCTTTGAGGTCCATCGGCAGCAGCGGCGGCATGTCTGTGGAGAGAGCAGACAGGGAGCTTTACTGGGGCGGGCGGTGGAGTGTGCCTGGTGCGTGATGCTCTCAGGGTGTTACAGCCAGAGGCTTCAGTGCTGCCTGCGTCTGTAGTTGCGAGAGTGCCCTCCTCTAGAAATGGTTTTATTTAAACGTGGCCACAGTGGCTTCCTGAGCCACCGCATCAGCAGGACTGTCTTGAGGCAAGACCTTGGCCGGAGCCCAGGGTACTAATTCAAGCCTTACTCCATCCGTCCCTGCACAGAGGGTGTCAACAAGACCAGAATTGCCGCCGGCTCTGGCAGTGGTGTTCTCTGATGACCTGCTGCGGGTTTATTTTAGGAGCTGGATTCAAACCTCCCGCTGCCTCGCTTCCCAGCAGCCTCGAAAGCACCGTGGGATTCAGTGGCTCCTGCCTGGGCTCAGCCCAGAGGATGGCGACGGAGCGAGCCAAGACTGAGGATAATCTCTCCACCCCGTCCCTCGAGTCCAGGGCCTCAGGAGACCTTTAATCCTTTTGGATTAAAAAGAAAACTCTTGGACATGTACTTGAGAGACCGAAGAGGTGGTTTGTGTATGGGTTAAGACATGCCCGCGGTGCTCCCTGGCTCAGCTCCCGTGTCCAGCAAGGCAGAGAAAAACCCACCAATAATAATAAAAAAAAAAAAAAAGCGCTGAGGCTGGAGGAAAAGCCAATAGCTGCAAGGGAAACGCAACCTCGGCTACATCCAAATGAGTCAGCCCAGCTGGGAATAGGCCGTAACCACTTGACATTTAAAGAATTTATAGAGGTCTTTTGCAAACGGATATAAGAAAGAAACTAATGGGCTGAGAGACTACAAAGCTGAGGAGAGCCAGATTACATGCCCACCGCAGCTCGGTACTTAAAGCGCAGACGTGAGCATAAATAACTCCTTGAGGCCAGCCCAGGCAGGGTGTCACTTCCCATGTGACACCAGGAACGGGTGAGAAAGAATAAATCTGACAAACTCTTTTTTTTTTTTTTTGGAAGCTTGAAATGCAAAGGCAATAGTTGGAAGTTGCACGTATATGGGACTATGATGAGAAGTGCAAAGGGCAGAGGAAAGGGCCATGACACCTTGGACAAATTTTAACCGAAGCTGAGCATTCCAATCAGGAACAGATCTGTACGGGCAAGTTTCTGGGATGGGAATGGATCCTGTCTGGGATGGGAGCAGAATGGCCCATTGCATGAGGCCGCAAGCCCCAGCGTGGCACTGAGGAGGAGGAGACAGGGTGTCCCCACGATCTGCTAGCACAGCCCCCTGCTGAGCCGGGCCTTGGGACACCCGCAGCGCCAGGATCCACCAACACAGAGGTTTTCTCAGTCGAGGGGAAAAGATTAGAGGAGATTTGAGACACGTGAGAAGAATAACTGCGGCAGCAGCAGGCACCGTTCCCGGTGCATCGGGACAGCTTTACCTTTCCTAAACACAGCAATTAGCTCTGGCCATTCCCAAGCCTGGTGCCTGCTTGTTTTTCTTTTGGTAATGGAAACATTTGCAGAGCTTATCTACATATCAAAGCCTGGCCCGAGTCCTAGGCTGTAATAGAGGTCACTTGGCTGTGGAAATTAAGGAAATACTTGTCTGTCATGACATTGCCACTGTATTTCTGCAACCTCCTGATCCTCACCCCAGAAAACGGTGTGGGAAAGAAGGCAAGGGAGATGTGAAGTGTTGCACTGAAGCAGATTTCTGGGGTCTGAATTCTGGAAAAATTTTTCTCCAGAAAATCATTTCAATGTGTTTTCTCCCCCCCTCCCCCCCCCTTTTTTTTTTCTTCTTCTTGCAATAGTTTGAAAAGAATTAGTTTTCTAGGTCATTTTGCATGGAATCAGAACAAGGATCTACAGCTGAGCCCACGAAGGAAGGAAAAAGCACACACACGCTCTCACACAAGGCGGCAAAGAGAAACGCCAGGCGAGAGTTGCCAACTTGCAGGCGGCCAAAAAAGCAGACGGGAAAACCAAACCGGGGACGTTAGCGGAGAGAAACTGGGACATTGCAGCCCCAGTGGTATCCAATTTCAAAAGACCATGTCTTACCACAGACGCATGTCTCGGAGCTCTGCATTTCACAGCAGCAGCATGGGGTTATGTGTTCCCCTCGAAGCATGAACAAAGCTGCCATGAATGCTAACGCAAGGAGCCAGCTGGGGCAGCGGGAAGGGGAAGGAGCAGGCATGGCCCCTGCGAGCTCGCGCCTGGGCACTGCAGAGCTTTTCACCTCCTGAGGGGCATGGATGTGTCCGGGTGGATCCCGCAGCCCCTCTGGAGCTGTGTTCCTCCCGGTAAGGACCTCCGCCTGCCTGGAGGAGGCACCCGGCAGCGCGGACTGTCCGGCAGAGGAATAAGCCAGCACGATGGGAAGTGGTTCCCAGCCACGAGCAGTCAGCAGTGGGTCTGGCCAGCACGGACGGATGACAATGCAGGAAGGAGAGGTTGGCTGCTCCATGGCAGAGCCCAGCCCAGCTCCTTCCAGCGCTGCTGCCAAGCCCTGTCTCGTGAGAGCGAGTTTCACAGGCTCAAGGGGACAGTGCATGGGACCAGTGTTACCGCATCTCTCATCCCATCTTCCATTGGAGGGGATGCTCAGTGCAGGACCCAGCCACAGCCCTCACACGAGGAGCTGCGGAGCATGGGGACGGCAGCGAGGTGGGAGCAGAATGCAGGCAGCAGCATGGAGGGGGCAGGCAGCAGCGTGGAGGGGGCAGGCAGCAGCGTGGAAGGGGCAGACAGCATTTCCCCATCAGCAGGAGCTCAGGGAACTGGAGGCCTCTTGGCCACATGCAGCAAGGAGCAGCCCCACAGGGATGACAGGACCGAGTCTCTTCAAAAGCAGCAGGACTTGTGGGCCACCTGCGCTGGGGACACTGGGCAGCAGCAGCCCTGAAGGCGGAGGTTGGGTCTTGGCTCCCCACTGAGCTTGCCCAAGCCTGGGGAGGTGGAAAGTGTTCCTTTACTTTTGCAGCTGAGGCTGCTGCCCTGGGGTGAGCCCTGTCGCTGGAGGGGAGCTCCACCGCTTCCCTGGCACAAATTCCCCCCCAGGCATTGCCTGTGCCTTACTGGTGGCAAGCTGGGGTGCCGCTGGCTTGGGGAAATGCTCCCCGAGCTCCGCCAGCACCCAGCGGTGGTTTTACCTGACTGTGAGCTGCACCGACATGGTTTTAACCAAGCCAAAATAAACCCGAAATATCAGCTCCAATGCTCTTAGCATTTTAGCCTTTATAGCATCTCCTGCCCAGAGCTGCCTCTGTGCTCCTGGGGAGTCTATTTTTGGGACAGAAAAGGTGCCTGACACCCTGAAGAAACCAGCCCTGTCTCTCACTAGGTGGCACCGCAGGCTGGCAGGAGCCCCCACAGCCCTGGGGCCCGACCTGACCCCCCAAGTGGGGGTCCCAGCCCTGGGGCAGCCCGGGGGGGCCCTGCACAGCTCCCTGCCGGTTCGGGGTAACCCACAGGGGCACGGCACGGCCCTGCGCCGTCGCGGCGAGTCAGCTGAGCTCCCTGAGCAGGGCAGAAGGCCAGCAGGGATTTTCCTTGCCAAATGAGAGGTTAAGCAGAGACGGGAGCTCAGGGGGGTCCAGGAGGTACTGGCTTCCCCAGCCACCTCCCTGCAACCCCCCAGCCGGTGGCTGAGGCTGCAGCTGCCCCGCTGCCCGTGTCCCCCCTGTCCCAGGGGTTTTAGGACAGTGATGTCCAGGGGACTCCCGTGCTCTGCCCTGCACCTTGCAAAGAGCCCGGCACACTCGCTCCTCTCCCCCACGGTTAGCAGGCAGTGCTGCTCACAGGCAACGCAAGCTGCTCCAGTGCATAGGAAGAGGGGGGGAAAAAAGAAGGAAAACCAGCAGGGAGATATTTGAATGCTGTCCCACCAGCAGCTGAAATGTTCCTGCGCTACGCTTGAAGGTTTTGTCTCTGGCTGGGATTCAGGGACCAGCGTTACAACAGCTGGGAAGGGGGCAGGGAGGGGGGCTCGGAGCATGCTTCGGCTCCAGGTTTTGCTGTGTGTTTTCTGACATATGTGCTGAGCTGAACTCCTGATAAGCCATTCAGCCCAGCAGTAAATCAGCCACCGGTAGCCAAGCCTTCTCCAGTTTCTCCTTACAGAGCCAAGACTTCAGCTCCCCGGAGGGTCCGGGTCTGTGTGAGCCCACGGGGAGGACTCCGGCAGCTCTTCCCACTTCCCAAGAGCCAAACACCAACGCAGCGGGTCTGGGCACTGGAGCCCCAGCACTGCCAGTGATTTAACACGTGTGGAGTTTCTGGTCGCTGCTCTCCAAGGGAGGAAATGTCTCTCCCGCTCTCCCCTCGCTAGGCTGGGTCTCTTTCCTTTCCCGGCTGGTGCAAAATGCAGACAGGGAAAACGGAATAGGTGGAGGAGTGGAAAAAGCCTTGCTGGGAGGGCTCAGGTTTAACAGTGGTGAGAGGGAGATGTGGGGAATGCCGGGGCTCCTGTGCCTGGGCTGAGCCTCAGAGCTACCAGCAAAGGTGCAGGAGGATGGGAGAAAAGGCTCGTGGGTCCCCTTTGTGCCCCGGCTCCCAGAGTGAGAGACCCACGGGTGCCCACCCAGCCCCAGCAAAGGGCTCCAAAGATGCTTTGGAGAGCAGCACCCTCGGCCATGCCAGGCTGCTCCCGGGGGCACCGAGCCCGAGGGGAAGGGGATGGCGAGAGCCTGGTGGCTGCGGGATGCCATGGCCTCATCCTGCCACGCTGGCAGGTCTCCCAGACACCCGCGGCCCCATGTCTTCCCACCCCTGCAGAGCATGTCCCTTACCCAGGTACTGCCCTTTGCCTTCGCGGAAGGGGGGTCCCAGGGGTCCCTTCACCATGGGCTGCATGTACTTCACTTGGGCGTAGCCCCCCGCGCCGCCTCCCGCCGCCGAGCGAAGGCCGAGCACCATCACCAGCACCACCAGCAGCGCCACGGCGTCCGGCAGCATCCTGCTCCCCACTGCTCCTGCGGACAAAGCGACAGTGAGAGTGGGCCCCCGCGACCCCCATCCGCACCCTTCCTCCTGCGAGGATCAGCTGGGAACCTGGGAAGGATCCTGGCGGGCGCGGGACTCCCCCGAATTTCCTTTTTTCTGGACCAGAGATGCCCTGAATGTATTACCCTTCCCAACACACGCCAGCGGCGAGATGCACAATAAATACAGAGTTTCTGAGCAATAACTAACCCCAGACACCCAGCAGAGCCTCTCCGAGGCTGCCCCGGTGCCTGTTTGTCTGGGGCTATGCCCATGTCAGGCTCCCCTTGTGCATTTTTAACATACATAAGAAGAGGCAGGATGGAAACGCCAGCCCGCTGAGCCCAGCATCTCTCCAGCGAGCAGGGCCTCCTCTAACAAAAGCCGTGCCTGCTGTGGCCGTGGCTCCCGTGGGTGGCGGGGGCTGTCAGCGCCAAGCCCTGCCTGCCCCGGGAGCAGCCGGGTTGGGTGCTGCGTCTCCCGGTGGGTGCTGGCCCAAACCCACGATGTTGGAGCCCGGGACCGGCTGCGTTGGTGGCTCGGCTGCAGCGCTTTGCGGGCAGCGACGGGAGCTCGCTCGGAGGAAGAGGGACGGGAGCCCTCGGCCAGGAAAGCCCAGGGGAGGGATGCAGCGCTTGGGAGCAGCAGCCTCTGCCTTAAGGGCTTGTTTATTTAAAATAAACACCCTCTATAAATATACCTCTCCTCTAACAACTTTTTCTGTGCCAGGTCCACGCGCAGAGCAGCAAACAGATTGGTTTGCAAAGAACGTTTATTTTCGGAAGCTTAAATGACATGTGATGCCAAAGAGCTTTGCTGGTTTTCCTCCTTCTTGCAATAATTGACCCGTGGTGGTTATTAATGAGAATTAAGCGCTCTGCCTCTCCCGCCGGGGAGCAGGGGCAGGGCTGCTGCGCGCCGGGATTTCATCGGAATTTCCTGAATCACTTTTGCTGAAGCAGCAACGACAAAAAAAAAAAAAAAAAGCTGCAGCCTGGAGAAAAAAAGCAACCCCAAAAAGCCCCTAAATTAAAACAAAATGAAAGCAAATTAAGTAGAGGGAGGGGGGGGGAGCCCTGGCGTGGGATTGTTCCCGATGCTATAAGTGCTTGGCGGGTTGTCGGAGGTCTGCAGTGACGCAGAGCCTCGGCCGCTGCTCTCCTGCCCAGGACGTGCCCACCGAGCCGGGCGCCCTGTGCTCCCCGCGCTGTGCTCGGGGCTGGCGGGGACGGCGACGCCGCTGGCGGCACAACGGAGCCCACGCCCTGTGAGGATGCAGGCGGCCACAGCGGATGCTGGGAGAGGAGCTCGGCTCTGCCCGCCCTGCCGGAGCCGCGGTGCCGGTGCTGTGCCATCCCCAGTGTGGCACCAGGAGGGGAGGCCACGGCCGCGCTCCTGCCATGCTGGGGCTCGGGCGGGCGTGGGCAGGGACACGCATGACGGCTACCATCAGCCGCCGCCGCGGCACGGAGAGGGCCTTGCCGCCGTTATTGTTTTTCTGTCTTCAGGGTCGAGAAGAGGAACGCTTATTTTTATGAAGCATTATTTTACAAGGATTTGTTTAAGGGAAAAAGAATCCCATTTTAAGGGATTGCAGCTGTAAAAATACAGTTTCTGTTAAATAAAAGAGGAGAACAAACCCCTGAATCAGCTATTTATTTGTTTTCCTTACCTGGAATGACCCCTGTGCCTCCATCTCTAACTCCCTCCCTTCCCAGCTCTCTTTTCTCCCACCTGGGCTTTATTCACCCCTGCTGCTCCCCTCGACGGGGGTGTTTCACAGGATGCCGCTCACTGCTCCAAAGCGCCCACACCAGAGAGCAGCCCCCTGGGGTGGCTCAGCCCCATGCCGTGTCCCCATCCTTCTGCGAGACCTCAGCCCTCGGCGACATGGGTCTGGGGGGGAACCATGGCCAGAGAGAAGGAAGAGGGGGGACGAGGTCATCGTCTGCTTTGGCTCCGGCCGCGGTGTCGCTGCGCATGGGATGCGACATCGAGTCCTCCCCTGCTCCGCGCCAAGGTGGCCGCCTGTCACTCGGCGTCTCCAGACACGGGTTTAGCTCCTGCACGTTCTCCCTTGGGCCAGACGGGTCATTCCATCTGCACCCGCTCTCCCAAGGGGCTGCGGGGGCAACGGGGGGTCTGGCCTGAGACCCCCGGGCACGTGCCTCTGTTCCTCAAGGAAAAGGGGTCTCCGGTGCTTTGCCGTCCCCCGCGGCGGCGCCCGGCACCGGGGCAGGAGGCCTCACGTTACACAGGCTCTCCAGGCGGTGATTTAATAAGAATAAACTGGAAACATCTGGAGTCTCATATGACGGATAAAGTGTGCACAACGTGTCTGCGAAGAGGCTCTTTCATGCCTGAAATCTCCTGCGTTATGAAATGATAATTAATCACAACGAGCAGCCGCGCAACGTTCTCATCTCCCAGGGCAGGTGGCAAACGTTGGCTGGTCCATGGCGTGGATGGGGCCACTGAGCCCGTGACAGCTCCGGCTGGGTGCCACCGGCCCAACCTCCTGCGGGGCCGGCAGCCGCTCCGGTCCGGCCGGCTGAGATCCCGCCAGGAGCCACTTTTTCCCCCCCTGGGAGCAGGGGAGATGCTTGGGGGGCTCCTGAATGCGGCCTCTCCTGTCCCAGCACTGCGGGACGGGGCTCACCCCGCTCTGCCTCCCGGGCACCACATCCAGCCTTCGGGGGCAGCTCCGGACCCCCCCGCACCGTCCGGAGTGCGGCCACAGCCGCTCCATGCAGAGGAGCCAAGCCCAGCAGGAGCAGCTGGGCCAGGAGAGCTCGCAGCGGGGGAGCGCTCCAGGGGTGCGGGGTCACGGTGCTGCTCCCCCCGCGGCGCTGGAGCGGGGACAGGGCTCGGGGGGCGGCGGGGGCCCGGCCCGGGGGCAGCCGGTGCGGCGGCGCGGCACAGCACGGCGAGCCCTGGCAGGGCTTCAGAGCATGCTGCCGCCGCGCTAACTGTGCAAGTGTCTGCTCCCCTGGCAGCCGGTGAGCAGACGTGTTAAAAACCCCTGGCACGCAATGAAAGCTCCAGGAAAGGGAAAAAAAATCTCACACTTAAAGCATGAGAAAGGAGACAAGAAATGTCACCTTGTTCTCGCAGGAGCGCGGGGGCTCGGGCAGCTGGAGCCCGTTGCTCCAGAAACAGGCTGTGGCTTGTGCTGCTTGGCCCGGTGAGCTCCCGGCGCGCTCCCGGCCGTTCCCAGCGGAAAGGGGCTGCTGCCGCCGCCGCGCACCGTGCCCCGCTCCCCGCAGCATCCCTGCCAACGCTCGCCCGCGCGGCCCTGCCCGCAGACCGGGCGACTTTCCTGCGAGCAACGCGGCCGCGCGCTTCCCCTGCGCACACAACCCGGGGCTTGTTCGCTGAGCTGCAGCTGATTTATGGCCCCTGTTATTTATATATTAATTATGGGCCTGGCAGGCAGGCACCGCGCCTGCTCCCTTCAAGGCTAATTATTTTTTAAGTCAATATATGTGATCCACGGGGGATCTGCGATTGCGGTTGAAGGTCAGTAAAATGGAGAACTTGTTTAAACCCGGCAATAAATGCACAATCCGTGTGGGGTGCGACGTGCCGCTTGCTCGCCCTCGCCCCAACTCCATCCCCACACTGAACCCAGGGCCACGACGGCCCCCACAGAGGTTTGCTGGGGCACGGGGACGAGCCAGGATGGGGCCTTCGATGGGCTTCAACCCAGGCTCATCAGCACGGTCCTGTCCCCGTCCCTGTCCCCGTGCCACACACGGGAGCACAGGGCACAGGCACCGGCTCTGCCAACCGCGGCAGCAGCTCGCCCCGGGCTGCGGTGAGCCGCGGTGAGCACCGCGCGCGCTCGGCCCGCTCGGGTGGACGCTGCAAAGAGAAAGCGCGGAGAACGCAGCCGGCGCGTGTGGGTGGGCTGGAGCAGCGCGGGTTTGGACGCCGCCGTGTCCCATCCAGCCGCTCCATCCTCCGGTCATTTGCAATGAAAAATAAAGCAGGGAGGTTTTCCAAGCCCAACACGGGGCTGGAGTGACTCCAGCGGGAGGTAGATGATTTGGTTTGTGCTACACATGCTTTAAAAATAATAATAAAACGGGTCGAAAGCGAAAAGTGAGCTATTGAAATGGAGAGCGAGCACGTTGTTTCCGTAGGCCGGGCTGCGAAAGCCAAAGGCATCAGGCAGCAGCTCGGCCGAGCAGCGCCGGAGCGCGCGGGGAGAGTCTTGGCACAAGCCGGTCCTTAAATGCATGACACCCGATCCGATCCAAAAGCTGCTGAACGCGCCGCGCAGACCCGGAGCCTCGCCCGCCCATCAGCCCAGGGAACAAGAAAACATTTTCCTTGACGAAAGAAAAACACCCCACCCCGTGTGCAGGCGACCTCCCGCCACCCCTGCAGCGCCCGCGCCTGGCCCCTGCGCAGCGCCGGCTGGGCACGGCATGGCACGCCTGGGCACGGCATGGCACGGCAGGGCACAGCACGGCGCATCACCCCGTGGCACAGCCCCGCGGTGCCTTCGGCCCGGCGTGCTGCGGCTGGTGGCCGCGTCCATCTGTCTCGCTCTGGTCCAGGCAAAGGCTGCAGCCAAATTAACTCTGAGGCTGGGGGCTCCGTGCTAATTAACTCCTGCTGCGTTAGCAGCTACCGCGGAGGCAGGCAGGGGCGGAGGCCACGGGCTGAGCTGCTCTCGGTAGCCACAGGCCAGCTGGAACGCGCGAAGCTCAGGGCACCCGCGGCCGTGCCGGGGCGCAGGAGAGGAGCTGGCACTGGGGGGGCTGTGGCGGGAGGAGCCCAGGATGGGGGTACAATACGAGGCGGGGAGACACCAGGCCCTGCTCGCTCCGCGGGTCATAAACCAGTTGGTTTGCAGGCAGCTGCTGAAGAGTGTGCTGCAAAACTGACCTGGGCATTTCTCCCTGTCTTGACTCGCCTCCCGACAAGCCCGAGCCGAGCGCGATGAGCAGAGAGCGGGCAGCGCGCGGGAACCGCACCCTGCCCCACCACCGGGCAGGCGAGGTGCCGGCACTCGGCCACGGCTGGGGCCTGTGCGGTGCGCGCTGCCTGCAGCGCACGCTGCCCACGGTGCACGCTGCCCACGGTGCACGCTGCCCGCAGTGCACGCTGCCCACGGTGCACGCTGCCCACGGTGCACGCTGCCCACGGTGCACGGTGCCCGCGGTGCATGCTGCCCGCGGTGCATGCTGCCCATGGTGCACGCTGCCCACGGTGCACGGTGCCCACGGTGCACGCTGCCCACGGTGCACGGTGCTCGCGGTGCATGCTGCCCATGGTGCACGCTGCCCACGGTGCACGGTGCCCACGGTGCACGCTGCCCATGGTGCACGGTGCCCACGGTGCACGGTGCCCACGGTGGACGCTGCCCAGAGCCAAGAAGCCCGTGGTCTGACAGTGGTGCTGACAAGAAGGTCGGTGCCGCCGCTTGATTCCGCAGCCGCCGGGTCAGGGATCAGCTAAAGGCGGATTAATGACCCTCTGCGTGTGTGTGCCGGGAGCGCAGCAAGGCGTGAGCCTGCCGCAGGTCACAGCTCAGGGCTTTAATCCCTCACCTCCAGCTGTCAAAACTCCTCCGCTGAGCGCAGCAGAGCCCGGGCTGAGCGCTGCGATGTGCATGGAGCTGAGGGTGCGCAGGAGGTGAAGCCATCCCCGGGGAACGGTGGGCACCGTGGCGTTTGGAGACCTGGGCGGAGATCTCCGGGTCTGCGCTGGCTTGGACCCGGGTCTGGGTGGAAAACCCCATCCCGAAGCTGCAGAAACACGAGGTTTCTGCCCAAGGCACGAGGCTCAGCCCAGCATCCCTGGGTCGCCCTGGTCCTCTCGCCGAAATGTGGCTGGGATGTCCCCCTGGGTGCACATGGAGGCGAGCGAGACCCAAGGGACGTGTTGCCACCCTCGCCCCGGCCCCAGTGGAGGGTTTCTGTGCCCCAAGCCGCCCCAGTCCCATCCTTCCCCCCCCCGCCAGCCTCAGCTCCACCGAAATACCAGACTGCGCGCAGCATTAATAGCAGGGTTGCCTGCCAGGTGCATAGTTTGACCAGTCGGATCACACATGCCAAACCACAGGTATTTTATGAGACGTTTCCTGTTATGAAGACATTTTTGTGGGGATTCATTTTTTTTCCTTCCCCTCTTCTTCCCCTCTCCTCCTCCTCCTCCTCCTCCCAGCAGGACGGTGGCCTGCCTGGGGGGCAGCAGCAATGTCGTCCCTGATAGCCAAAGGATGGAGCGGAGCGAGAGCCGAGGACGGAGCTGGGGCGTACAGCGAGGACGGTGGTGCCGGAGGGTCCCGTCTCCTTGGCCACCCCGTCAGCAGCCAGGCAGGGTCTGGAGCCCCCCTCCTGGGATCTCCGTGCCGGCACAGCGGCGGGGGCCAGGGTCCCGATTGCCACGTGAGCCCCAGCCCATGCCGCAACCTGAGCACAGATCCTCTGCCCAAACCCTGGAGCGGGATGTGGAGCATCTGCCCAGACACCCCGGGGAGGGACGCGGGCTGCGAGCCCCGGCGAGCTGCAGGAGCTCCAGGGCATCGCTCCCTGAGGGACGCCAGCTCGGTCGGCCAAAGCAGCCCCGCTCCGGGGAAAAAGAAGCTCCGGTGGGAAGCGGAGGGTGTTTACCCGGGCTCTGTGGGTCAGACGCCGCGTTGCCCTCACAGCCCCTGCGCAGAAACGGCGTTTTCTAATGCAACGGGTATTTTGCAAAGAAATCTTGCTGAGCCTGGAGGGACCCGCAGAGAGCGATTCCCATCTCGGGGAATTTGCGGGCAAGTGGCCATCAACCGCAGACATCTAAACTTCCAGCCTCGTGCTGGGGTCACCAGCTTAATTACGACGAGCCGTGGTCCAGGCCAGAGCCTTCTGGGGCCAGGGTGCTCAGAGGGGCCGGGGTAGCTCACTTGGGGGGCTGCTGCCTGTGCTGTTGGCTGGGATGTGTGGGGCCGGGATGGCCTGGAGACCTCCCGGGTCCCCGTCCAAGCTGTCCCTGTGGAGCACCGGGGCAATGGGCAGCACAGAGCAGCCTGCGGCTGCTGGAGCCCATCACACTGGCACCAGCACCGTGGGGGGACGCAGGTCCTGCTCCCAAGTGAAGGCAGTGAAGCTGGGGCTGCTCCAGCCACTGCCCACGCACCCCGTGGGGAGGGAGCCCCCGTGATGGGGGATGCGGGTGATGGAGGAGCAGTGGGAGCCCATAACAGCACTGGGGAGCCGCTGCCGTGGGGAGCCGCTGGCGAGGACAGGAGCCCTGCGGTGGCTTCAAAGCTCACTTGGGAGGATGTGCCCCTGAGCTGGACATCGCTTCCCTTCCTTCCAAGGCGGCCATGGCATGCACAGCAGCATTTTCAGCCACTTCCTCCGCACCAAACGATCCATCATGGTAGGAAATTTGGGGCCGGGGATGGAGGGGGCCAGAAATGCCCGAGCTGCTGAGAGCGAACAGGGGGAGAGGCAGGTCTGACCCATGGACCTTCATTCCTCGGTGGATTAGGTTTTAAGCAGCAAGAGGCTGCTCTGCAGGACCTGTCCGTGCGACCATGTCCAGGGGCTTCTCCTGCCCTCGGGCTGCCATCCCAGCCCCTCCGTCCACCAGCCCCAACACCCGTCTCTCCTCTCACCTCCTGCCGGAACCCCCACGGCGGCTCCGGGTGCAACACGGAGCCTCAGCGGCAGCGCTGCCCTCCAGCAGGACGGACCCGCTCCGTCCATCGTGGCCTCGTGCCACAGTTGAAACAGGCTCCGGAGCAGCGGGAGCACATGGGGACAGCAGCTCCCCAGCCGGGTCCCCGGGTCCCTGGCAGAGCTGGTGCCGCTGGTCGGCCGCTCACTCCCTGGCACAGCGTCACCCCCGTGGTGTCCCCCGTGCCATTGCTTTCCCTGGGGAAGCATCACCGCTCCCCACTAGCGCCGACCTCTGCCGCTCTCCTGGCTCCTCAGATACGACGGCAAATTTGTGAGCTGCTGCGAAAACTTCTTCCCGTGTGCGAAACGCCAAGGAACATAACCCCGGCCCCCGCCCTCGCCAGCAAGCCTGGCTGCCCGGGATGGGAAACTGCCTCGCAGTGTTTATCCTAACAGTCATTTTATTTTAATGTCAGGGGTTGAAATCCTGTCTCCCTGGTTTTGCTGGGTCCTTTGATCTCCGTTTCCTTTTCTCTTCCAGCTTTTTAGCAACACCCCCAGGTGTGCCTGTGTGTGCCGGGCTGGTGCCTTTGCTCCGGAAGCTGCCCGCGCCGCGCACGTCCTCTGCAAAACCCGCTGGTGACACCCGCTTCACCCTCAGAACACCGTTTTCTTGGGGCTCCAGCACTTGGGGGGCTACCCTGTTGGGGGCACCCCGGCTGCAGCAGCCTCCCCCCACCCGCTGCAAACCCTCCCAGTGTCACCACGCCTGGGCTGCCACCGCGTCCTGTCCTGGTGGGTCGGTCACAGCCCTTGGGGACGGGGTTGCCCGCACGCTTCTGCACAACGGGGTGGCCGCAGGTGATGGGGCCGTGTCCCGGCGCAGTGCCGGGGCCCACGCTGCGCCTGCACCACGTGTCAACCCGGGCAGGTGCCACGCCACTGGTGGGGTCCAGGCGCGGCTTCCCCCCACCGCCATGTCCCCGAACTGGCCATTGCGCCGCTTCTGGGGTTAGCAGGGGGAAAATATTGTTTGTGCTTCTCTAATATCTGCCTTCTGTTTTGCATTTGCCGTTTCTTCAAAGATAGGGAGCCGCCTCTGCCAAGATTCCTGAGGAGATATCCTCAGCAATGCCGACCACGCTCCCCACCGCACTCAAAGAAAACAAATGTCAGGCCAAGGATTGATATGAAATAGTTTAAAAATGAGAAAAAGCTGCCTTAGAGCTAGGTTTACATTAAAATAAATTTCAGGAGCGGGAGGCTCGACTGCGTCCCTCCCTGGCGGGCGGGCGGGCGGCGCGGGGGGACGGGGTGACCTGCCGGGGCGGTGCGGGGGCTCTGCCCACTCCCGATGCTGCCTGCACCGTGGCGGCATGTGGCCCAGCGCCGGCGGCTCCCTGCAGCATCACGGGGGTCACCAGGGCGAGATGCTGCTCCCTGGGCACGGCGGGGTGGCAGGGGGGTCCTGCTCCCCAGTGCTTCCCACCGGCATCAGCGGGGCAGTGTGGGCACAGTGACCCTCTACTCTGCAAATCCCCCCAGGTGGTCGCTAGCCCCCCACGCCACCACCCACCCCTGCCCAGGTCCCGTCCCGGGGTCTCCCCGGCGCAGCATCCCGCCAGGGACCGGGACCTGCTGGGTGCAGTGGGTGTCGGGGCGAGCTGCGGGGCATCAGAGAGGAGGAGCGGGGGCTACACTCCTCGGCTGGGGGGGTCCCTCACCTGCCTGACCCTCGCCATGCCCTGGGAGTGGACTGGCAAGCCCAGGCTTGGCTCGGGGCTGTCAGGGGGTTGAAGCATATGACTTTGCTGCGGTCTCAGTTAACCCGGAGAAGTAAATGAGCGGCGGCTTCTCTCTGGGCAAGGGGGCTCCTGGCAGGACCCTCGTCCCCCCCTGCCGCAGCCTGAACCCTCCCCATCCTGCTGCCCCGAGCGCCCCATCCTGTCCCCCTCCTTATCCCCGTCCCCATCCTTATCCCCATCCCAT
>VXBH01000716.1:386209-399977 GCA_013400035.1 Rynchops niger
TTCCCCATCCTGTTCCCATCCTTATCCCCATCCTGTTCCCATCCTTATCCCCATCCCGTCTCCCTCCCTTTTCCCCATCCTTATCCCTATCCCATCCCCGTCCCACCCCCATTCCCTGCTGCCCCCGGGGCCGTGCACCACAGAGAAGTTTTTCTGGCATGGCAGCAGCAGCGAAGCTGCTTACACATATTCACACCCCGGCAAGGGGCCGGAGCGCACGCTTTTCAGGCAGTACTTTAGTTTATCTTATTTAATTTAAGTTATGTGAGCTGATGTGAGATCCCAGCAAGCCTGAAGTGTTCGGTGGAAACTCTGACAAGACGCTCCCCTCAACCGTGCTCCCGCCGCCCGCCCGGCCTGGCCCCGCGCTGTCGGCTGGGTTTCAGATTTTCCTCCGCACTCTGCAATGACCGTTTTGGCAGCCCCCCCAAGGCCACTCTCCCGGGGCTCCGGGTACCGATCCCAAGTGCCACCCCGGCGGCGGGCAGCCCCCACGCCACCCCCCAGCACGTGCCCCTCTGACGGGACGGACGCGGGTTGTGAAAAAGCAGGCTGATTTTTTTTCCCAGAATTTTGTTTGGAAAAAATTTGCTCGACGCTGTCACAAGATGTTTCAACATCGCTGAATCAGCTGCTTTGATTTTTCAATTTGAATTTTTTTTTTTTTATTATTATTTTTTTTCCTTTTTAGTTTCTACATTTCCTTTGTCTCGGAGCCGAAAGCCTCACAGGGAATTCCAGCGGCACCGCTTTCCTGGGGATTATGCCAAACCCGCCCCGTTCCCGCCGAGCCCCGTTGCAGGGGCGGCAGTGAGTGCCATGGGGCAGCTCCGCTCCCCTCGGCCCCCGCGGCCCCCGGGGCTCGGCAGCCGGGAGCCGTGTCCTGGGGGACACGGGGAGCCGCTCGCTGTTCCCACGTGCACCATCTCTATTTGTCATAAACAAAGAGCTTCCAACCTCAAGTAATGCCCATGTGCTGCTACCCGAAGCCACAATCTTATTACCAGGCTCCCAATTTCCAGTGCAATTGAGTGTCTCATTTAATTTGCTTTAAAGGGTTCCAGATCCCCCTCGCCTGCCCCTGGCTGGACCCTGCGCCCACAAACCATGTTCATCTCCCACTGCTTCTCCTGACACGGCACGGACCCAGATGGCACCGGGGCAGCCCAGAGGAAAACGGGATGGATTTCATGTGCCCCAGACCATCCCAGGGGAAAAAACCACTTCTCGACCCATGTCGGAGAAGGGATCGGTAGGAGCAGCTGGGACAGTGCCAGGAGCGAGACGGATGGAAAAGGCACGGAGGAGCCGGTGACCTGCACAGGGTCCGGGACTCAGGAGCCCCAGGGCCAGCCCGGCCTCCCCACGGACGCAGGGCACTTGCCCTGGGTGTTGGGGCTACCATCAACCCTTGCCAAGCACCACTGGGGAGCTGGAGTTCAAGCACAACTGGAAATCAGGGCAGAATATCCAGAACATTTTCCTAGTGGGACTCACTTGTTTCTGTTAGAGGTGCCAGCCCTCGGACAGACACGCAGCCAGCGGCGCGCGGGGCCGCCCCCACGTCCCCGTGTCCCTGCAGTCTCCCAGGGGCACGGTTTGCTGGAGGACGGGACGGAGCCCGCAGCGGGGACGGCACAGGGCCATGTCCCGCGGTCCCGTCCCGGGGGCACTGGAGTGCCAAGTCCGGGAATGACTCGGGGGGGAGCGGGGAGGGCTGTGCCAGCCACCGCGGCCAGGCGAGCCGGGTGCCGAGCCGAGGCCATGGGACGCACTTCTTACAAAATCTTTTGTTTAGGCTTCAAGCTGGAAAAACATCCAGCTCCTCTTTTCCAGGCAGAGTTTTCCTCCGGGCGGTGTCGTGTGGGAACCTCCCTCCGTCCCCGCTCGGGACCCGCTGCCCAAAGAGGGGCTCGTCCTGCGGCGGCACGGCACTGCGCCCGGCGAGCACCCCCCCTCTGCGTGGGGCACCCCCTTTCCAAGCACAGGCACCGGGAGGCTGCCGTGCTGCTCGGGGGAGCACTGGCACCCATCCGCACACCCGAGGGACCCCAACGCCGATCTTGATTGTCCCCCCACGCCAGGACCCAGACCTGGGAGCAGACCCGGCCCGGGGCAGGCGCTGGCCCATCGCCGCCTTCTAGGAAACGGCAAGTGCGTGGCAGCCCCGGCTCGGGCCAGCGCTGGGCATCTGCCCCGCGGGTGCCGCGCTGCCACGCTCGCCTGGCATTTATGAGTCTTCACATGTGGCAATGAAACATGGGGAAAAAATTAAATCGACCTATTCATCCCGTTTTTCTAGAGGACAATTATAAAAAAAAAAAAAAAACCAAACAAAAACAAGGAAAAGAGAAAAGAAACCCTTCAGCCTTCAACCCGGGAGCTATTGTGCGGGAACGGAGCAGGGAACGGCGGCGCTGGCTGGGCTGGGGGCGGCACAGGGACGGCAGTGGGCAGTGCCCCCTGATCCAGCCCGGGGAGGGGTGACAGCCCCCCAGCCACCTCGCCGGACAGGTCCAGGTGAGCCCCAAATCTCGCACCCAGGGGCTGGCGGGACACCCCCGGGGACGGGCAGCACCAGCCTCGCTGCTGTGATGGAAATAACCGGAATAAGCAGAGCTGCTCTGCAACTGGGGAACTGCCGGGGCGACGCGGGGCTCCGGAGGATCCCACCCCATCCCCAGGGCTCCGCCAGCCCACGGCACGCCTACGGCGCGGCTGGGCTCCCGGGAGCCTTCCTGCACAAGCCCACGGACATTTTCCACCTCATTTACAGCAAGAACATTAAAATGCTGTTTTCCGAAAGCACGGCACATTGAAATGCCAAGCCCTGGGTGGAATTTGGTGGGGGCTCAGTGGGAGGATGGCTGTGGCTGCGTCCGAGTGCCAGGAACCCCCTGGCCATGCTGGCCCTTGGCATGCTGCAGCCGGTCCCCAGGGGTGGCACCGGGGTCTGCGGGGCCACTGTGGGCTCCGTCCCTCCCGGGGCACCACCGGCAGCACTGGCAGCGTCAAGCAGAGTCGGCCGGTGCGAGGAGCCCAGGACAGGGTCCTGCCCCCGTGCTTGGCTCCCGGCACCGGGCTGCTTTTGTCGGGAAGTCACGGCCGCCTCCTCCCACAGCCCCCGCTGGGCTCTGCCAGGGCCGGACCATGGCCCCGGCCAGCTGGACTTCCTCCGCCAGCAGAAAGCAAATGCCGCGCGAGGCCACTGTCCCACGGCCTCTGACCATCCCTGCCCAGGCCAGCACAGCACTGCAGTGAAAATCTGGCAAGCGGCCAGGCAGCACTGGGCACGGGAGGTGAAGCCGTAAACCCAGCGCTTCCTCCTGGCTCTTCTCCATCAACCAGAGCTGGCCAAGGGGCCGTTTCGCTGCAGCCTCTCCATGCGATGCCGGGTGCACACCGTGCCCTGGGGGGTGCTCTGCTCCCCTCGTGGGTCCCTGCCAGTGCTGAACCCCCTTTCCCATGACACTGTGTGCCTGCTCTGCCGGGGGGGGGGTTCCACAGGCATCCAGCCCCTGTGGCAAACCCAGCTCCGGGCACGGCTGGCGCCCGCTGCTCGCTCCTGGGGCATCCCTCCTGGCTGGGGGACAGCCAGCCCCAGGGGACACGTCCCATGGGGAGGCTGGCGGGAGCAGGGACAAATCCTGGCTGGCCAAAGCAGCCCACCCCGGTGCTGCCAGAATGCCCTGCTGGAATGGGACACCCTGGGGCTGTTGCGCGAGGGTGGCCGGGATGGGAGTTGGGGAGAGGGGCTCCCCCCGTTCCAACCCCCAGCCCCGGGGCTGCTGCTGCGAACACCCTGGCCACGTGCGCCTTGGCGGGGATATTTTGGGAGCTTTCAGCACCACCCAGAGAGGTGTCCGATGCTTTTATTTATAAACCCATGGGCTCCTGCCCAGCTCCAGCCGGCTCGCATGCACGAAAAAGCCCATCGGAGCCAAGACAAACAGAGCCAGCAGCATCCCCTCACGGTAGGAGGTAGCGCCGAGCCGGCCAAGGATGCTCCGGCTGCACCGCCCGGCCCAGGGCTGCCCGGCGGGATGGACATGCCCTGGCACCGCGGCCCCGGGGCCGGGCTTCAACAGCGCAAGGCTGCTGCTCCGGCTGCACAGCCGCCCTGGGCAGACCCACGTGTGCCGGGGCTGCCGCGGAGCACGTGGGGGGCTGCGGGCAGGACCCCGAGTGATGCCCCCACTACAGGTCCTGCTGCCCGGTGCCGGGCACCCGCGTGTGCAGCACAGACGTGCCCGTGCTCCCTCGGGGTCTGCAGAGCCACCGCGGGTAACTGCAGAACTGCAGTTGCCATGGGACGCCGATGCTGCGGCTGCCCACCTCTTCCCACCCTGCTCCCCAGGCCCTTCACTGGGACAATCGGCCCCGCTCGCGGTCAGCAAGGGATGCTGGGGGGGACATACCTTAAATACCATCTGGGGCTGGGGCCGGAGCAAACTCCCACAGATCACGCTGAGCTTGCCGAGCTCAGGTGGCCAGAGCTGAGGATGAGGGTCCAGCCCCATCCGAGGGGGCAAAAGGGCTGCCCACAGATGGGCTCCCCCCTGGGCACTGGCTCCGGCCCCCGGCAGCATGGCAACAATTGGATTATTGTCAGCGTGCCACCGGGGACACGAGTGTGATGGGGAATTCAACAAACCCGGCGCTTTCTGCCTGTCCCTCTGGCTTTCCCAGCCCGAGCTAATCCCGTAAGATGCCCTGTCAGCACAGCCACTGCCCCGCAGCCTGCGCGGAGGGACGGCGGCTCCTGGCCCCCCCATCTCCCCTGGGCACTGGCCAGGGGCAAAGGCGCTGGGGTACCGTGGCCCCAGCGGCTCCCATCGGGCCCAAGGTGGGCACAGACAAAGGCGTCGCAAGCGCCAGCTCCAGCCGCTTCGGGGACTCGGCTAATGGGGTCCATTTGCTGGGTAGTTCTTGGAATAACAAATTGTATCATCCAAAAAAGCAAAACCACAAAAGGGGATCGGCTTGCAGCCCGGCTCACAAAAGCTCCTTGTCTGGAGGCCCCCCGCGCCCCCCAATCTCCCGGAGAAAACTCAATTTAACCAAAATAAACAGCGCGCCCGGCCCCGTGCTCTCACGCTCTCCCCAGCAAACTGCGGGGCGACGCGGCTCAACCCGACACCGCGGCTGGCAAACCGTTGCATGGCTCGCCCCGCGCTCGGGGCATCCCCGCCGGCCCGTTGGGCTGTGCCGCGCCGCTCCCTGCCGGAGTGCTGCTGCCCTCGCCTTCACCTCTCCGGCAAAAATGTACCGCTCAGAGCTGGATGGTGCCCGGAGGGCTCTGGGCACATCGCAGACCCTCTGCCTCGGCCCGGGGGCCGCCAGCTCCCCCTGCGCTGTTGCAAACCCCATCTTGGCTCCCCCCATCTCAGCAGCAAACACGCAGTCCTGGCTCCGGCAGGGCTTCCATGGGAGTAGGGAAGAGCGAGCCACGGACTTGCCGGCACCGGGATGAAAGATGAGGTTTGACACCTGCTAAACCTGCTAATCCTCCCCTTGTTCGTCGCTATCAGCTCTCCAGCGGGCCTGGAGCCCACCGGCCAGGTGGGAGGCAGAGCTTTCCAGCAAGCGAGCCTCTCCGGGAGCACGGCTGGGCACAGCAGGGAGCGATCCCAGCCCGGCGCCTGGACCCGCCAAACAGACCCAGCGGCTGTCTCCCGTTTCTAAATCCCGCGGCCACATCCCACGCCTGCGCTTGCAGCCGGACCCCCGAGGTCTCCGGGGAAGTGCACCCAAGGTCCCAAGCACCCGTTTGCATCCTTGAGGGCACGTCACAGGAGGTTCCCATCTGGGTCCTGCCCTGGGAGGCTGCACGAGGTGGAAAGGGCTGATGGAGGAGAGCCGAGCCCCTTCCCAGCGGGGCTGCCCTCCAAAATAGCAAGATTTGGGGCTGTTCTTCCAATGGAGATTGGACCCCAGGAGCAAACCCCGTCCCACGCCAAGGGCCACCAGCAGCCAGCCCCACAGGGGTCCTGCCGTTGGAAAGGTGTCCCCCGCCATGCCTCCAGCAGCCCAGCAATGAGACAGACAGAGGTTTGTGTCTCCCACAGCCCAGGTCTTCACACCCGTGCAGGGCAGGAGCGCTGGCTGCCAGCCCCCGTCCGTGAGCTCCGCTCAGTCAGGTACCCCCAGCCCCAAAACTCACTTGAATTCTTTGCAACCCATCACCTGAGCAAGCCTGCTCGGGTTTTGGGCCAGCTTTCATCCCTGGACCAGCCGCCACCAGCCTGGACACTCAAACAGAGGATTTGTGATGCCTGGTCCCACCCGCCCAGGATGCTGGGCCCCCACAGCATGCGGGTGCTGGGCTGGCAAACGGCCAGGCTGGCATTTGCCTGCCCTTTGGGCATGAACATGCCTGAACTCCCACATCCCATCCCCCAGGAGCGCAGGGTGGGAGAGGGCTGCCGGAGTCCCGCAGCCGGCTGCATCCGAGATGGTCGCTCCAGCATCTTCCCAGCCCACAGCAAGCCGAGGCCAGCGCAGCTCCGGACCAGGGGCGACCCCGCCGTCACAGCTCATCTGCCGCGGGTAACTCACTGCCTGCCCGGCAGCGCTCTCGCTGCATTCCTGCCCTAAGTACCGCAGATTTGCTGTGCTTTATGAAAAAACGAAAAGAATGTTTTAAATGAAATTAATTCTTACAAACCCAAGATTTCATAAAAGCGCTGCCTGGGCACGGTTTGGCATGGGCCTGCTCTTGTTCGCTCCATTGGCCTTCCCCTGGGGGGAGGAAAATACCGGGCTTGGTATAAAATAATTACAAACTCATTGTATAGCTCTGCTTATAACTGCTCGGAGGAGCTCCAGGGTCTCGTCCTAGCTCGTAGTTTACATTTGGGAATAACATCACATGTGGTCTTTAAGAAACTGCTACGGGAGAATGCATAATGGAAAAAAAAGCATCGGCGGACGTGCCGAGCAGCATTCATCGGCCAGCAGAGGGGTGCCGGGCACCTGAGCATCTCACACAGGTGCTGTGCCACGTGAGCCGGCGCGGCACAGCACGGTGCGGTGTTTGGCACCGACGAGGTCCGGCTGCGGCGCAGACGTTTCTGTGCGGGCGGGTTCGGGAGCAGGCACGGAGCCGCGGCTGCTCGGGGCGGCCCTGCCAGCTTCCCTTGGCAGCAGGCGGGGGAACTGATGCGATGCTGCCCAGCTCCCCCTTTCATCTTTACTTTAAAAAGCCACTAAATTAAAACCACAAAGCCAGACATCTCTGCTGTCCCGCTGGTCCCCGCGCCAGGGATGCTCGGCAGGACGCGGCACTCACTCATGGCCGGAGCAACTTGCAGCCGCCCTGACCTTGTTCTTTATGTAACGTAAAGCATTATTTTCATCCGTTTGCAAAGCCACGAGACGGCAGCCAAGACTCCCGACGTGACCCAGAGGTCCATGGGCACAAAGTGGTCGCCAGGCTCTGGGACACTCATGCCACCGCGGTCAGGGGGACGCCCCAGCCCCAGCTGCCCCCACGGCGCCTGGGCACGGCCATGCGTCGCCTGCTTTGTGGCCTGCTCTCGATGCTCGGGCTGCTCACCCCGGGGGCTGCGGTCTCTGCCCGCCCGGCTGGGTTTATCAGCCTGACCCCTCCGGGGCCCAAGGGATCTGAAATTAAACTCAAAGAAAAGACAAAAGTATCACCGCTGTAATCCAAACCCAGGACCTTCGGGGATCTGCCTGTGGGTTGTGAGCGCCAGACTGGCAATATCAGGAAATATGAAGAAATAGCAATAAAAGTAGGCTTGTTTCTCTCCGCTGGCTGGCTGGCTTACAGGACACTGGAGCAGCCGAGAAATACCTTTCTGCAGTCATTGACAATGCATGTTTGAGGCTGAAAATATGCTTCCCTGGCAAAAGCCCACATATTTAACCCCGGTGGGCACCAGCGGCTCTCCCCGTGGGTCCGGGAGTGGGGCAGCAGGGCGAGCAGCGGGACTGCACAGCCGCCCCGGGCACGCAGGCGCCGCGGGGGACGTGGCTCTCGGCTGCTGACACGGAGCCGCCGAACAGCGAGCAGGATGCGAGGGCGATAAGTGGCAAGTGTTGAAATTAAAGCTACGCTGAAAGCAAAGGAGCCGTTGCAGCTCCCCTCCGTGCCAAGCCTCCTGTCGCCTTATCGGTGCTTCCCTGAAAAAGATGGCTGTGTTGTCCTGACATTAAATATTCTCCACGCAGCGATCCCTATCTCCTCTATTTCACCGGCAGCACCCCAGTGCTCCAGCCCCGATGCACACCCTGGATTCACACTCTCGCCCCTCGGAGCCGAGCCTGGAGCAAAGCCAAAATCTCCAAGGAAAAAATGCAGCCCAGAGCTTCCAAGTTTTGTGGTAAAACCACATGATTTTGATGGGAAGCCATAAATCAGTCCCAGGCTCTCTCAGCCTCCGGTAACTTCTTAAAACAAACCTGGGCTGAATTTTAGGACTTGTAATGAAATCTGAAAGCAGGTGAATTGGCTGCAGGCTTTAAGGATCGCTGCGAGGGCCGCGCACAGAGCAGACTCGGTTGCTCTGGACAGCCCCCATCCTTGGCTCAGCTCTTGCTTAAAGATGGGGCGCAACCAAAGCACCTTCCATCTTCTGCGGGTGTCAGGTTTATGTCTCTGCCCAAGAAACCCCCTCCCAGCGCATCGGGCCGGACCCAGCTGCCTTGCCCTGCCCGCAACCTGGGCACAGGGGATTTTGCAGAGAAAGGGGTAAATCCTCGCGTGGCTGCAGGGATCGGGGCAGCTACACGAGGTGGTCCGGCCGCAGGGTCTTGGGTTTCGGTACCAAACAAAGAGAAGGCTCTCATTTGGCTAATGTGCCTCCGAAGAAAGGCTGTATCCTTGTTTGCTCCCACTGCCTCATTGTCTGCAGATAAAGACGGGGGATAGATCTCATCCGATACCAGCAATATCATCTCATCCATCTGGACGGGGCTCTTTACAAGACCCTGCTTTAGAATTTAGATCCCTGGGAACTTGGAAGGCAGCAGTGAAACAAAACCCTCGGCAAGAACAATAAAGAGGCTCTCGGCGACGGGCAGAGAGATCCGCAGGGCAGGCACAGGCAGCGCTGCGAGGTCCCAGGGCTCCGGCATTGCTGGGCCGCGGGGGTTTGCAGCAGGTTTGCAGAATTCTGCTGGTTTTGGGGGATTCCTGGGGCCGCGTCCTGCCCGGGGCAGGCAGAGCTTGTGCTGGGAGTGCTGCACTGCCATGCAAGAAATAAGGACATGGTTTTTTGGTGCAAAATACCCAAGCTGGGAAAGCCCTCACCCCCACCTGTCTGCATCCACTGCAGGTGGACACGGAGACCATCATCTTCCTGGCTGCTTCTTGCCAAGCCCTGTCCTGGAGAGCAGCACCTGGAAGAGCCTCTGAGGACAACCGTCTCCAGATGGGCCAGAGGGATGGGCTCAGCCCCAGGGAAGGTCTCGGAGACGAGACCCGGCTGCTCTGCAGATTTTGGCTGCAGTTTCTGCCTGTGATCTGCAGCTTTGCTCCGTGAACTCGGTTGACACTGGGGCTGGGGGTCACAGCAGCACTCTGCGGCGAAGGGGCTGCGGGTACAGCAGAAACCCTCACGTCGCCACCTTTGGCTCCTTTTTTCTCCCACCTCATTTTTGATAGCACCCACCTCCCACCCTCAGCACACCGGAGCTCTGCAGGGAGGCATCAGCCAGCGGGAACCGTGGGGTCCCTGGTGGGATGCTCCTGCCAGGACACGGGCGTACGGGGCAGAAGGTGGCCCTGGAGAAGGGACCGGCTCCTGCAGCTCCTTGGGAGCAGCTGAGCGATGCAGCGGCCGAGCCAAGCTCTGCAGACCAGCCCCCCGACCCTGTGCAGATGTTTCCTTTGTGCGCTGCTGTCCAGCCGGGAGAGCCCTTCCCGGCGGGATCGGATGGCATCGCATCCCACGTCTTTGAAGTTCGCAGGCGACGCGCAGGGTTACGCAGCCGGAGCAGCCAGCCCTGGGGCAGAGGCCAGGGATGTGACTCAGGAACGGCTCCGGTGACAAGGGGAAAAGGAAAAGCGGTTTATTGTGTCTGTGCCGGCGTCCAAGTCTCCACGCAGGGGAAGCGACGTGCGGCTGAGCCCTAACCAGGAGGGGAGAGCTGGGGGGGGCCAGCGGCGTGGGGCATCACCCCTGGCATCGCCTGCCCCCCCCTGCGAGCTCTGCTCCCACAGGATCGCTGCAGGACACGGCCAGGTTTCCAGCAGCACCCAGCCCCTCTCCCCGAAATGTCCAGCACAGGGAACCCCTGGGCATGAAAAAGAGTGGGCATGAGTCAATGCCCCCCTCCACCTTTGTTACGGCAGTTAATTAGCCGCTCTAATTAGTAGTGACTGAGCACATGGGGAAGCGGAGATGCTCGGAGCCCAGTGCCTGCCCAACAGAGCCGAGGGCCTGCACCCCCTCCCACCAGGAAGGGACTGGGAGGGAGGAACTGGGGGAAGACAAATGCAATTTGATGTCTTTTTATCCCTCCCCCTCCTCAACTATTAGGTTTTATTGTCACAGACATTTTCTTTAGCGCAGGGGAATGGAAACTCCGCTCCTTCCCGGGCTGCGGACAAGCTGAAATAGGAGAGAATGACAGAGGGAGTGTGTGAGGATGGGAAGGGACCAGCCCCGCACACCCTCCCCGCCGGGGTTAATGCCTTTTGCAGGTGCCGTTGCCCAAATCCCCTCGATCCACCGTTTCCTCAGCTCACGAGGAGCCCGGCTCCCACTTGGGCATGGGACCCGGGGCCCACGGTGGCGGTTTTGTCACTCACATCACAGATCCCAAGAGCAGACAGAACATTAAAACCAGGCGTTTTTATCTCAACCTTCACAGGGAAGGCTGCGCCGCCTGCCAGCAGCCAAGCGCTCCGATGCACCACGCAGCTCCTGCGTCCCGTGATGGATCAGCTCCGAAAACAACACCCTGCTAATCTTCCTCCCTGGCAGCCATAAAACTGTCTTCCCGGTTCCTTCAGAGAGGATTTACAGCGGCTCAAAGCATCCCGGAGCGGCCGGCAGAGGCCAGAGCCCCCCGCGGGTGCTGGCCCCGCACCTGGGGCTCATCCTGGCAGCGGGGCGATGCCCCCGCACCCCTCGGTCCCCAGCCATTCCACTTGATTTCCCCCCAAACTAACACTCCCCAACGGGGACTTGGCAGCCTTCCCCCGCAAGCAAGTCAGTGCCCCCAGGGTCCCAGCTGAGGTCCCAGCCCGGCTGTCCTGGGGAACACCCCCCAAAAAGCCCAGGAGGGGAAGGGGTTTCTTGGCGCTGCACCGGAGCAGCCGATGGAGGGGCACACGCTTGCGCTGGGCACGTGAGGTTTTCCTGCAGCCCCCACGAGGCCGGGATGCTGGCACGGCCCATCCCCTGGCTGGGTTGGCTCCCGGCCCCCACGATGGGGGGCAGACGGGGCCGGGCTCTGCCCCGCCGGGGACAGCCTGTAGCTGTGGTCACAGCCTTGGTGACCGCCCCACGAGAGGTGAAACGCGAGGGGCAGCACCTCACCCAGCCACAGCCTCACCGAGACACGGCCGCTTTCCAGCCCTGGGGGCTTTCTGGGTGTGTGACCCACGGGGGTCCGAACCCCTGTGGGGCTGGTGGCTGCCCCACGACCCCCGGGCACAGCCCATGCCAGGCACCTCCTGAGGCCAAGAAAACACCGAGAAACGCTTACAGCGCCGGGCAGCGGGAGCGAGAGGGCTGCCCCTGTGCTCCCCCCACACCGTATCCAAGTGGGAAACCAAAAACCCGACGCAAGGCGAGCTGTGCTGAGCCCCTGCCAAGAGCCACGGACAGAAATATCCTTGATTTCACCAAGGTGTGAATAACTTTTGACACTTCTAGGGCTTATTGCCTTAAAAAAAATCCCCCAGCAGTCCCCATTCACACTCCGCAGGACTGTGTTTCATATGAATGGAATATATGAATCACTGTAAAGAATTTAAATGCTTCCCTGTACAAAGAAAAGCTCCTTCCCCGCCTCTGCTATTGCGGCCGGGCTCTGTGCAGCCTAAAACAAAGGCATGGCAGGGGACAGGGACAAATCCCCATCACCAAACCGCTGCTTCTGCAGGGCAGCTCGGCGGCCAAGGGCAGACAAGGCTTTCGGTTCAAGCCAGGCAGCCGGGGCAGAGCTGGCCGCCCTCCACCTCCCGCTTCCACCCGTAACCAACGCCCCTGGCCACGGCTCTCGTGTTTTCCGAAATCCCGATGAGCTTCTGACAGTGCCCGGGTTCACATCTCCCTGTGCCTTTCACGTTTCGGCTCAGCTCCCACCCCTAAATCCCACTTTTCAGCTTGGAACGAGCAAATAAAGAAAATCGCTTTACTCCCATTCCTCTGCCCAAACACGCCAGGGCAATCCACTGCCCCGCTGTTGGGGGCGGGGGATCGGGTCAGAGCTCGCTGATGGAAAGCGGGCGATTCTGCCTGCAAGAACCTCTCCCGGGTTTTTTTAGCAGTTTGGTTTTTACTGCTTCTTTTCCCCTTGGGCAATAGGACGAGGAGGAAAAACGCAACTGGAAGCCTGGTGCCGCCGGGCTGGGTTTCCAGCTGTGATGTTTGCCCTGGCATCGCTGCCTCGGCTCGGTGCACGCGGTCGCATCTGCAGCCCCGGCAGCGCGAGGGAAGCCAGGACGGGGCTCCAGGCACCCGGGTTGTGTTCGGTCCCTCAAAGAGCAGAAGCAGAAATGCCAAGCATGACCGGGGATGGCCCCGGCAGCCCCCATCTCCCACCGCCCACCATGGCGCTGCCCCTACCCAGGGGGGCTCGCAGCTGCCAGCCTCGCCGCCAGCTCGGTGTCCTAAATTCATCGGATCCGGCTCTGAAAGGAGCAGCTTTGTTTCCCAGTGTCCCTCACAGACGGATCAAAACTGCATTTTTACAGAAGCAATAAAAATCCCAGGAATTCACCGGCCTTATGATTTATTAAACATGTTCCTTATAGCAAAGCTGCCCATAGATGAGAAAATATCTCTGGTAGGTTATTGCCTCGCCTGGGGCTACCGTACAGGGGGGATCTTCTGTGGCTTATTGGGAATGTTCAAAGCCAGGGAACCTGGTAGATCAGGAGCCAATTAACAGCAATGCTCTTAAAAAAAAAAAANTGATCCTGCCGGTAGCCGGGAACCGTCGGGCGCAGATGTTTGCAGCTGCGGGAGGGGACAACCTCCCGACGGGGCCAGGGCATCGAGCTGCGCCAACGCGCCAGCAGCGGCCACCCCAAAGGTCACAGCACTTTCCCCAAAACACTTTTGTTCTCACAAACATATTTTGTAACAGCAGAAAGAAAGGTCGCAACATTCGGATACGGGTCGGTCTGCCTGGGTCCCAAACACGGTGAAGCCTCTGGGTACGATTCATTGGGAACAGCACCCAATTAAAGTGGGTCAGGGGAAAAAGAAGGGATGAGGAAAGGGAAAAAGAAATAAAGAAAAGCATGCAGGCGAGGAGCTCGCCTGGAAAGAGCCGTTTGGAAGCGCCCCTGCAATATTCCCCTCTGCATGGGGAAAAGTAATCAGAATTACAGGGACTCGTGACTGAGAAATTCAAGCGATTTTCTCCCGTCCGCGCCCGGCGCGACTCGCGGGGGACCCAGGTGAGCGGGGGGCAGCGGGGATGGAGCCCGGGAGCGGGGATGGAGCCGGGGCAGCGGGGAGGGAGCCCGGGAGCGGCGGAGCCCGGAGCGGCGGAGCCCTTACCTCTGCGGAGCGCGGCTGCGGCGGGCAGGGGCTGGCGGGGAGCGGGCGAGAGGGGCCGG
>VXBH01000716.1:400220-422466 GCA_013400035.1 Rynchops niger
CTTTTTCTTTTTCTTTTTCTTTTTCTTTTTCTTTTTCTTTTTCTTTTTCTTTTTCTTTTTCTTTTTCTTTTTCTTTTTCTTTTTTCTTTTTCTTTTTCTTTTTCTTTTTCTTTTTCTTTTTCTTTTTCTTTTTCTTTTTCTTTTTCCCCTTTCCTGTCCCCTCCGCGGAGGTCGCAGCCCAGCACCGCTTCTCCGTGCCTCTGTGGCATGGGGGAGACTGCGCGAAAAATAAATGAATAAAAGTGCAGCACACACACACACACACACACACCCGACCCCCGGCACGCCGGCAGGGTGGGAGCAGAGGGCGCTCTCCTCTTCCTCGCCATCCCAGGGGGTGGCCGTGGGGGCCCATGGGCACAGCACGCACCCCTGCACCCGCTCTGCCCTCGCCTGGTGCAGGGATGCCCAGTGTCCTGGGGATGCTGATGCCAGCAATAGCGGCCACAGTGCTGGGAAAAGGCCCCCCTTCGACTGCAAAGCCCCCAGGGACCCTGCCGGCCCCTGGGCTGGGTGCTGCCTGCTGCCAGCACTGCCCTGGGGTGAGACAGGTTGGGGTGCAACCCTCTTTTGCCTTTCTGGCAGCCCAGGGCTGGAGCAGCTTACTCCCGCGCTCCCCCAAAGCCACTGCGCATTCCCTGTGCGGGCACAGAGTCGGTCCGAGCAGGAGGTGTTCCCCTTCTTTGCTATGGTGGGGCGGGGGGGGACTTCACCACCCCAGAAATCCTGCTCCCTGAGGGGAAGAGTAGGGAAATGTGGTGCCCGTGCAGCCAGGTCCTGCTGCCTTTTGTTTCGGCACAGTTTCAAATCACGCACCAGGACAGAGGTGCTCTGATCCCGGGGGAGCAGGGTGCCCACAGCCCCCACTTCCAGCCTTTCCCAGCCACCGTGTGTTGCCCCTTCCCGAGGCGGAGGATTCGTGGCGTCCCGCTGGCAGCCGCGTGCCAGGAACAGCCGGGACATCGCTGGCTCTGCCAGAGCTGCTGGGGTGCATGGGCCCGGGGGGTGCAGGGCCCCGGTGTGCCCCGGGAGGCAGATTAGGGTTGCTCAGGCAACGGGCACAGTGAAAGCCCGTCTGGATCGAGGCCGCCGGGGTGCACAAGGGTGTTTGTTTTCTGTATTAAGCGCCTGAGCAAGGGGGGGGCATCAGACAGCTAATCCCCCCTCAATGCCTTCCCTCGATGAGCGGCCGCCGTGGGGCCGGACCCTGCTCCCAGGAATGCTGATGTGCTCTGCCCCACACAGGTGATGGGCTGGGGCTGGGCTGGGGGTCCCTTCTGCACCCCAAGCAGGCAGGGCTGGGGTAGGGGGTCCTCTCCTCACCCCGAGCAGGCAGGGCTGGGGGGTCCACCACAGCTGGTCCTTAGCGCAGGCCATGGCGAGCAGCATGGAGCAGCCCCAAGGCACTGTCACCTGCTGCTCAGGGCCCGTGGCCCCAGCGGGACAGCTGCTGGCACAAACACCTCTGCCACTGTCTTGGCTGCTGTGTGATGCCAGCTCTCCTGCCATCACCCTCGTCCCACCTGCAGCCCCCGGTGCCGGGGAGCCGGGGTGCAAGGCAGAGCATGGAGGGGCCTCCGCCAGCTCCTGCAGAAACGGACCGACCATGTTTAACCGGAGCTCTCACTGGCAAAGCATTTCCTCTGCTCACAGACTCATTAGCCAGCACAGACATTCCTCTGTCCCACAGAGCAAACCATCGGCTACAGCCTTGCTCTGTGCTGGCCTCTCCCCCCTGTCATCGCCCCCGCGCCGGCTCGATCCTCCGTGGCCCCCGCGCTTACCCCTTTGCCCGGACAGAGCCTGGGGTGCAGCGGTGCCACCCTGGCCATGCTGCCTTGGCCACCCTGCCCCACCTGGCTACGCACCGGCTCCTTCCCTCTGCCGCGCCGGAGCACCAGGGACACGCACTCCACGCTTAGCAGTGTCCCCACGGTGCCATCCCAAATGGTGCACGTGGGGCACTGGGGACGAGCGTGCCTGCGAGGGCGCACGCAGCCATGGCTGCTGGAGGCACTGCCACCCCTGACGTGGCTCATCCCTGGACACAGCTTGTCGTGGGACACGGCTCGTCCTGGGACACAGCTTGTCTCGGGCGCCGGCTGTGCCGAGCCGCTGCTGAAGGTCCTCCTTCCCGGTGGGAGAGGGAAGCCGGGCTTAGCACGGGATTTAGCGGCTCTGCTGCCTCTAACCTCTGGCAGCTCCGCGCCTGCTGGCTGTGCCAGGGCTCTGTGGTGGCCCCAGACTCCCAGGGGGGTGACAGACGCCGCCTTGCAGAAGACCAGCATCAAGCTCGCCGTGCCAGCGGCCATGAACAAGCTGGCGAGGGCTGCGGTGCCGCGGCAGCACTGAGGCCTGGGTGTACAGGCACCGCTGTGCCCAGGGCCTGCTTGTAGGGTCCCAAATTTGTGACCGCCCCCAAAGCCCCATCCCAGCCATTCTGCTGCTCCTCACAGGAGGAACAAAAGAGAGGGAGGAAAAATAATTCAATCTAGGGCTGAAAAATGCCTTAACTTAATTTCAGTGGGTCACGGACGTAATCGAATCAGCCCTGTGCATTGGAATATGGTTTCCCTGTTTCCACAAGACGGATAATTGTGCTCTGAAAACCAGCCCTTGGTGCTCAGCAGGAAAATCTGCCGTGGGGGTGAGGGGGCCCGGGGCTGGGCTGGTGGACGGGGTCCTGCAGCAATTCTGCCGAGCAGAGCCCCGTCGTGCCAGCAGCCGCGCGCCGCGGTGTCCCCGCGGCAGGAGATGCTGAGCCGCACCAGCCACGCATGCCGGGCTGTGCCAGGCTGTGCCGAGGGCTGTGCTGGGGGACCGGGGCACATTGCCCCAGCTTTGCAAGAGGTGACAGGCAGGTGAGAGATGCCCCGGACAGGAAGAGGCCGGGCAGCGAGCGGCGGTGCCGGCACAACACGGGGCGAGCCACGGCTCCGTGTGGAGCGTGGTGCCAGATCCCAGCCTTCGGGAACATTCAGTGATGGATTAAATGCAATCTGACTACCACTGTGGGAGGTTGGAGAGAATTACTTCATACAAATGCACTTCGGAAAGTATTTAGAGTCAAATTTTCAAAAGCCCCTGAACGATTTAAGAGCCAAAATCCCATTTTCCAAAGTCACTTAAATAAGCAAGAAAAGATCAGTAAAGAAAACACGCTGGCCAGCCGGGGCCTGGCAGGGAGCGGCTGCAGCAGCCGTGGGCACAACACGGAGCGGCCGCTCCACCGGCACGTCGCAAGGGGCCGGTCCGAGCAGCAGCAGCCATGGGCCACTGCAGCCTTCACCCTGGGAGCCAGAGGATGCATTGAGGATGCATGGGCCCCTGAAGCATCCCCTGTGTTTCGGCCCTGGGGGTTCAGCCCGGGCTGGGGACAGGTCCCAGCAGGTCAGCGTGAAGGGGACAGCCCTGCCAGCCTCTGGGACAGTGGCCGGCTCTGCACCAGCAGCAGCTGGGGGGACACCATGGCCACCGCTGCCACCGCCGGCTCCGAGTGCGGACCCTGCCGTGGCAGGAAGGGTCCCCGGCTGTAATGGGAGAAGGCAGGGCTGCAGCTGGGAACCGCATGGCTCCTTCCCTTACCCCACAACCGCTGCAGCCTCCTAAAAGCATCTCTAGTTCCCCGTTCAGCATCCTAATGAACCGCAAGGGCAGCTGGGACCCTCTCAGGCAGCAACCACGGAGACTCGACCCCCCCAAAGAGTAAATCCCAAAGCAATTAGCTTTGCAAGCTTCGGCCGGGCTGGTGGAGGTTCCACATTCCTCGGTGGCTATAAAGCTCTTTACTGGGATTGTTTTTCTGCGTAAGCCCTGCCCGGGGTACACATGGCCATGGCTCCGGCTCCCAGTGCCTTTGGTGCATGTCATAAAAAAAACACTCTCAGCACGTTGACTTTGCTAGAGCTAAAAAGAAGCGGGTTTATACGCTTCCCCCGATAGAAAGCATAAAGGATCTGAGACAGAATTCTTGCTCCAGGATCCTTTACAATTCCTGGAGGACATTTTTGGAAAGGGAAGGGTTTTATTTACTTTGGCAGCTGACTCCGCTCCTATATACATATGCATGGAAAAACTGCACTCACCTAACATTTCCACGGCTCCCTTTTCTGCAGAGAGCCAGCCCAGGTGGGAGCTGGCGGCCCGAGACCTCTGTTTGGAAATGGCACGTTTGAGTTGAAAGCCACAGAGGAGCTGAAGCTTAAACCTCTCCCCTCGGTGGCCCCAGAGGCTGCTGGCCCTTCCCGGGCAAGTGTTTGCCCAGAGACAGCGGGCAGACGTGGCCGAGCCTCGAACAGAGCGCTGGGGGAAATGCTGCTGTGGTTTAGGGGGTAGGAGGAGGAAGAGGAGGAGGACGAGGGCTGCTGGGCTCCGCTGGTGGAGCAGGAGCAAGGGATGTCTCAGCCCCGTGCTGCCAGGAGGGTCGCAGGGGCAGGAGCGAGGTGGCCCCAGCGCCAGCAGCAGGATGTCCCCGAGGGCTCGGCCGTGCCCGGACCCAGGCAGCCAGCGCAGGGTTTGCTTGCCGAGGTGTTGGGATGGGAGCGAGCGGTGAAGTGACCCGCGTCGCCGTTAAACAGCAAATGCAAAACAGACACAGAAATGCTGCCGCGGGGCATTGCTTGAAATAGCTCAGCACGGGCCCGGGGACGCAGCATTCACATGAACAGCAGCAGCCTCTGCTCCTGCGCTGGCTGCTCTCGTCCCTCGCCCACCGCCACAGCAGCTGAGGGTGACAGGGACGCCTGCCCACACCCCCGCCATGGCACGCATGGCCCTGCCAACGGCGCTGGGGCGGCAAACCTAGGAGGTTCCCAGTGAATAATCCTCCAGGCTGTGTTTTTCCTGAACGTTAATTCTCAGCTGCCCTCTGGGGCCGGCGTTGCGCACTCCTCACCGTGGCTGTGGTCCCCGAGGGCAGGCGGGAGCCGCGGCAAGAGCAGCCTGAGTGATGGATGCCCTGCACGTCGGGTTCTGTGTCCTGCCGGGGCAGGGCAGGGGAGGCAAAACGCATCTCCCTGGGGAGCAGCAGTATTTGTGAGCATGAATGAAATCAGCTGGAAAAGCTGCTCCTCTCCTGGCTTCCCCAGCCTCACCTAACCCAAACCAGCTCCCGGAGATGTCAGCTCGGCAGGAGCACTGGAGGGGACACGGCAGCCCCGGAGCCCACCGCGGCTCAAGGCGACAGGGCTGGCATAACCAGAGCCAGGCATCGTCCCTGCAATGCCCTGTGCCCGACGTGCCCCCTGCCACCCTCCTCTCCGGGCACCTCATCCCACCCTGCGCCTCCAGCCTTCCTGTGGCTGCTGTGATTAATTCACTGACAGTGGGGTAGGAATAAATCCACTTGTTGGCACATTGTAAATTCATCACGTGCTGGGGGTGCGCATTCCAGCCCACCATAAACACCCCTAGCTACGAGCTAGTAAATCTGCCTCCGGAGCCAGCGGGTGAAGAGTCCCTGGGTCCCAGCAGCTGCTCCATCCCGGGGCCGGGGTGACCCCCCAAGCATCCAGCCATCCCTGGAGGGGGGTGGCTCAGGAGAGGAGCCATTGGGAGCAGACTTGCCCAGCTGCTGTCACCCTCCTGGTTTGCATCCCTCCTCCCCATGCTGTTCCTGCACCAGGATGGGTGCTGGCATCTTCATGCTGCTCCCATGGGTGCTGGGGACACCCGCCATGGGACAAGGACAGGGTCCTGCAGCCCATCCAGGAGCTGCCCCATGACCTGCCTGGAGCGCGCAGCAGCACGAGAGGAGTTTTGCTGCTCCCGGTGCTCTGCTGTGCTGCTGAAACATTTATGCAGTAAACTAGTTGTAAAAGAGAAAGAAAAAAAAATAATGTTTTATTATCCACCAAACAGCTGCCGCTTCGTTTTATGGGGGTCATTCTCCGAGGAGGTCCGGCCGGTGGAGCAGAGGCACAAAACCCAGGTCCTGGCGGGCTCCAGGCTCCTGGCACCCCCGGCTCGGCTTCCCCCCGGCCCCCCCAGCCCGCAGCACCCGTCTGGGCAGGCAGGGGTGGGCGGCCTTGGCAGGGCACTGCCCGGGGAAGTGCACTTGTTGCTCTACGATTTTATCAGCCGTGCTATTGTTGGGGCTGTCAGCAGGTCGCCCTGGGGAGGCGGCGCGGGGGCCCTGCTCGATGGGTGCCAGCGCAGGGCTGCATCCTGCGGCCCCCGGAGAGCCGGCTGTGAGGCCGGGCAGTGCGGGAGCGGCTCCGGAGGACAGGGCAGGGAGCGGGGGCCCAGGCTGGTTCCCATCGCCTTCCCTGGGAGAGGAAGCCGGGGCACAGCTTCCCGTTCCCAGAGGAAGCTGAGCACTCGAGACGTGGCATCGCTGGTACCCAGAGCTACGGGGCAGGATTGCAGGATGCGGACGCATCCACTGCACGGAGCCCATCACCCCCCGCAGAGTCGTCTGTGGGGCTGGGGGTCCCTGGGCATCACCAGGGGATGGGGTCCCATGGGACGGTGAGCATCGACGGGGACAGGCAACCATGGGGATGTGTCATCCCTTGCCCCTGGTGCTCCCCTTCCTCCTTTTCCATCACTTGTGCCCTCTTTGCCCGTGCCGGTGGGAACCGTGTGCTCCCTGTGGGCATGGCTTTGGTGGCCCCGATCCACGGCTGGTGCCAGCGCCGGGGACGGGGTGTGGGAGGCTGTGCCGCCTGCCCTGGCGCCGTGCCGCGGCCGGCCTGAGAGCTCCCAGCAGCTCCAGCCCCCTATGAAATAATTTGTTATTTTAGTTGTAAAACAGTAAGTGGCCCCTTTCCAGGCGGCGCAAGGGAAAAGCCAAACGAGCCCCACTCCCGTTAATGACTGAGCCATTCAGTCAGCACGGGCAGGGACTGGCAGAGGAGCGGGTGCCCGCCTCCTGCTTGCCCCCTCCACCAGCCCAGCTGTGAGGACCGAGGTAATGATTAATTAGTGGGGCTGCCACCTCTCTGAGCAGCTCTTGTGCAGGGCGAGCATGCCGGGGCCATGCGGATGTATGGAGGGCACTGACAGCGTGTCCGGTGCTGGGGCTGGCACCTTTGCCGTGCCTGGCGTGCCGAGGGCTCCCATGTGGCTCAGCACACGCTGGGCTGCCGTGGCTGCCCGCAACATCTCTGGTTTGCCCACTGTGAGAGCAGCCAGACCCGCCGCCCAGTGCCATGGTGCTGCGGCAGTGCCACGGTGCCATGGCGCAGGACTGGCTGCTGCTGGGAGCTCAGACTGGGAATGCAATCCCAGTGGTGAGCACTGGGCACTCTACTGGGGAAGGAGAGGAGGAGGTTTAACCCTTTCCATGCCCGAGGATAAAATCTCCCTCCCCTATGTGAAGACCGGTATCAGTGCCGGGTGGGCAGTGGTCCCCGTGCCAGGTGAGGTGGGCAGGCTGCTGCGGCACGGTGCTGGCCAGGCAGGGTGCGGGCAGGGCGAGCCCCAGCCAGGCAGCGGGACCTGCACACCTGGGGCTGACAGACCCCCCCAGGTGGGGCTGCCTGCACATGCCATATATAAGGGGCCAGAAGCCCAGGCTAGGGCTGATTGTGTGGCTGGTGTTGCTGTGCTTGGGCTCTTCCCTCTGGGTAAGGTGGGGATGTTGCTCCTGGGGTCTCTCCTTGGGTTGGTGGGGGCTCCTTTGCCTCTTTCTACACGGGGTTTTCAGACGCTGCCTTCTAGCCCAGCTTGGTGCTGGTGGGCAGGAGCAGCCCCTGGGCTTTCCCGGGCTGAGCCTGGGCTGGTGGCTACTGGCTAGGGAGGCAGCCTGCTGGAAAACCCCCAGGGGGCTGTCTGCCCCCAAGGGTATGAGGCCACAGCTTGCGTGTCAGTGGGAGTGATGCCGGTGGCTGCCTGCCCTGCTGCAGCCCTGCCTTGGCTCTGCTCGTTGGGTGGGGAGGTGGCCGGGGTGGGGAGCAGCGTGCTGGCCGGCAGTGTGCTGGCTGGGGAGACACAGCCCCCTGGGGAGCAGCCAGGATGGAGCTGGGACCAGTGCTGTCCTGGGAAGTGGCCAGGTGGAGGAGGACTAGCCGAGGTCCTGGGTGTGGGGATCCGACTGGTCCCCCTGAAGCATGGCACAGGGTGGGAGCTGAGGACCCTCCCTTGCAGGGAGCTGTGCCCAAGCCGGGATAAAGCCCAGGGCTACCTACCCCCAGATACCCCAGTCCCAGCCACGCAGCACCCAGTTCACAAACCTGGGTGCCCCACGGTGACCTTCCCGAGCGCCAGCCTTGAGTGGGGCAGTTCGACAGGCGGCGTGGCTTGACCGTTATCCCAGCCCAAAATCAACTCTTCTGCAGATGCTTTGGGCTGGGTGGGGGAGCTGTGGGGTGGAGAAGGGCCCTTTCCTTGGTCTGCTCTTACAATAACAAAGCTGGGAGCCTGCCGGCTTGCCTGGACGTGGGCTGCCCTGAGCAGCGCACCCCAGCTGGGGCTCAGCTATGTGCAGCGTGGGGTGCTCCTGCCTCAGCCTTGCTCAATTAATGTGAGTTGGTAATGACTTTCTGCTCATGCGGGTGTAATGTCCTTTGGAAACAAGCACCCTGACGTGTGTCCTTTCCTCTTCCCGGTGCAAATACAGGGACACGGCTACTGCAGCTCTCAGCGCTGGAGCTGGACGTACCCCATGGACACAGGTGGGTGCTGATGGGGGCTCCTGGGTGTGTTTGCTTTGTCCTCCCGTTGCTGGGAGGGTCTGGGGGGATCTGGAGCAGCTGGAAACTTTGGGCTGTGGTGACTCGGAACCACCTGGGACAGAGGGAGGGGTGAGCAGGCGGCTCAAGGGGCTGGGGCTGCTGTGGGAGCGGGACCAGGCGGGATCCAGCCATGCTGTGGGGTGTCTGAGGCCCAGACGGCCGAACCTCAGCACTCATCGGTGCAGATGGAGGTGGCATGTGGCCAGTAAATCAGCATCACTTCACCCCCATGCTGGGATAAACCCCTCCCGGCCGGGCAGGGCCATGTGGATGCTGGGACATGTTTTCTCCATGTTTCTGAGCTTCTGAAGGGCTTGGCAGCCCCGGGAGGGGAGGTGTGGCTGGCGGGAATTGGGGCAGGCATGGGTCGTATGGCTTCTTGGCATCTTCCCTGGCCTCACGGACCTGAGGTGCCCCCTCCTGTCACTGCAAGCGGGAGCCCCAGGGGGGTCTCAGCAGGACCCTACTCAGGGATTTTGACACCACCACCCCCCCCCAGCAGAAACAGTGCCAGCTCCATCCGCCGGGTACAGACAAAGGGTCCAACAGAGCATTTCCTTGGGGTCGCTCCCTGGGATCCCATGGGGTCTCACAGCGATGCCGGGGAGCCTGGCCATCACCCTCGCAGTCCCGCAGCACTGTGCCGAGTGCTCCTGAGCCGTGCAGGCGACACCCCTCCCCGCTGTCAGGTTTTAGACTCGAGTCCTCAAAAATGCAAAAAATGCAATGGGAATCAAGGTTGGCCTGAAGATTTTTGATCTTTTAGCAATTGCTGCAGTATTGCTGTAAGTACATCCAGATGGCTGCAGACCACACAGAGGCAGTGCGCCCCGCTGCTGCTGGCATGGCCACCTTTGGGCCACCCTGTCCCACCTCACCTGCAATGCCTGGGGACCTTGGGTGCCTTTGGGACAAGTCAAAGGGCAGCGCTCAAGGATGCAGCAGGTTGAGCTGTGTGTTGTTAAGGTTAACCCTAGCGGGTGGCTGCGGGGTGACCTGTCCCGGGGGCTGGTGGCTTGTCACGTGGCTCCAATGGATGCTGTGGCAGAGCCATTGCCCTGGCTTGTAGCTGGGGCGAGGATGCGACTTCCAGCGAAGCTTTGCTAAACGTAACAGGGAGCTGAGCATCACGTAGCTGAAACTATAGATCAGCTGCTGGGAAGTGATGCTACACTGTGTCTCCAAACCCCTGGCTCCGTCTCCTCTGCTCCCGGTGTAATCCCTGCCGTGGGCTGCGATGGGCTCATCCACACGGCAAGTCGCTGCCTGGCTCCGTGAGCTCTAGTTTGCTGTTTATTTGGCCTGAGTGTTACTATTGCTGAAACTTCAAATGGGAGGGAAAACGGTTGGTGTAATTATTACAGGTGAGCTGCTGCGTGCAGAAAGCCAGGGCAGGGCGGACCTGGGCTTGTTCTGGCGCTTTCACTGCGTGTCAGGGATGAGAAAGGAGGGAGGGGTGGAGGTGATGGCTGCCCCCAGCAGCATGTGCCCGGGAAGGAATGCCCCGTCCTCGGGGTGCTCTCAAAGGATGCCTGGGCCCTGCACATGGCGCTTTGCTTCCCATGCTCCGCGCAGGTGTGCGGGCGCTGCTGCCTGTTCTTCCTTCCCTGCCCCTGAGAACTGATGGGCAAGTGATGCTAAGTTAGCAGGGAGATTCGTTTTAACCCCCTACTCTCTTAGCTCGTGCTTGGAGCCATGGTGGGAGCAGGGCTGGTGGGAAGGTGTGGGTGCCTGGATGCGGCCGGGGGTGCCGGAGTGGGCAGAGGAAAAAGGGCAGGGTGGGGGCTCCATCCCCCCCAAAACACGGGCTCCTCTGGAGCACCCAGGTGCCGTTGGTTCTGACTCTGTGTCCTGTTCCTCGCAGGAGTGGGAACGTGGTTACCCAAAACTTTCTCCTCGGGGAACAAATCTGTGGCGGCTTTCGTCAAAAACCAAGAGTATTTCTAGGGAGACCAGAACTTCCTTTTCCAAATGCCAGTTCCCATTTAGAAAAACATGTTTTGACCAAAAACTGGTGCCCAGATCTTTTCTCTGTGGTCCAGCCAAGAGCAGAAGATAAAGTACTGGTGATGGGAGGCTGTCGCTTTGCCCGGCTCTGGTCCTCCCCGGCGGTGGCCATGCTGACCAGTGTTCCCCAGTGCAGGGGGGTGAGGGGCTGCCAGCATCACCCGAAAGCCGTCCTGGCTGCTGGTGTGGTGCTCATGTGGTACCAGGCGGGGATATTCCCAGCACCTGGCATGTTCCTCCAGCTCCTTTCCCATCACCAGCAGGAAGGTCCTGGTCCTGTCCCTGCTCGCCCCCGGTCGCAGCCGAGCACCCATGGGCCGGTGGCTGAGCTCTCCCACCCGTCCGCTGCCCACCAAACTGAGGAAGTCGCAACCACAGAGCTCTTGAAAGCATTTTTTTGGTGGAGACCACCGGTACTGAGAGATTAAAATTGCTGTTGTTTCTTCCATTACTCAGCTTTCCTGAATTATGGGGTGTAATACTCAGGGAGTGGGAATAATTAGGGGAGAACAATGGCAGGCTTGAAGGCTTAAATACGCCTGTGTGGTACTCCCAGCCAGTCCAGCCTGCTGTCACATTTCTCTAGGCCTCCATTTTCCACAGCCTGTGCCAAGCCGTTTCCACTACGGGTACCCGCTCCTCGGCTTCCTCATTCCTCAGGCTCCGCTCCCCGGCCCAGCTGCCCCGGTTAACGCTCTGCTCCCCAGCTCCTGGCCAGCCGGCACCTGCGGCATGGCTCCCCATGCCCTGCCCGGCCGGGATGCTGCAGCTCGGGGGATGCTGGAGTCCAGGGTAAGGGGATGCAGGAGTGTGGGGCAGGGGGATGCTGGAGCCTGGGGAGCCCAGGGCAGCCCCATTGCCTCTCTGCTCCCTCCAGGCTCCTCCACACCGGGCAAGGAGAGGTCCCACCGAGTTGCTTCTGTGCTTGAGGAAGCCGCTGTGTTTGTACCCTCCATGGGGGATGCCCCTCCGGCTCCTCCGTGGCATCTTGCTCAAGTGCCTTCCCAGCAATGGCTTGCTGCTGCGGGGCCGGGGGGAGCGATGATGGCCCTGGCTGGGGAGCTTGGGCAAGAGGCCGCGATGGCAGCAGTGGCCCCAGGCAGATGCTGGCTCCAGCTGGGGCATGGGGGAGGCCCTGGGGAGCTCCCTGCCCAGCGGTGGGACGGGGATGTGGAGCCACAGCCTGGGGCAGAGCCGGCCCCATGCCTGACATCTTCTCTCCCAGCTCTTGGATGTCAGCACTAGCACTAATTAAAACAAAATCACTATTTTTCTGCTGGAAAAAGAGATGTCGTTCTGGCGAGTGCTCTTCCCCGAGCTGAGCTCCCATGTCTCAGCTGGCCACGTGTGACGGGCAGGGAGAAGCCAACGGGATCCCCGGGGCTGAGATGAAAGTCTGGGGCTTTGCTTCGTTCGGGGAGGGGATTGGCTTTACACTTTCAAATCGTTTCGCTCCTCTCTCTATTAACTTAACCACTTGGAAGACTTGACCGCAGCCCATTCCCTGCCATCCAGTTTGTCCTGCTCGTGGTGAGCCGCTCACCACAGTGGGGACGGGATGGGGCTGGGGGTGGGCTGTGTCCCGTGGGGCTCCTGCGTGGCCCCCGGTTGATGCCATCTTGCTGGTGTGGGGGCTGGCAACCGCGAAAGGAGGAAGCGGCAACCAAGCTGCTCCCCTGGCACTGCTTCAGGGCAGGACATCGCGGGTTTGAATGGCTGCAGGAAAGATTTAAGCGAGAAAGGAGCAGCTTTTGGGGCAGCTGAGCAGGGGCTGGGCTGCCTGGAGCTCCATCACCGGGTCTGTACGCCCGGGTCAGCCCAAGCGCTGCGGGGATGGGCTGAGAGCGGCTCCTGCCCTGGGACGGGTTAGATGCCCTTTGAGAACCTGCCTTGATGCATCTCAGGGAAACAAAGGCCACTTCATCCGCTCCCTTCCTTGGAAGCCGAAATTAAAACTATTTTGAAAGAAAACAAACATTTCTCATCAAAATGCCTGTTTGTTCCTGGCCTGCAGCTGAAGGTCTTGTCATGGGCCAAGGCTGCGCAACACCAGCAGCTTCCCAAGCTGCCTCCGGGCAAATCCGCGCGAGCTGGACGCTCAGGGTTCTGGCTGCGTTTGCTAATTGGCCCTTGGAAATTTTGTACCTTCTGTGGAAAGGCTGAACTGGTGCTCCCCTGCTCTGCCCAGGGCCTTTATTTCTGGGATGGCAGCGAGCTCACGGCTTCAGTGTTTGTGCGGAATGGTGGCACCCCTGCACCCTTTCGGATGGAGCCCAGCGCCATGTCCCTGCACCGCATCCTGTGCCACCGGGCAGTGGGGGAACGGCTTCCGCAGGGGAACGGTGCTGCTGCCGGCAGGACAATAGCGGCTGTGGTTTTAATTATTGGTGTTTAGTTGTGTGGAGCGGAATGAGAAATTGAGAGCAGTGAAACCACAGGGAGAAAAGCGGAAAGGATGGTCTTTGGCCGGCTGCCTGGTGGGAGGTGTGCTGGGGGTGGCTGGACCGTCCCGGGGCCAGGAGAGCATCGGCATCCTCGCTGGGTCACGGCACCGTGGCAGGAGCAATGGCTCGGATGGTGTCAGCCTCTTCTGCCACTGTCATGCTGTCGCCTAGGGCCGTGCCTTCCCATCACAGATTGGCGTGAGCTGCCTGAACTGCTGCGTATGGAAACAAAGCACCCTGCGGTGACACGGGAGCACGGACCTGACCGGGCATGGCGGGGGAAAGGGGACACTGAGACAAACCGGGTTCCTGCCCTGGACGCCCCTCATCCCTGCACGTGCTGCTGGGGCCAGTCTGAGCCCGGGAGCGGGGAAGCTCCTCTCCATGCTTCTGTTCACCCAACACTTGAACAGTCGCCTTCGCTGCAGTGAGACTTTCAAAGGGCTGGCCCAGCTCCGCAGCTGGGCAGAGCGTGGGAGGAGGGTGCCTGTCCCACTTAGAAAACACAGAAAACAATAAAAGAGGAACAATGAAGCCTCCTTCCCTTCACCCGAAATACCAAACGCCACCAAACTGTGGCACAGCTCGGAGCAGCGCTGCTGGGGCTGCTCTCCTCCCACCTTGCAGAAACCTCCTCCCCTTCCTCGGCCCTGGCACGGGATGCTGCAGGAGGGCAGGTGCCAAGGAGCATCGCCAAAGGGCTGCCCTGACCCAGCACTGCTGCTGGTGGGCATTCCCGGCTTTGGAAAACAGGCTTGGGCCAGGGCAGTGGTTCTGCAGCATGGCTGTGCTTTGGGAAAGGATTTTGCAAGCTGCCCAGGCTCCCTGGGTCAGCTGAATGAGCTTTGCAGCCAGCCCGGGTACATGGGAAGGTTTGTTAAAGCATTGCGATACCCAAAGTTGCCAGATTGTTATCAGGCAGAGAACGTATTCATGCGGTGCCAAGTGCGGGGAGATGCTTGGCCAGGTTGGCCAGAGCTGGCAGTCCTGGGACAGGGGACGTGCCTGGCTGGAACCCACACCCCGAGCACCCTCTCGCCTGGCCCTCGTGCAGCCAGCGGTTTTTCAGTGCACGGCTGCAGCGGGACGTGGGGCTGGAGCACCCTGAGGGGCTGGAGCACCCTGAGGGGCTGGGACTGAGCATCCCGGGCGTGTGGGACTCGAGAGGGCTGTTTGAGCTGGTGAGTGGGTGGTGCCAGCCCGGCACTGCCCGCTGCTCGGGGCCGCCGGCTCTGTGCCAGCCCTGCTGAGGAACTGCCGTCCCAGCACACAAGCCCTTGAGAGTGAAATATCCTTCTCACAGCTCCAGCGAGCGCCCGGCACCCCAGCCAAGCACATCTGGCTGAAAGCTGTGGGAGCTGCCCTGGCAGTGAGGACACCAGTCCGGAAACTCTTCCCTCCCGGAGAGATTCCCCCGTCCCCATCTGGGCTCCTCTCCCAGCACCGGCTCTGCCCCATCAGTGGGTGCCAGGTCTGCAGAGGGACGGTGCCCAGGGCTGCCACCCGCCTCCGGTTTAGGTGGTGGAGTGGGGCTGGGAGCTCTGCTTCCCACCAGTGAGGGGAGAAGGGACCTCCCAGCTTCGGGCTGGTCCGAGGGTGGGACGCGGGTGCTGTGGGCGTGGGCTGGTGGTGCAGAGCGTGGCTGCGTGCGTGGCTGGGCTCATCGCAGCCAAAACACCCCGCAGCCCCGTCCTGCGTAGTCGGAGCAGGGCGGCAGCAAACTGCCCTCACCGGCTGCTGCAGCAAAAGCAGGCAACAAACGCGGGGTGAGCGGGAGCACCTGGGGGGATGAATTGCTTTAAACCCTCAAGCTGGACCCTGGTACATCATGCCTGGCGTGGGAGTTCAGCTCCTGCCAGTGTGGACTCTTGGGACACGCTGCAGCTCGGCACCGTCTGAATTCCTGCTCTCCCGCGGGAGAAAACAGAGCTTGAGGGAGGTGAGGGCTGGAAAAGCTCCTTCCACCCTCTGCGGGCACCGCTATGAATAAAGCTCCCAGGACCCGTCGCTCTGGGAGCCCGGGATGGGGTTGGGATGCAGCACTGCGGCTGGGAGCCGGGGTCTGGGTGATGCAGAGTCCGTCTGCTGCCATCACAGGGTGGCCAGGGTGTCTGAGTGGCCAGTGTGGGCAGGCAGGGGCCGGGCACAGCCAGGGGGGCTCGTCCTGCGCGCCACCGTCTGCTGGGGTCCGGCAGCATCACTCTCCGGCAGCGCTCCCGCCCCGTGTCCCGCGTCCACTCCTTGACTTGTTGCTATTGTCATCTCCAATATCACGCCGAGATATGAAAGGCTATAAGTCGCCTCTTTTCCTGCCAGGTTAAATCGTTCACCAGGAATGTCTATTACTCCCACAAGTCAACTTTCCCCTTCGCGGTATGTGTCCAGGGGTCAGGGCTGGCACTACATGAAAGTGAAGGGTATTCAATAACCTAGAGCCGTGGAAAGGCTTGAGTCCAACTCCAACCATGTTCAGGGTTTTATTGATGCAGCATGCCTTTCCCCATTTGTTTCCTATAAACAGCACATGGTAATATTTAGTAGGTTTCAAACAGAGCTCTTTGCATATTCTCCCTTGTCTACAATGAGCTACTCGGTAGTAGACAGTTTTAATTTACTTAATGCAATTTTGGCTTTTTGTTCTTCCAGAGGGTCTGGGCTGGTTTTGACCCAGTCGCCCCAGCAAATTACGGCACAGCTCCGTAATTCCCAGGGGCGCGGCAGCGGGACCCCAGGACCCCAGGAAGGAGGACAAGGACCCGGCCTGAGCTCACCGTTACAAAATCGCCCCCTTTTAGCTGTATGTCAGCGAGGAGGACACGGGCCGCCCTTCCCCCTGGGACAGTCCCCGGGGGCGGCCACTGCCCAGGGCTGTCTCAGGAGCCAGGTGCGTGTCAGGGCTGTTTGGGGACACTTTGGCTGGCAAAGCCTGGCTTTTGTCACCGGCTGGGCTGGGGACACGCGACGCTCGCCAGCCCCAGCCAAAGAGAAAAGCCTCTTTATTGCAAAAGCTGCCACTTCCCGGTCCCCGGGGGTGGCAGTGGCCACGGTGCAGCCCTGGGTGCTCTGTGCGAGGTGCCCCCCAGTGCGGGGGGATGCCCCCTGGCAGTCTCCTGGGGAGCAGCTGCACCATTTCTACGAGCAGGGAGGGCGAGAGCTCCTGCCGGAGCCGGCAGTCGCCATTCCTTGCCTGCGCACTCCTGGCCACAGCACTGCGTGGCTGATGGCAGCCGTGGAGCAGCCCCCACGTTGAGTGGGCACGGGGGGGGCACAAGTGCCTCCCGAGGTGATTTTTTGCCACTATGAATGACCACAAATAGCATGTCCCAGCTTGCTCCTTGGGCTGGCTGTGGCGAGCCCCGGCTAACGTACCCGCACGGGTATTCATGGGGCAGGAAAAGGCCAGTCCTGGAACAAGCAAACATTGACTGCATCAGCCCCCGAGTCCCACCCCCGGCCACAATCCCTCCGTGCGCTGAATATTGGGCAGGTTCCCTTCGTGCAGCAGCTTTCGGGCACGCCGGCCATCAGACATTCCTGGTGCGGTGCTGCCGTCACCCTGCCACCCTGCAGGGCGCTGAGCCCACACCGCTCGCCACCGCGTCGCCAAAGAAAAGGAAGAGGAAACCAAAGAGTTGACACTGGGATTCTTTTAATGCAATCGCTTTTAAAATGCAGCCTTAAAATGAATTATAATGGTCAACAATGAGAAATGACAGATCTTTTTCATCTCTGTGACATGGCCACGCAGCACCTCTGCCTCCAAAACCCATCAGCCACCGCTGCCCCTCCCATGTCATTCTTCAGCTGCTTTTACAGCCCCTCGCTGCCCCTTCACAGGACATGCATCACACCAGGCACCCCAACCCTCCCACCAAAGGGGCTCTTTTGGGCAAAAAAAGGGTCAGGGAGAGCCACTCGTGTCCAGAGAACCAAAACGAGCGGCAGCACAAGCAGCACCTTTCTCTCTCACCTTACACTCAGGCATAAACCCACAAAGGTATCGGAGCCGCCAGCTCCCGTGGGCGTGAGTGAAAGCATCAACTTGAAGCTCCTAATTCTCTCTGCGGATCTGTGCCTTCATGCTATGTAAAGTGGTTTGAGAACTGAACGTCTGGTTTTCTGGCTAACCGGGATGGCAGAGGAAGTTGATTTTCCAATATCTTGCTTTTTGGGATCTAATACTACTTTGTGTATTTATTTTAACGAACAGCAGGTGCCAGACTGCCAGAGCTTGCCAATTCAAGTAACACAGGAAATTCTGTTGTAGCCTAAACATCTGCGAGAATACACCCCAGCACCACCTCCGCGCTGCGCAGTGTTTACAGACCGTAACAGGCTCTACCTGCTGAAACACATTTCTCACCGCCCAGTCGTTAGTCTTGAGTTTGGTTTTTCATTCCGTGGACCTGCCCCGCGGCCCCTGGGCTGGACCCCCTGCAGACCACCGATGGCATTTTACCCTCTCTTTCCTTTTCTCCATTTAAATTATTTACTGCTGCTCCACTGCAATTTCACCGTCCTCCCCTTACGAGAGCCACAAGACTGCTGGGGGAAGAGAAACTACAGAATGGCCCCAGCCACACCGACCTCCTCAATCTGCCCGTGCTGGTGACGCCGCTGCTCTCCCACAAAAGGAACCGACCGGGTGCCAACACTCAAATGGATCTCCCAAGTCACCCTTTTGTATCAAGCTCACGTTTTACTAGTAATTTCAGAATCAAATGCAGGAAGCCAGTTTGGTCTACAGAAATACTATGCACTTATCTCCGAATGAATTTTAAGCCCCTCTTTTTAAGGACAGCGTTTAACAGTAAATCAGCGAGCTCTCACAGCTTGGTCTCCAATTCAGGTAATAGAACACGGACTCGGATTTGAACAGACTGGAGCTCTTCTGGAGTCTGAGCAGTAGGTCTCGCACAACCAAACGTCACAATTAGAAACTGAGCGTAGAAAGAGTCCCCAGGGTAATACGAAAAAGACATCACCTTATGAAAAAGCATCAGAATGAACCTGTGAAATAAACAGCAACTGGACAACTGTCTTCTACAGAAGATGGAAGTAACAGTAGAAGAATATAATTACATCTTAAACAGTCAGTCAGTCTGAATGTACAGGGGCACTAGATCCCTACAGATCTGTGATGAAAGCGCTCTATCCCTACAGATCTGTGACGAAAGCTAATGGCCAAAACCAGCTGGTCCCCTCCAGTCCCAAAGGGAGGCTGGGTTGCGATTCACTCTTCACCAGCTGGAAGATTGTCTTCAATCCGCCTGATGAACTTCATTCTAATTTCTGTGACGCTGTCACCCTTCAGTGTGTCCTGGACAAATTTTACATCTACGGCCATCTGAACCTAGGGAAGAGGAAAGAAGAGCTGTTACCTCCCTTCAACAGCCGCTTCTCTAGGAACTGCCTGATTGTGAAGCACCAGTTTAAGGACTCTGAGGGCATGACACACAATGCAGAGCTCTACAGAAGCACTCGCTGTTTTTCAAGATCACACCCTCCTTGTACATCGTGGCCTACAGGGTGGACAGCGGGCACCTTTCCTTGGCAAATGTACCTCCTACAGTGTAACCAGTACTCCCTGCAGAGATCAGGGCCAGAATCATGCTGGGCTATGTGTCCTGCTGTTCCACATGTGCTCCTCAAAAATTTCAGCTGAGCAAGATAATCAACCCTAAATACAGACTCCTAAATTTGACACACAGCTGTTCTCTTGTTCCAGCAAATTCCCAACTAGGGCTCACAGCAGTGACAAAGTGAAGATTTTGAAGCTTCATTAAAATTCAAGGAGGTACTAATGCCTCTACTTGGGTCCCAAGAGGAAGGGGCTTGGTCAGGAACTCTGGGACTCACAGCAGCCCAGCGCTCCTGTAGCTCTGCTCTTCTGGGAACGGATTTCACGCCCAAAGCAAACACAGACTAGACAATAAAGTATGCGCTGATACCTTGGTTGTTCATATTGCTATCTCACGGGAAGAGAGACCTTGGCTCACCATTTCCAGGGCACCTCGCAGCACTCCACACAACAGGTTGGAATAGATGAGAGACGAGTGGTTGTCAGGGAGCTCAACAAAGTCCACCAAGGGGTTATTTTCCAAGATCAGGGAGAACTCATCGCCTCCAGGACTCCAGTTGGTGATGCTCGGGGTGATGCCCAGGTACATTTTAAATGCTATCTGTTATGGCAAACAGAGTAGGAACAAGAACACGTCCCATGAAGCAACAGCACAGCTTTGGTCTTTATCAAGTTACTAAAGGGTTTTGAAAACACCATTTCTTTCTCCCATTTCCCACCAGTCAGCAGTAGTCAGGGATCTAATTCTTTTTCCTCCCCAAAACTGCAGTCAAACTCTCAGAACAGTCCTGCGAGTAGCAAAGACTCTATCCTCACATGCAAAACTGGACAAAGCTGTGCTTTGACAATTACCTTTGCAATAACATCTGCAGTTTCACGGAAATCATGGCATCTTCCGACGTTGGACCGGGCCAGAAAGTCTTCTATGAGCCGAACACCGATGTTGTAACCCCTGTGAATGTACAAAAGAACAACAGCTACAGAGCGGGAAGAGTGCAGCTTTAGAAAGACATCCAACATTTATAAAAGAAAATAGTGGAGAAAAAAAATTTAAATCTGAGAAATATCAGTATTAAATAAAATTCAGTCTGCCAGGCTTTTATTCTTAGTGCAGCACCCAGCCGCGCCACACTGCGAACCCGAGCTCCTACAAGGCTCCGCCGCAGCAGATCCACTTACATTTTGTCAAGCTGCTTGTTGACGTCCTCGTCATTCTCGTAGTCCTTGCACAGCTGGGTGACCAGAGCACCGTACGTCAGCGTGAAGAGCTCCGAGTTCTAGACAGAGGCAAAAAGGATTTAGCACAAGCCAAAGAGAAAACTGACTGAGCGCTGCTGCATCTGTGTCCAGCGCTGCTTCCGTCGGCCTGGAGAGGGGGAACAGAAACCTGCTGTCTCAAAGGAATGCGCTGCTTAATAAGGAGAGATCCCCGTCCATATTTTGGCAAGGCAACTTCAGTCTCCTTAGAAAGAGAAATCCTCTTCGACCTGGAACGACTGAGCACTTTCTTTCTCTCCCTCTCTCCACACACAACGCACTTTCCATTAACACATCCCGAATCTGACCTGAAGAGGCAAACGAGGAGGGTGCTGCCCCCCCATAGCAACTCCTGGCAGCTGCCAATTAGCATTTCTCTGCTTTAACGAGCACATCCCCAGATAACTGCAACGACACCTCCAGGTCATTTTGTGTGCCACCAACCACCTCCCGGATGGCTAAACGTGCCGCTGACGGCGACCTGAATTTATTTCAACCGCTGACTAGAGATGCAAACTGGCTCGGGCTGCTGTTATCTGTGTTTCATGAACGCTCTGCAAACAGGTTCAAAAAACTTGTTAGGCTCCATTTCTGCTCCTTTCAAGGGGACAAAAAAATGCTTGTCCATTAAGATTTATTACATTCTGCCACCAAGAAAAAACAAGACTTGTCTGGTGCCTAGAAAGTTATCTAAGCACATAATTTGCTTCATACATTAAAATCAGCTCCTCAGACCCAGAAGCGGAACAGCAAGGATGATTTCAGGTCAGGTCAGCAGATCTGTGTTGTGCACATCCTCTTTCTGTGCCCAGCTAGGATCAAAGTTACTCAGCTTTCTTTGCACAGTTGCCTGATTTGCAGAAAAGCACCGAGGGAAGAGTCTCCTCCCCCAGCCATCCCTGTCACCGGGTCCTCAACCTGAAGCAACTATGTCACAGTGCATTTTCTTGGGAGCCGCTAAGCTGGACCAGTCATTAAAGGCTGCAAAACAAAAAGCTACAACAGGCTTTAGCTTTCCACAGAACCTGAAGTGTTTTCAGGAACAAATAAACCGTCATCATTTATTTCTGCTTTCAGTTTTAGCATTCAGAAACATTACAGAGAGACTAATCCCAGATTAAAAGCCTATCACCTACCATGAGATGCATAGATGCAGAAGGTGAAATGAATGGCAAATACCAATACTACAGAATGAAAGCAGCAGGCAGGCAGAAAGGAAAGGAAAAGAGACAACATCAGAGTTAAGTGACAACACTGATCCGCACTTCAAGATTACAGAAAGCAAGACAAACACAAGGAGGAATCACTCCCAAACGGCAACATTCAACAAATAGAAATCGGCTTTGTTAGAAGACACAGGGAATTCCACCTTGTCATTGTAAGAGAACCAGTCAGACCCCTCGGTACTTTTGCTCAATTATAGATCTAAAGAACTGACACATTCTTTGGTTTCTTTACTTACAATTCTGCTTTTGTCTTGGAAGGATAAAGGTTGTGCAAGTTCACATCACTCAAGAGCAACAACAAGGCGGAAGTCTCCTGTAGCTCAACTGGCAGAGTCAGACATTTGGCAGAGAATTTAACAAACATGCAAAAAAGGTTAGGCTCTTTTTAAGGATTTCAGTAATTTTAGTAAAGACAGGGCTTGGCAGCCAGAGAAAGTAGGGGTGAATGGATGGAGGAACTCCAGCTGTTACCAGTCCAAGGTGTTGTCATTTACTGTGTAAAGCCATGATGCCGTCACCTACTGTTATCGGCCCCAAAGTCTGCAAACCCAGCGTTGGTCATGGTTATTGCCTGCGACGCTGCTATTCAGGTAACTTTAAACTGTTATAATAAGGAAACTTCTACATTCATATTTGTAAATGAACTCTTAATTTTCAGTCAATCTAATGAAATTAAGTGCCCAATTCTTTTCCTTTTTTTTTTTTTTTTTTTGCATATTGCAGACTACTGTATAGTCTCAACCCTACATAACCATTGTGTGGCTACAAAAATGTCAGAATCCTACTGAAGTAAAACCAATTCCTTAAATAAAAATCACCGTATTTAAGGAGTTGAACCCCTGGTGGTGCAGAGGGGACAGGAGCAGCTGCCTGGCCCCCGCTGAGCCACAACCAGCCCGTCACCACGGCCAAGGAGGGAGGAAAAAACAGGTTTTATTTTTTTACTACTTGCTCGCAAATACTGACGCCGCATGAGAAACGAGCTGGTTCGCCCCGGTGTGCCCAGAGTCCGACCTTAGCTCTGCCGTTTCGTTCTCCCTCCCCCGTTTCTCCGCT